>CM028382.1:63931887-64002257 GCA_013146195.2 Codonopsis lanceolata | reverse complement strand
ATTGAAGTAAATTTTGTTTTTACCAATTTGGTTTCTCTTCAAAACCCCTTGTGAATTTGTTTCCTTCCTCTGTCTTCTATCTAGGGGTGCCAATCGAACCACCGAATTGAACCAAACCAAACCCAACTGCTTGTTTGGTTCTTTCTTTGATCAAAGATTCGGTTCGCTTTTGGTTTCTCAAATTTAAACCAAATCGGGTACGGCTCGTGGTTTATGTTTCCAAACCGAACCGAACCATGTTTTATTTGATTATTTATTAAATATAATATACATATATTTTCAGTATTAATATAATAAATAATTTTGTTATTACCAAATTTCATAGATTCAAATGATACCTTGGCATATATTTCATTGTTTATTAATGTTTGATATTTATAAGAGAAGTTTGATTTTTTGTTTATTAATGTTTGATGTTAAATTACTGATTAAAATTGTATTTGTCTAATTTTTAATATTTTCTAAGATGATTAATTTGATTTTTTATCAAACCACAAAATCAAACAAAACCAAACCGAGTGATTCGGTTCGGTTCGGTTTAAAATTTTTGAAACCGATGAGATGTGATTCAATTTACGCTGCCTTAAACCACACCAAACGAACCACATACACCCCTACTTCACTCTGTTCCTCTCTTTATTTTTCTGCCTCTCTCTCTCTCTCTCCTCATGAAAATGAAAGAAAGGAAAATAAAGAGACAATGGGCGGAAGAGTCTCCAGCAATTCAATCTATATGTGAGTGAGTCACTTAATCAAGGCATGAGGTGGCAAGCAACCAATATACTTGGCAAATCAGTCGGCCGAGACTTGCATGGAATAAAAGTGAAAATAATATCCAAATGTATGTAAGAGCCCATTTCTATTAAACTCTTGAAAATAATAACAATACTAATATTTCGGCCAAAACAAGTATTTAATAATATTAAAATGGCTTAAATAGCAATTTGGTCACCCTATTTTCTAGTTTTTTTTATTCATTTAGATCACTCCACTTTTTTTTTTCTCACTCTAATCATTGTTCTTGGCCAATCAAGTCAATAAGATCACTGAGGATCATTTCCATTAATTAGATGGACGGAAATGTTTGAAATAATCAAAATACCCTTGCTAATGTTAAAGGTTTGCTAATGTTTGAAATAATCAAAAATACCCTTTGCTAATGTTTGTACTACCTCACCACCTTTTGGATAAATCTTCATTCTAAAGCATTCATATGGAAGTTTTAAAAACTTTTGGTATTCTAGCCATTAGCTAATAAAAATACATAATAATATTCAATATGATAAGAGGTATTAGTATTAGTATATATAACTTCTTCTATTATCAATAGTAGATGATTTATATTTAAAAATTTTTACAACTAACATTACTTCTAACCAATGTGGGATAAAACTCTTCAAGGTGAGATATTACTTCTAATGACTCACTTTTAACACTATACTTTAAACTTTGATATCTTATTCATCAAAACTTGATTTGGACAAATAAATATATCATTTCGATTTCTTGCCGAGTAAAACACATTTGCACAATTACTTTTGTCAACAAACAAATTATACATAAAGAAATTTGTGCCTCAAGTTGCACAATTCTATTCCACTAAAAACACTAATTTTTAATAAGTATTATACTTTAAGTCTTAATATCTTAGTCATCCAAAACTCGATTTGGACAAATAAATATATCATTTCGATGTTCTTGCCGAGTAGAACACATTTGCACAATTACTTTTGTCAACAAACAAATGATACGTAAAGAAATTTGTGCCTCAAGTTGCACAATTTCTTTCACTAAAAACACTAATTTTTTAATAAGTATTATACTTTAAGTCTTGATATCTTATTATCCAAAACTCAATTTGGACAAATAAATATATCATTTTGATGCTCTCACCGAGTAGAACATATTTTGCACAATTACCTTCGCCAACAAACAATGACGCCAGAAAAAATTATTTGTGCCTCAAGTTGCACCAATTTCTTTCACTAAAAACACTAATTTTTTTAACAAGTATTATACTTTAAGTCTTGATATCTTATTATCCAAAACTCAATTTGACAAATAAATATATCATTTTGATGCTCTCACCTAGAACACATTTGCAGCAGTTACCTTCGTGCCAACAAACAAATGACATCAAAGAAATTCGTGCCTCAAGTTGCACAATTTTTCAACAATAGAAGAGATTTTTTTAAATATCCTTTAAATATATATATATTTTTTAATAAGTTGGAAGGGACATAGACCTTACTCCAACCCTTACTTTTTTATTAATATTTTAATGCCTTGAAAGATTACAATTATATAGATATATGATGCCTTGTGTTAAAGAACAAATGGTGTCTTTAAAAGAGGCTCAACACCCACCTCTTACAAGAGTAAGATGTACCAGGTGGCCTATGGGCTTCAACACTTTAATTCTCCGCTAAGATGCGAAAGAGCTAAAAGGGCCTTGGGTAAGGTTGATCAACAACGTAAGTTTCTTAAGAGACTTTGGAAACACCCGACCTTTATTTTAGTTAAAAAGATGTAGAGCTTAGTGGGATTATGAACACCCGACCTCTCCGTTAGAGAAGTGAAATAGCATTTCAAATAGCTATTCTCGTTATCAACAATAAGAGATGTATAACACATTGGTTAGAAATTGATGTTTGTTTTAAAATACTACTCCTCTGCCTCTAAATTATCGCCCTCCTCATATTTTTCGTCTGGTCCCAAAATAATTGTCCGCTTGAAACCTACCTTTTAGAACATCACCTTTACCACTTTAATTTCATTTTTCTACTTTACTTTAATTATGAGCCACATACACATGAGCTTTTTAGAAGCGAAACTACATTATTAAAACCAATATAAATAATCGTCAATTGTTTTTCTTAAACTTGTCAACTAGAATGACATTTGTGACTAAGGTAGTATTATTAAGTACCAATAGAAGAAATGCATCAAACATTGGTTGGAAAGTGATGTTGATTTTTAAAGTCATTTGATAAAATATTTTTACCATTATTACCAATAGAAGATGTATATCTCACATTGGTTAGAAAATGATGTTGAGTTTAAATTATTTTATATTATTACCAATAAAAGAGATGTATAACACATTGTTTAAAAGGAAAATGTTAGATTTTAAAATATTTATACTAAAGACTTTCACTTTTACAAGAGATGTATCTCACATGGTTACAAAATATTCTACTATTATTACCAATAGAATAGATGTATTACACATTGATTAGAAATTGATGTTTGTATTAAAAATATTATTATTAATTGCTAATTGAAAAGATGTATAATACATTGGTTAGAAAGTGATGTTGGTTTTCAAAGTTTTTTTTTTTTGATAAAAGACTTCTACCATTATTACCAATAAAATATGTATATCTCACATTGGTTAAAAAATGATTTTGATTTTTAATTATTTTAGATTATATAAAAGACTTACTATTATTAGCAATAGAAGATATATATATATATATATATATATATATATATATATATATATATATCACACATTTGTTATAAATTGATGTTGATTTTAAATTACTATTATTACCAATAAAATAGATAAAATTTTATATTGGTTAAAAAGTGATGTTGATTTTAAAAGTCTTTAAATAAAAAGACTTCTACTTTTATTATTAATAAAAGAGAAGAGAAGAGATATATCTCATTATATAGAAAGAGATGTTGGTTTTAGATAATTTTTTTAGATAAAAAAAAACTTCTACTACTATTATCAAATGATGAGATGCATTACACATTGGTTAGAGAGTGATGTAGGTATTAAAAGTCTTTTTATAAAAGGCTTAATACCAATAGAAAAAATATGTATTTCACATTAGTTAGGAAATGTGATATTGGTTTAAAATGGTTTTAGATAATGTACATCGCATTGGTTACAAAGAGATCCACATTATTTAGAAACATATATTGGTTATAAAATTTATAGATAAACGGATTTTTATGTTATTATCAGTACAAAAGATGTATCACACATTGTTTACAAAGAGATGTTGGTTTCAAAACTATTTAGATAAAATACTTATGTTATAATCAATAGAAGAGATGTATCTCACATTGTTTAGAAAGAAATGTTGATTTCAAAAGTTTTTGTATAGAAGACTATTACTATTATTATAGAATAATGTATCTCACATTTGTTAGAAATTAATGCTGGTTTTAAAAATACTATTATTACCAATAGAAAATATGTATACCACATAGTTAGAAAGAGATGTTTGTTTTAAAAGTCTTTAGATAAAAGTCTCAAACTTTTATTACCAATAGAAATAGAAAAGAAGTATATCATATTGTTAGAATATGACAAATGTGTATCTTACATTATTTAGAAAAAGATGTTAGTTTTAAAAGTCTTATAGTAAATACTTTTACTCTTATTACCTGATGCGTCCAAAATCTCTCTGGATGCACTGGGTCGGTCCAATCAAGATACCTGGCTTTCAACGTATCTTATTTCCTCCAAAGCCCAAATCTGCAATAAGAGTAGCAAATCGTGAACTAGGCCGGGGCACTCCCCTAAAGCTTCGCAAGAATCGGACAATAAAGCTAAATGAGAATGTATTTTAGCGAGTTTGGCTAGAGTAGAAATTGCCTACCTTTCCCCTTTCATTTTCCGGGGCTTTTATAGTTGCCGGAGAGCATAACTGCACATAACCGTTCATAACTACCTGCTAATGATCATGACCTTAATGGTGAGCGCATTAACTGCCCCATTAAGTCCCCCATTAATCACAACGGTCTAAATGGAGAGTTTCCCGGACATAACCGCCTCAATCGATAGCGATCTTGCTCCCTACATAACGCGTCCTCAACCGACAGCGCAGATCTTGAATTAGCGAGCATAGCAAGTCATGCTCACACCTTAATTCTGCTCGCTGGTCAAACCCCCAGCTCGCTGACATCTTACTTGATAAAGGTCAACACTTTGCTCGCTTGCTCGGATAAGGCCCAAATGCCCGGCATGTGACTCATGACTTGGGCCTATTGGGCCGGGTAGTTCAGTAACCCCCTACTCCTTGTCCACCGTGTATTCATGCTCGGGACGAGGAGGAACTCAAAATTCAAAAAATATCCCCCAAATTGACTGAGTCTTTGGATGCATAATTCAAATAATCTTGTAGCCAAGATCTTGAATGGACGGTTACCCAAAAGGTGCTTTAGGGAGACGTACCCATAAAGCTAATCCGTCAGCCGCCACTTCCTGAAGAGACATGCGCGTTTTTCCATAGGGCATTTAATGACTGCCTTGAAAACTGAGTCTCGTTAAACGCACCCTAATGATGAGTAATCTTCAACTGGTGACTTCTTCTGGTATAAAAGACTAAAATCCCTTCTATTCCAAACTTTACCACCCATAATTACTCACAGAGCTCAAAGAGAAGAACGATCCTCTTAACTGGAGCCACAGCAAGTTCCAGCATCAAGATCCAGTCTTCATCAACTTCAGGAGATCTGAGACCCGTAGCTTCACCGAAAAACAGGTATTCCTCCTTTTCCATCTCTACTTTTCATCGGGTTTTAATCTTCTCCACCCCTAATTGAGGTTTCTATGTCATTCGGCCCCTTAAACCCTTAACAGTCTATTTACCAGCTTCAATTCCTTCTATCACCCAATTATTCTTAACCAAATCATAGGAATCGAGGAATTAAGGGTCGGTGCCCTGTTCACCGATCTCGCAACCGGCTCGTCCCAATTTTGATTTTATTTATATCTTCATACCCAGTCTGGCTAGGGTTTTAATGTACGTTCCTCGATTCCTTTTTACCTGTAGGATGTCTAGCGAGGGTACCGTATCAGAAATTGAAGGCCGAAGTTATGATAACGGAGCACCCGAAGAAAGCTCACCATCCTCGAGTTCAAGCTCAGAGGAAAACGAGCAAGAGGAAGCCACACTAATTCCTCGCCGACGAAGGTCTTTACATTCAGGCGAGCAAGAGGCAAACCGTAGCTCTCATAACCCTTCTAAGACTTTGCGAGCAGAAGATCCTTCCTGTTCAAACAATCAACTACCTGGGCCAAGCCAAAATTCCCTCACTCCCATTACTCCATACACTCCTCCCTCGATCAAGTGGGATGATTTAAATTTCGAGGAGGAAGTTAGCACTTGGTTTTATTCCTTAGGAATTGACCCCAAACACTACCGAGTCCGCGCCTTCGACTTGGACATTGACAAAAAAGGCCATAACTTCCAGGCAGATAACATGGTCTTCTACTTCGATTTCTTTCTGCTTGGACTTCGGCTTCCCCTTGACCCCTTCGTAGTAGAATTCTTAAACGCATCAAATACCCTTCCGTGCGACCTGACCCTGACTACTGTAAGATTTTTAATGTCCTTCACAGTTGCCTGTAGGTTGCTCGGGTTTGAGCCCGACATGACCTTGTTCCGAAACAATTTTCTCCTCTCTTAACAAAAAATCTGGGCGTATCAGCAGTCGGTCTAACGCGGGCTACTTTAAACTTCTCAATGAGGGACCGAACAAAGTCGACGGATGGGACTCAAAAGCTCTGCTCGTCGAGTCTAGCGTCGGCTGGCCCTTCGCTCCTTATCTTACGGACTACGGGCTCCCTGAGTACGACAAGAACGCTTATCGAGCTGGCGAGCCCAAGATAGCAAGAGCCTTTAGAACCTTGCTTGGAGTGAAAGAAAGGAAAGATGGCCGGCCCGTTCAAGATTCTGTGCTCGACTGGCGAGCTCTTACTTCCAACCTGACCCTTCTCCGACAAGCTGGAGTCTCCAACCTGCCCATGGAAGGAATCAAACCCCGGGTTGTTATTGACCCTGAAGTTCCACATCCATACTGGGGTCCATGTCATGGTGGAAAATTTCCTAATGAGAGTAACGAGTGTGCTCGAATCGGAACCCTTTGCAGGCCTTCTTTCTCTCTTACTGGTTAATACTTCCACTGTATTCCTTTTTAATAGCCTTGCAGACCTTTGCTTTCTTCACATTTTTAATGCTCATTTTAATTTGTGCAGATATGAGGCAACTGGCTGATGTCAACAAATTCCTTCAGGCGGCCAAGAAAAGCTCGAATAAACAAAACAAAAATCTCTCAACCCAACCTGCAGTCAACCTTCCAACCATTCCATCCAGTACCACTAACCGTGGCACCAAATGTAACCAGCCTGAGCCCAGCCAACCCACAACAACTGCCATCCCGACTCCCACCACACCAAGAGTTGAAACAGCCCCTTCGCCTGTCATTATTATTGAACCAAGTGAAAGCTCAAGGAGAATGAGACGCCGTGCTGATAAGGCTGTTGTCGAGGAAGTTACTCCCTCCATCCCATCCTGGCAAAAGGAGAATTTCCTTATGCCGGATGATCGGGAGAAAGCTGCAGCTCTCATCAACGAGCTCGCTGATGTTCCTGATCTTGACAACATCAATATAAACAAACGGAGTGGATTCGAAGCCACTACATGCCTCAGATTAATGAAGCGACTCCATCATAGCGGAGTCCAGAAGAAGAGCAGCGACCAAGCGAGCTCTGTTCTAATCGGGGAAATGGGAATGTGTTTGAGTGAGGTAAAGTTTTCTCCTTGCAACCTCATGCTCCTTAACATTCTCCTACTCCTAACAACATCTTTTCTTGTAGATTGCCAACAAATCAATATTAATGTACAAGTGCCTGGTAAGCAATCTCAACACCAACACCGCTCTAACCAATGAAAAGAATCAGCTAGAAGAGAAAGTCAACACCATTCGAGCTGAGCTGAAAACAACCGAGGAAAGCCTCACCAGCAAGGTAACTGAACTCTCCCAACTCGAAGCAGATAAGAAGACTTTGGAATCCCACTTGAATTTTTCCAAGAAGTCTGAAGAAGCAGCGTTGAACAACATAGCCGGGGTACGCAAGGATCTTCGATCTTGCCAAGCTGACCTAGAAGCTGCCAATACCATGATCACCGAGCTGGAGGAAAAATTGCAGGTAGCAGATTCCCGCTTGGGTGAGGAACAAAAGCAAGCTGTCATCGAGGACTTCAAGTGTTCTGAAGAATTTGCGAGCTTGGTGGAAGCTGAAGCATACCCTTTCTTTCTTCAGGGTATCAATCACGTCTTAAGACAACTTGCATGCATCGGGCTAGAGATTCGATCTGAACAACTCGCTGAATGGGGCACCAACCAAATTTTCAGCTCTCCCGCTCAACCTGGACATGCCCTTGTGCCCTATACTGAAGACGAACTCGACTCCCTTGCTGAGGCCGATGCTGAGAAAAATCTTCCTCCATGGGTTCCCCCTCCTGTTGCCGAAAACAACGTGAGCGAGCTCATGACTCAAATCTGGAAGTCCCAAGCACCACCAGCAACAAATGAGAATGCCTCTGCCCAGGCCGAAGATGATGAAGTGACCATCCTCAATGCTACCCAAGAGGAAACAGCCGAACAAGATCCAACCACCCAAGACAACACCGCTGCCCCCAGTGCATGAATCTATCGTTTTGGCCTGTGTGCCCAGTTTCTCGAACAATTTACATTTGAATTTGTAATATTATGCTACTCGTTTTACCTGTTGGTTGAATGCTTTCATTTCCTTGTCTAATTGTTGTTTAGCTCCTCTTTCGAGCAAAGCCAACTTTTGCTAGTAAGAGATTACTATACCACCCCCATTCGAACACCAACTCTTTTCATGTGCATAAAGCCCTTTATGCGCAGAAAAGAGAATAATCGAAAACACGGGGAAAAACAACTATCTCGAACACCAACTCTCCTCGCGAGCATAAATAAATTATGCTCGCAAGAGAGAATAATCGAGATAGATAATTCAGCTCGAACACCAACCCTTTGAGCGAAAAGGAACCATCCCGTACTCGCCAAAAATAATAATCGAGGAAAACAATAAAAACAACTCGAACACCAACTTCCAAATTAAAATTGAAAGCATAATCGAGCTTTGCCATTGCCACTTGACATCAATAGAAAAATTAAAGAATTGCATACTACTAAAGTCAATTACCAATAATATTTCTTCAAATGATCTGCATGCCATGGGCGTTTCAGTTCGTCTCCATCTTCTGTTCGCAACATATAAGTGTCCTCTTTAATAATTCTAGCAACCTGAAAAGGGCCTTCCTAATTTGGTGAAAGCTTCCCCCCACTCAGCTCGATGACCTGTTGCCTCAATCTTGCAGAGGACCCAGTCGCCCACACAAATGACCTACCACGAACCCTTTTATCATGGTGGGCCTTTGCTCGCTGCTTATAATTAGCCATTCTCATCTTAGCCTCCAACTGTTTTTCCTCCAGCAGATCCAGGTCAAAAGCCCGAGCTGCACTATTAGACTCAGCATGATAATGCAAAACTCTATGGGTAGGCAAATACATTTCTACAGGAGTCATAGCCTCGGACCCATAAGCCATAGAAAAAGTTGTTTCCCCTGTTGGACCCCTGACCGTCGTTCTAACCGCCCACAAGGCTGAAGGCAGCTCGTCTACCCATCTTCATGCCTTATCCTCCAGGTTTCTCTTCAAAACATGCAAAACTTGTTTATTTGCAGCCTCAGCCTGCCCATTGCCCTGGGGGTATGCTACCGACGACTGCCAATGCTTCACACGCATCTGCTCGCACGCTTTAGTGAATTTTTTAGAAAATTGAGTCCCATGATCAGATACAATACCTCGCGGAACCCCAAACTGGCACCATATGTGTTCATGAACGAAATCAATGACATTAACTTCACTGATGGTCGCCAGAGGCTTGGCTTCCACCCACTTAGTGAAGTAATCTACAGCGACCACTGCATACTTGAATTTTGATCGAGCCACAGGAAAGGGGCCAATTAGATCTATCCCCCACATATCGAATGGCCACGAAGCTACAACAGGAGTCTGCGTGGTATATCTGCATAACGCTGACACTTGTCACACCGACGAACATACATTTCAGCATCCCGCCTCAAAGTTATCAAGTAGAATCCAGCTGCCAAAACTTTTTCTGCTAATGAACTCTGACCGGGATGACCTCCACATTTACCTTCATGTATTTCCCCCAAAATACCTTCCGTCATCTCTGGTCGCACACATCTTAGCAGAGGTCGGGTGTAAGATCGCCTATAAAGTATGTTGTCCAAAATTACATACCAGCACGACCGCTTCTGAATGGTTCTAGCCTCTTTTCTGTCCTCGGGCAATACCCCTTGCTCGATATAGGCCTCGAGATCATCTATCCAACATTTTGCAACCGACTCGATGTCCATAATCACTTCCTTTTCTATAACAGACACCTCCAAATGCTCGATCATGACTCCCGGATGCAAAGACTGAATTTCATCTTCGGCCATCTTAGACAAATAATCAGCTCGCATGTTATCTTCCCGAGCAATTCGCACCAATTCCCAGTAGTCAAAGTCTTTCAAAATCTCCTTCACCATCGCACAGTAACGAACTAAAATCGGATGGTGAACCGCATAATCGCCTCTGACTTGATTTACCACCAGCTGGGAATCACAGTACACAATCACTTCACGCACTCCTATATCATGCGCGAGCTCAAGACCAGCGATCAACGCTTCATATTCAGCCTGATTGTTAGAAGCTGGAAATTTGAAGCGTAATGCTTTCTCGAATTCTACATCTTGCTCGGGTGGGACTAATACCAGCCCGGCACCACTTCCAAATCTGCTAGCCGAACCATCAACATGAAGCTCCCAACAGTACTCTGGTCGTGGTTTTGGGCTTGGAACACTCGCTGATGTCGCTTTAGATGGTACTTCCTCCTCGCCAGAATCCTTGAAACTTGTTTCAGCCACAAAATCGGCTAAGGTCTGTGCTTTAATTGCTCACCGAGGTTGATAGTCAATATCAAACTCAGTTACCTCGATCGACCAAGTGAGTAGACGACCAGAAGTGTCTGGTTTGTGCAAAATCTTTCTCAGAGGCATGTCCGTATATACAACAATTGAATGCGCAGAAAAATAAGCTCGAAGTTTCCGAGCAGCAACAACAAGCGAATAAGCTAACTTTTCTGCATTGAAATATCTTCCCTCTACATCAGTAAGGGCTTTTGAGACATAGTAAACAGGTTTCTGGACATTACACTCTTCCCTAATCAATACAGCTGCTAGCGCCTGCTCGGTAGCTGCTAAATACACAAACAGTTTCTCCCCGAAAATCGGGCTACTTAGCAAAGGAGGACTCCCTAAGTATTTCACCAACTGCTCAAAAGCCTTCTGACACTCGGGCGTCCACTCAAACCCCTTATTTCCACGGAGAACTTTAAAGAACGGCAAACACCTTTCTGCCGATCTAGAGATAAAACGACCAAGGGCTATCACCCTGCCGTTGAGCCTCTGTACATCCTTTATGCAGCGAGGAAGCTTCATGGTGACCAACGCCTTAATTTTCTCGGGATTAGCCTCAATGCCCCTCTCAGTCACCATAAATCCGAGGAACTTGCCGGCCTTCACCCCGAACACACACTTGCTCGGGTTCAGTTTCATATTATTCTTCCTGAGATTGGCAAAGGTCTCGCCCAAGTCTACTATGTGCTCATGCCCTTTAGTCTTGACCACCATATCATCGATATGAAGCTTCAATATTCCTCCCGATCTGCGAGCTGAATATCTTGTTCACCATTCTCTGATAGGTAGCTCTTGCATTTTTCAAACCGAAAGGCATCATCTTATAGCAGTACAGCCCCCCTGCTGCTCGGAAAGCTGTCAGAGCCTTATCCTGCTCGTCCATTTTAACTTGATGATACTCAGAGTAGGCATCAATAAAGCTAAGGAGCTCGAACCCCGCTATAGCATCCACCAACTTGTCAATTCGTGGCAAAGGGTAGCAATCCTTCGGGCAGGCTTTCCTAACCACTGGACGACAACGGAACCAACTGATACGTGCAAAATCTCCCTGGATGCACTGGGTCGGTCCAATCAAGATACCTGGCTTTCAACGTATCTTATTTCCTCCAAAGCCCAAATCTGCAATAAGAGTAGCAAATCGTGAACTAGGCAGGGGCACTCCCTGCAAAAGCCCTCTGGCGCAAGAATCAGCACAATAAAGCTAAATGAGAATGTATTTTAGCAGAGTTTTGACTAGAGAGTAGAAATTGCCTACCTTTCCCCTTTCATTTTTCGGGGCTTTTATAGTTGCCGGAGAGCATAACTACACATAACCGTTCATAACTACCCGCTAATGATCATGACCTTAATGGTGAGCGCATTAACTGCCCCATTAAGTCCCCCATTAATCACAACGGTCTAAATGGAGAGTTTCCCGGACATAACCGTCCTCAACTGATAACTGATCTTGCCCGGACATAACTGTCCTCAACTGATAGCATATCTTGAATTAGCGAGCATAGCAAGTCATGCTCGCACCTTAATTCTGCTCGCTGGTCAAACCCGCAGCTCGATGACATCTTACTTGATAAAGGTCAACACTTTGCTCGCTTGCTCGGATAAGGCCCAAATGCCCAGCATGTGACTCATGACTTGGGCCTATTGGGCCGGGTAGTTCATTACCAATAAAAGATATGTATCTCACATTGTTTTAAAAAAAATGTTGGTTTAAAAAGTCTTTAGATTAAAGACTTTTTGTTACAAATAGAATAGATGCATGTATCTCACATTGATTACAAAGTATTCTACTATTATTATCAATAGAAAAAATGTATCACACGTTGGTTATAAATTAATGTTGGTTTTAAAAATACTATTATTATCAATAGAATAGATGTATTATACATTTGGTAGAGGGTAATGTTTGTTTTTAAAGTCTTTAGGTATAAGACTTCTACCATTATTATTAATAGAATATGTATATCTCACATTGGTTAGAAAGTGACGTTGATTTTAATTTTAGATAAAAGACTTTTACTATTATTACTAATAGAAGAGATATCATACATTTGTTAAAAAATGATGTTGGTTTTAAAAGTCTTTAGATAAAAGACTTTTACTTTTATCATTAATATAATACAAGAGATGTATCCCACATTATTAAGGAAGAGATGTTGGTTATAAAATTTTTAAAATAAAAGACTACTACTATTATTATCAAATGAGGATATGCATGTATTACATATTGGTTAGAGAGTGATGCTGATTTTAAAAGTCTACAATTATTAGCAATAGAAGAGAAATATTTCACATTGGTTATAAAAGTGATATTGGTTTAAAAAGTTTTTAGATGATGTATCTCACACTGGTTACAAAGAAATGTATCTCACATTATTTAGAAATGAGTATTGGTTATAAAAGTCATTAGATAAAGACTTCTTTTGTTATTACCAATAGAAAATATGTATCCACATTGTTTAGAAATAAATGTTTGTTTAAAAGTCTTTTATCTACTACTATTATTACTAATAGAAAATATGTATACCACATGGTTAGAATGTGGTGTTGGTTTATAGTTTTTAGATAAAAGACTTAAACTTTCATTACTACTAAAAATATAAAATAAGTATCTCACATTGTTTAAAAATGAATTATGATTTTAAAAGTTTTTAACAAAATGATTTCTAATATTATTATCAAGTTAAATGTTAATTTTAAAAGTCTTTAGATAAAAAAAATTACTATTATTTTTAATACAAAATATGTATCTCACGTTAGCTAGAAACTTATATTAATTTTAAAAGTATTTAGGTAAAAAAATCGTTTAATATTAGTAACAATAGAAAAAAAATTATAACCATGGAAGAGATTAACAATCTAATTATAATGTCCAAAAAGTTATATTATTATTACAATATATATATATATATATATATATATATATATATATATATATATATATATATATATGCAATTTATTTAAGCCTTCTTTAATTTATTATCAAAGCATAACCCAATTCCAGCTGGTGCCCGTCTAACTCGCTCATTCTCGTCTCCTCTCAATGTCTCCCTCAAATCCTAGCACTAGCCACTCCGGCAGACAGACGACAATAGTAGTCCAACTCCTTCAACCTCTATCACCACCGACCTCCTCATCTCCTCCACGCATGTGACACGCCTCCACGGACCACTGGACCAACCTCTACTCTATTCTCTCTTCCAATCTTCAGTTCAACCATAACTCCGTCGACTCTCCGCCTTCCTTCACCTCTGTGAACGATCTAAACCCTAACCACCTCCAAAACCATCACAATGGCTCGCGCCACACACTATTACTTGCAATACCACCACCAATACCGACCCAATGCATTCATGGTGGGAGTCTATCTCCAAGGCCTGTTCTCGCATCAACCTCCTCTCCACTATCCTTCCCGAACCAAAACCACCCCATCACATTCCCTGCTCCCAAATCCGTCCCAAACCCTTCACACCCACTTCCATTCGGAGGAAAAATTGGGTAAGTCAACTAGTTCCATTTGAGATCTCTCATCTTTAAAACTTGTAAAATCTTAGATAATTTTAAAACGATGGGGTTTGGAGTTCGTTGATTCTATATTTGTTTGTAGATGATGGTGATCAGAGGTTAATTAGGGTTTTAGGGTTTCAATTCTAGGTTTTTGTTTTGTGCTTGTTAGTGAGTAGTGATATATGTATAAGATTAGTGGAATTGAAATTTTTGATTGAAATTAGTGAAGATTTTGTAGATTTCTCATTCTGTTTTTCTTCGATGTGGTTTGATTGTATATTTGAAATTTCGAAAATATGTTTGGGGAATTGATTATAGCCTAAATCAAGTTTTGGTATTGGTTAATTGGGGTTTTAGGGTTTCAATGGTGGTGGATTGGTGGGTGTTGGTGGGGGAGGCAGAAGCACATCTCAAGGTTGAAGACGAAGTTTGAGGTGTGGTAATGCAAGTGACTAGCATGTGATATATGTAGGGGTATTTTTTGGGTTTTTAAAAAAATTGTAAGTTTTTCATCCAAAAAATTGGATGGAGTGATGAACGTGAAACAAATGCCAAGTACAATGATTAAAGTAAGAAAAAAAAATAGTAGAGTGATCTAAATGAAAAAAGATGGAAAGTAGGATGACCAAATTGCTATTTAAGCTTATTAAAATAGATAAACTTTTGGACATATATTCCGATTATAATATTTTAGTTAACAAAATATTATTTAGTCATTTATTTTAAAAACAAGTCAATAAATTATTACTTTGAGTCAAACATGTCGAAAGTGGTGTCAAATATGTTTATTACTTACTAGCCCAATGACAAAATTATAAATATTATATTTTCATAATTAAATCAATAACACAATATAAAATGAGCACTAATTAATTCCTTAATTACAATCAAGGTTCTAAAAATCGTTAGGCGGTCGCTAGACGGCACACTAGCGCCTAGCGCCTAGGGGACTAGTCGAGGCATAATCAGGGACTAGGCGGGGTTTAAAATTTAGGCATAATTACTATTTTTTTTATAATTTATATCAAAGATCAAACACATTGACTGCAAATTTAATTTTTTTTTATATATTTGTCATTTTATCAAACACTTATCTATATTTGTAAAATGAACAAAAATATACAAACCTACCACTAATCCCAATTCCTACCAACCCAAAGCAATAAACAAGTCAAATTTATAATTAAAAAAAATATATATATTATTACACTTACCTGCTGCCCCTACAACCCACAGTCTAACCTATCATCCCTAATCCCTCCTCATTCTAAATTCTGAGTTCCGAGACAGCTCCATTCTTCTTCATCTTTTTCTTCTTCTTCTTTCTTCTCTCTATCTAGCAGACCGACAATCCCTTTTTCTTCCTTTCTTTTTTTCTTCTCTTTCTCTCTCTCTCTCCGACAGACCGACTCTCCTCATTTTTTCATCATCCAATCTCTTTCCTCCTAGAATTTAACCCTTTCATCTATCCCCTCTCTCAGCCCACTGAATATCCACAAAATAAAACCTTTTTTCTTTCTACCTCTCTCTCTTCCTCACCATTACCACTCTCCCTTCCTTCTCCAGTTCGCCCCCTTCCTTCTCCGGTCACCACACGTCACAAAATCAAAACTACAAAAAATAAAATAAAATTAAGGTTGATGAGGTTTGACGTAGACGCCGATTTGGCCGATTAGGCGGCAGCTAAGAAGCTCGCAGCGGTGGAGAGGCGCCTAGCGTCTAGGCGGCGCCTAGCCGGAGCTAGGCGGGGAGTTTTAGAACACTGATTACAATAACAACTCCTACGTAATACAAGTTAAAATATTACTATCAATTGGAGTCAAAATTAAGCACAATTAATGTCATATCGACAGATAAGAGACAACCTTGTATAACTTATTAATAATCTAACAGGATACTATACTAACAGAAGCAACCCAAAATTTATATTTAAAAATAGTGTTTAAAATTTAATATACACATCTAATACAATAAAATAATGCATATATAGGTAAATAAATAGTGGGGGTGTTACACATATACTCCCTCCGATTTCAAATAATCATTTTTTTTATCTGGCATACCGTTTAAGAAAAAATAATTTACTATATTAATACATATTGGTGTAACGAGTGGTTTTTTTTATTACCATTGAACATGTTACCATAATTAAAGCAGGTATAAAAAGTATGGATTAAGTGGTAAACATGTTTTTTTCTAAAAATGAAAGTTTTGAAAGAAAACAATTATTTGAGATCGAACAAAAAATGATAGGAAGACGATTATTTGAAATTGGTGGGAATATTTTTTATTTTATTTTTCATATTAAAAACCAGGTAGTATTAGTAAGGGTATTTTTGAGTTATTCGAAAAAAGTATCAATGCTAAGAGCATCCACACCGATTCCTTTTACCACCACCTTAAAATCCTTTCTAGAGTTTTTTTTACCTCCCTTAAGTCCCACAGTGGACACCCTATCTCCATATCCCTAAAATTAGCTAATGCACCCCAAAAATATTGAGTTTGTTTTACTATATTCTTTCTATTGGTGAGTATTTATGTAGATAACTAGTATTCTTGCCCGTGCCAAAATTTATCAATAAATGAAGCAGATACTGTGGAAATGAACTACTAAAAATATTATTTTTTTAAAAAAATTGACTTTCAAACGGGACCTCTTTGCCTGGAACAGAGAGATTAATTAAAAATTTGTATACGAAATTGCGGCCGGACAAAACGGGTCGACAAAAATATACTGTGGAAATGAACTACTAAAAATATTATTTTCTTAAGAAATTGACTTTCAAACGGATCCTCTTTATCCGGAACAGAGGGATTAATTAAAAGTTTGTATACGAAATTGCAGCCGGACAAAATGGGTCGGACAAAAATTAAATTGCTTAAGTTAATTACGATAACAGTTAAAAAAATTCAAATTACAAAACTTACGTTTTAAAAAAAATTAATTTGTATATGAAATTACGGGTTGAAATTTTTTTTAATTGATTATGTTAATTACGATAACAATTAAAAAGAAAAAAAAATACAAATATAAACTTTTGTAATCATAAAACTATAAAACTATAAAAACGTAAAATATTAACTGTAAAATCGTAAAATCTCAGTAAAAGAGTAAATGTAAAATAATAATGTAGTCATTCGCACATGTAAGAACTGAGGGAAATAAGGGTCGTTGGATCACCGTAAAAGCAAGAACAACGAGGCTGTATTGTATTATAAATATCTACAAAACTGTCTTATCTAAATTTTTGTCTTTTATTTTATTTATTTATCGTCAAATTCTCTCGTTACGTAATTTTTCTTATCAAAATTTTATTCAAAAGAGAATGAAAGACTTAACTTATTCATCTATCTTGAACTCTGTTAAGTAAGATCTCAAGGCACTGTGCAAGCGTTAGATTGAAATTCGACTATCCAATAAGTTGATTTAATAGGTCGTAAATTAAATAAAGACCTATTTAAAATCAGTTATATGAGATAAAAACAGTTTAGATTATATTAGGAATCTTCTTGACAGTCTTGATTCAGGGGGACACATGTGTCAGGCGGAATAAATTACAGCCGTTTGATATAAGTATAAATATGCAATCTCAACCGTTTGATATAAAGTAAAATAATCAATCTCAGCCGTTTGAAATAAAGTAAAATAATCAATCTTAGCCATTCTTTATGAGACTGAGTTGTATTGTATAATAGATAATTACTTGTCCATATTATTAGATGATCTACTTTCATAACTTTTTTCCCATTTCCCATTCTATTAAATTAGTGGGGTTTTTTTTTTTTACATTTTATCATTCCCTTTTGTTGTTACTAAGTTTGATGTGAATTCTAAAACCCTAATACTCAAGCTGGCGGAAACAACTTGAATGGTCAAATTCACAACGACGAACAACCCAAAACAGCCCACGAAACCCTTGTATAACCCACAGCAATGACAAGGAATACGAAGGACGGATAGACGGACTCACCGGTTGAGTTTCACTCGCTCAACGTAAAGAGAACCGACGATGCAACTAATCTAGGCTTCACTCACCTTGATTGAATTGAACCGATTTGGAAGAAAGAACAAAACTAGTTCTTTACACGTTTTTTTCACAAAACTCAAAATCTGCTTTCATATTGAAAATCCATGACTTTAAATAGGTTACAAGAGGTCATAACTTAATCTAATTACCTACCTAACAGGACTCTAAAAAAACTAGAAAAGAACATAAGAAATCCTATCTAAAAACAATAAAGAAGTCCTAATTAACCTAATGGATTTAAAAAAACTAACTACTTCGGTTCATATTGGACTCTAATACACTTTCAAAATAAATTAAATAAAAGATTTAATAAAACTCTAGTCTAATTAGGACTTCTTCATGGAGGCGGTTACCCTTCCCCATCTTCTAGCCATGTCTTCTTGGAATGCCTTGCCCTGCAAGGTTCATCACTCCCCAAACCCACATCAGCCTGGCTGCTTGGCCCATCCCTCCAACCAGGCCTCTTCGTGATCCACACATTCCATGCCGTCTTTCCAAGCCTGTCAAATCAACAGCCTTGGTCCCTTCATATCGAGTTTAACTTCCCCCTTACTATCTATGACGCAAGCGTCTTCCTCCAGCCTGCTACCTTGCAAACCCAGTCTACTCGTAGCCCTCTAATCCGCACCATTCCAGCCCATGTTCCCTTTTAAAATACCCTTCCAGCCAACTCGGCCCTGCTCTACCCACCCCTTTGCCGAAAAACCCTTGTGAGCCTTCATCCTCGAGCAATTACTCCAAACCGAGCAACTAAACTTCCTTGGCCCATTGATCTTAAGTCGAGCATCCTTACTTACTTTCTCCATCCACGATCCACTCATTATCCCATCTCTGTGAAGCCCTATTCCGAGTAGTTCCCCGCTGGTTGTCCGAACGCGACTTATACTCACTCATATGCTCACTGGGCTCGTTTTCTCATGCTTGAATGGAACCTTCCCTTTGTGAATCTCCTTTGTCGATCTCAACCCTCCTGCCCAGCCCGACTTGGACGCTCTACTCGTATCAAACCCCCCTTCTTTGAAAAGGATTGCCCTCAATCCTTGGCCCCCTTCTTTAGTGACCCTTTTTTTATGATATGTGTCTGCTTGGTCTTCCACTCCTCTGTTTGTTCCTGCGATTTCAGAACCCCTGACCCAAGCCTTCTTTTGAGCCAACACCCACCATTCCATTGCGAAACCTACATCCTCCCGAGACAAAACAAAGTATAAAACTACCTCTAAATAATCCTACCAACCCGTGATCTCTCCTGTGCTGATCTTCAGTGCTTGGTCAAATATTCCTTCGCTATTCTTGTAGACAACACGTTGGTCGTCCATACTCTCTTCAGTATGAAAGTCTTCGCTGCCTACTTCATCTACTACCCCCAATTTTAATTGCGATCCTCTCGTTTAGAACTGTACTCCCTCGATCTTCCTCAGTCCTGCTTTCCATAACCAGTTCGCACCCATTTTGTTGCTCGTCTATTCCCAACTTCGTACTCGTTGTTTTCTTCCACATAATTCCTTTTCTTTCGGTTCCCCTTTGTAAGTTTCCCGATTCTCTTCGAACCCCAACCAGCTGGCCTTCGGTGAAGTTAATTGCGGTAGCCCCTTTTTTGTTTCCTTGAGAACTGCTCCGACTCAGTTGGCAAATTCTGAATCAGCCCCAAAGCTTTTGTTCAACACGGTAACAATCTCATGGTCTTCGTCTTGGATCACCCCCAACCGTGCACCCCTTACTTTCTTCAAATTCGTTTCTCTTTTATGATCTGACCATACACAAGCTTGTGCCGTCGGAAATTCCATCTTTCGTGTTCCCCAAGGATCCGTGTTATTTGTTTCTTCTATAATGTGTATAACCAGGTTTCCCAAGCATACCTTGTTATCCTTAATTTTCATTGATTCTGCCCACAAGCTTTGTTGTAGCATTGAATCCTTCTTAATTTTATTGCGCCCAACTGCAGCCCTTATACTCGTCTCTCTTTCCTCCCAATTTTCCTCCTCTTCACGTTTTTCTCTTAGCAGCCTCTCTTGCTCAAGCCTATCCTTTTCTAACTTTAATTCTTCCCTCTTGATTATCTCACACAATTCTCCATCAGTCAACGCCTCGATGTATGGACACTCGGTTAGGTAGGAACAAGGTTTTTTACAATAGCAACAACCCTTAGGCCTTCCTTCTCACCCGATGTCGTATGAGCTTGAATTGTTGCCAGGAAATACCTTTGAAGTTGCTGCCTTCTTCACCCTTTTTTTGTGGTAGCCGCGTCTCACAAACTTGGAGTAGTTGCTTAGTCAACCGTTGTACCTCACGTCGCAAGCTTCACATTTCTTGGTCGAACCATGCTCCGTTGTCTCCCATGATCGTCCACAAAGTTGGAATCCGTGGATGCCTTCGCTCGATACCACTTGATGTGAATTCTAAAACCCTAATACTCAAGCTGGCGGAAACAACTTGAATGGTCAGATTCACAACGGCGAACAACCCTAAAACATCCCACGAAACCCTTGTATAACCCATGGCAATGACAAGGAATACGAAGGACGGATAGACGGACTCACCGATTGAGTTTCACTCGCTCAATGTAAAGAGAACCGACGATGCAACTAATCTAGGCTTCACTCACCTTGATTGAATTGAGCCGATTTGGAAGAAAGAACAAAACTAGTTCTTTACACGTTTTTCACAAAACTCAAAATCTGCTTTCATATTGAAAATTCATGACTTTAAATAGGTTACAAGAGTTCATAACTTAATCTAATTACCTATCTGACAGGACTCTAGAAAAACTAGAAAAGAACATAAGAAATCCTATCTAAAATCAATAAAGAAACAATAAAGAACTCCTAACTAAATAACAATAAAGAAGTCCTAACATAATGGATTTAAAAAGACTAACAACTTCGGTCCATACTGGACTCTAATACACTTTCAAAATAAATTAAATAAAAGATTTAATAAAAGTCTAGTCTAATTAGGACTTCTTCATGGAGGCGGTTACCCTTCCCCATCTTCTAGCCATGTCTTCTTGGAATGCCTTGCCCTGCAAGGTTCATCACTCCCCAAACCCACATCAGCCTGGCTGCTTGGCCCATCCCTCCAACCAGGCCTCTTCGTGATCCACACCTTCCATGCCGTCTTTCCAAGCTAGCCAAATCAACAGCCTTGGTCCCTTCATATCGAGTCCAACTTCCCCCTTACTATCTATGACGCAAGCGTCTTCCTCCAACCCGCTACCTTGCAAACCCAGTCTACTCGTAGCCCTCTTATCCGCACCATTCCAGCCCGTGTTCCCTTTTAAAATACCCTTCCAGCCAACTCGGCCCTGCTCTACCTACCCCTTTGCCGAACAACCCTTGTGAGCCTTCATCCTCGAGCAATTACTCCAAACCGCGCAACTAAACTTCCTTGGCCCATTGATCTTAAGTCGAGCATACTTGTTTACTTTCTCCGTCCACGATCCACTCATTGGCCCATCTTTGCGAAGCCCTATTCCGAGTAGTTCCCCGCTGGTTGTCCGAACGCGACTTATGCTCGCTCCTATGCTCGCTGTGCTCGTTTTCTCATGCTTGAATGGAACTTTCCCTTTGTGAAACTCCCTTGTCGATCTCAACCCTCCTGCACAGCCCGACTTGGACGCTCTACTCGCATCAAAGTATAACTTAAAATTACAGGTATATAGATAATATTAAAAAATGTAACACGAACTTTATTTAAATAAAAATAATTGAAATAATTAAAACATACAAAAATATTTTTTTATAAAATACAAAATTTAAAGTATATATATATATTTTTTATTCAAATTACGCTAGGTAAATAGAAATAAAATAGAGATAAATATATCAATAGTTAGGTCTTATAGTTAAATAATTTTATTAATTTAGAGTAGGGGTAAGCTCGGTCCGGTTCAGTCCACTTTTTTTGGAAAAACTGAGAGAACCAGGACCAGACCAATAGTACGGTTCTTAAAAAATATAGAACCAGGACCAACCCAATATGTCTGAGAACCAATACATTGGTCCGGTCCAGAACCAATTGAAGACGTAAGAGAACCAGGACCGGACCAATACGATGCGTATCTTTGATCAAGAGGATAACTAGATTTTTAAAAAAACAATGATCAATAATCAAATCATGTTCTTCATTCATACAACATTTTGTTGGGTTCGTTGTTCTTGTGAAAATAAACTAAAGGTAAAAATCATTACTTCCAAATTAATAAAGAGAAACGAAAAAGAAAGTTGTAAGGAAATTTATTGCAAGTCATCTTACTCTCCGGTCCCCTTATGGTTAATTTAATTAATTTACAGGTAACAATCCTTCAAACTAATAATGATTAGAATCACAAAAAGAGGCAGGAAATTAATTAATAGGGAAAAACAATGTTTTCCCTCCTATTTTATCTTTAATCAAATAAGGAAACTTGGTTGAATATTGAATCAAATTATTATATATTTTCTTTAGGTTGTAAGTTGTATTTATTTTATTATCTTCTTATCAATATATATATATATATATATATATATATATATATATATATATATATATATATATATATATATATTATACTATATTAGTATATTATATATAATAAAATCATAATAAATACACATTGGTCCGGTTCGGTTCGGTTCTGCGTTTTTTGTTTCTGGAACCGGGGACCGACACAATTGTCCGGTTCTGTAAAAATTCAGATCCAGGACCAATTCAAAGTATTGGTCCGGTCTATTTTTAACTGGTCCGATCCGGTTCCATTGGTTCGGTCCGATTCTGAAAAACTTCTGCTCAACCCTAATCTAGAGGGTGTTAGAGATATTTTATGGTCTAGCTGTGAGAATTTCAAATTTAGCAGAATTTTTCTGTTTGAGTTAGTTTAATAACTCCTGCTGTTTAGGAGCTAGTGTGAGTCATGTTAGTTTTTTACTTTTTCCTAGCTAATTTCCACGATCATAGGTTCTGTTACTTATCGTGGCTATTTTTATGTTTATTCTGTTTTGTAATGGCTTTATAAGCCAATTTCCCTTATGTTATTGGTGTATCGATTTGAGAAAACTTGAACTCAATTCATTGTGAGTCTGATTATTCTTACATTACGGTATCGAGCTCTTAATTGGGGCCCGATTGTGAGAGTTATAAAAGGAGAGAAACACGAAAGAAAGAGAGATACTTGATTGAGTGTGAAGATGGCGAGAAGCAAACAATTTTGCTCCACCTTGCATTCCCAAGTTCGATGGCGATTATGATCATTGGTATGCTCATGGAAAATCTCCCGAGATCAAAGGAATATTGAGTCTAATAAAGACCGGCTATACTTGAGCCGGCCGAAGGAGCAGTGTTGTCCAATGCACGAAGACAAGTCTGGATGAGAAGAAGTTGAAAGATTTTAAGGTAAAAATTACCTTTTCCAGGTCAATTGACAAGTCCATTTTGAAGACCATCACTCGAAGGAGACATCTAAGCAATTTGTGGGATTCAATGAAGATAAAATATCAAGGGAATGCTAGGGTTAAGCGTTCTCAACTTCAAACCCTTCGTAGAGAATTTGAGATCCCGGAGATGAAAGGCTGGAGAGTCGGTCACAGATTACTTTACAAGGGTGATGCTTGTGGCTAACGATATGAGAAATATTGGAGAAGATATGCGGGATGTAAAGATTGTTGAGAAAATCATACGCACTCTCACGAGAAAAGTTCAACTACATTGTTTGCTCAATAGAGGAGTCGAAAGATATTGATAGTCTTTCGGTTGATGAACTACTGAGCTCATTACTTGTTCATGAGCAAAAATTTCAATAGATTTGGTGAGGAAGGGCAAGCGTTGAAGGTTACGTATGATGAAAGAGCTGTTGGTAGGGGAAGAGGAAGAGGTCGCAAGGCAGAGGAAGAGGTCGCGGGAGGCACGGTTTTAACAAAGCATTGGTGGAGTGCTATAAATGTCATAATCTAGGGCATTTTCAATATGAATGCCCTAGCTTGGAGAAAACAGACAAACTATGCAGAGGTAGATGAAGAAGAGGAGCTTATTTTGATGGCTTATGCTGATCACAACAAAGTAAAGATGGAAGAAGTTTGGTTTATTGATTCTTTCGAACCATATGACGGGAAATAAGCGTGGTTTGTGGATTTGGATGAAGAATTTAGGCATTCTGTGAAATTGGGGAACAATTCAAGGATGCAAGTAATAGAAAGGGAAACATCGAGGATAGAAGTTGAGCAAGTAACCCATGTAATCACTGATGTGTATTACATCCCAGATCTCACAAATAATCTTTTAAGTGTTGGTCGGAGTTACAAGAGAAAGGGTTGGCTATTCTCATTCAAAATGGGGCATGCAAGATCTATCATCCCAAGAAAGGCCTTATAATCCATACTCAAATGATGAAAAACAGGATGTTCGTATTTCTGTCTCAGTAAAACCACAAATGTCAAATTGCCTCAAGTCACATTGAAGACATCACGATCTGTGGCATCGCAGATTTGGTCATTTGAACAACAAAAGCATGAGAACCTTGCAACATAAACAACTTGTTATTGGGCTGCCGCAACTCAAAGCTACGAGCAAAGTATGTCTTGTATGCAACATTGGAAAGCAACCTCGTGCGGCCATGCCAAAGAAAAGTCGGTGGAGAGCTTCACAAAGGCTGCAATTAATACATGCTTGATATATGTGGTCCAATCACACCGATGTCAAACAACAACAAAAGGTACATTTTGAGCTTTATTGATGATTATAGTCGGAAGAATTGGGTCTATTATCTGAATGTAAAAAGTGAAGCATTTACTTGGTTTAAAATTTTTAAAAGTCTTGTTGAGAAGGAAGTAGAAAATGGAATTTGTTGCTTGAGAACCGATCGAGGTGGTGAATTCACTTCTCATGAGTTTCAAAATTTTTGTAAGGCACATGGCATTAAGAGAAAGCTAACGGCAGCCTACACCCCTCAACAATCGGGGTTGCGAGCGTAGAAATCGAACTATCATGAATATGGTTCGATGTCTACTTACAGAGAAAAAACAAATACCCAAAGTATTCTCGCTAGAAGCGCTTCAATGGGCGTGCACGTGCTAAATAGGAGCCCTACTTGTGGTGGTGAAAGATAAGACCCCAGAAGAATCTTTGAGTGGAATCAAGCCAACTGTTGATTATTTTCGAATTTTTGGTTGCATTGGTCATGTGCACATAGAAGATAATAAGCGATCAAAGCTGGATGAAAAGAGTTATAAGTGTGTATTTCTTGGATACAGTGATGAGTCTAAAGCATATAGGCTCTACGATCCCATTGCCAAGAAAATTGTAATCAAGCGAGAGATGTGGTGTTTGAAGAAAATGAGAGCTGGAACTGGGGAGGACCGAAGAAGAGGTGAAGCTTGATGTACTTGGGGGAGATAGTGACGGTGAAGAGAAGAGAATGAGCATGAATTTGGTGGTCTTGATGAGAATGAGGAATACAGAAGAAGAAAGTAATCAAGGTGAACCACTTGATCAAACCGGCTTAAATGAAGGCGGTGAACAAGTTCCATCTGAAGATAGTTCAGTTCATCCGAAGACAACTCTTTAAGGTCTCATGGAGAAAGAGTTAGAAGAGCTCTGTATGGATGCAAGATTATGTAAGCGGGGAAAATTTTTCTGAAGAAGAAAATTTGCAGAATCTTGCTCTATTCATTTCACAAGAAGATCCAACTTGCTATGAAGAAGCTGTGAAGAGTGAGAAGTGGAGAAACGCAATGGATTTGGAGATCAAATCCATAGTGAAAAATGAAACACAGGAGTTGATGGATCTTCGGTTGGAGCAAAGAGGATTGGTGTTAAGTGGGTGTATAAAACCAAGCTAAATGAGCGTGGGGAGATCGATAAGTACAAAGCTCGCTTAGTAGCAAAAGGATATGCTCAGAAATACGGGATAGACTATAACGAGGTGTTTGCTCCAGTGGCACGGTGGGATACAATTCGGATGGTCTGGCTTTAGGCGCTCAACAAGGTTGGTTGGTGTTTCAACTTGACGTTAAAAGTGCCTTTTGCATGGAGAGTTGGAGGAAGATGTATTCATTGAACAACCACAAGGTTATGAGCGAAAAGGATAAAGAAAGGAAGGTATACAAACTTAAGAAGGCGTTATATGGCTTGAAAGCAGGCTCCAGGGCACAAGTACGATTGAAAGTTACTTTCTTCGGAAGGTTTTGTAAAAGGTCATGAACCTACATTGTTCATCAAGTCGGAAAATGGGAAGATTTTAATTGTAAGTCTCTATGTTGATGACTTAATATTTACCGGTAATGATGCCTATATGATTGAGAATTTTAAATGTTCAATGAAGTCTGAATTTGAGATGACAGATCTAGGAAAGATGAAATATTTCCTAGGTGTTGAAATCCAGCAAAGTTCGAAAGGCATTCATTTGTGTCGGAAGAAATATGCCGAGAAATTCTTGATAGATTTGGTATGGGAAATTGCAATGCGATGATTCCTATGGTACCAGGTTCGAAGTTGACAAGAGAAGGTGCAGGGAAGAAGGTCGATGCAACTCAATTCAAACAGATGATTGGTAGTCTCATGTATTTGACGGCTACAAGACCTGACTTGATGTACAGTGTGTGTCTTATTAGCAGATTTATGGCAAATCCGGTTGAAGAACATTTGATTCTTTGCTAAGAGGGTGCTTCGATATTTAAGAGGAACCTTGGATCTTGGGGTATTCTATGGAAAAGGAGGTACAATAGAGCTGGTTGCATACACGGATAGTAATTATCTTTGGTGATCATGATGATAAGAAAAGTACCTCGGGCTATGTGTTTATGATGAGTGGAGGAGGCTTGTGGCTTGGTCTTGAAGAAACAGCCCATTGTAACTCTCTCTGACGGAGGCAGAATATGTAGGCTGCAGCGGCATGTGCGTGTCGAGTATTTGGATGAAGAGAGTGCTCAATCAGTTCAAGCCTGCTCAAAGTAAGTGTATTACTATGTTTTGTGACAACTCATCTACTATTAAGTTGTCAAAGAACCCAGTTTTACATGGAAGATGCAAACATATAGATGTGAGGTTTCACTTCCTACGCGATCTCACAAAGGATGGTGTTGTTGATTTGAAATATTGTTGCACGGGTGAACAGCTTGCAGACATTATGACCAAACCTTTAAAGTTTGAGAGCTTTGTGAAGTTAAGAGAGCTGCTGGGAATGAAGCAACTGAATCAGACAGAAGGAGATAAACTGAATTAACATCAGTTTAGGGGAGGAAATGTTAGAGATATTTTATGGTCTAGCTGTGAGAATTTCAAATTTAGCAGAATTTTTCTGTTTGAGTTAGTTTAATAACTCCTGCTGTTTAGGAGCTTGTGTGAGTCATGTTAGTTTTTGACTTTTTCCTAGCTAATTTCCACGATCATAGGTTCTGTTACTTATCGTGGCTATTTTTATGTTTATTCTGTTTTGTAATGGCTTTATAAGCCAATTTCCCTTATGTTATTGGTGTATCAGATTTGAGAAAACTTGAACTCAATTCATTGTGAGTCTGATTATTCTTACAGAGGGTGCTTATCGAAACTTTTTTATAATATCTCGAAAAAAGATTTAGGAGTTATAGGTTACAAGCCATTTGGACGCTCCAAACTTCCTGTTAATAACCACCATTCTCAGATATTCTGATTTCCGACCGAAAAGAACAATTCCTCGGAAAATTCGGTGAGTTCTTATCTCTCTCTCTACTCAAATATTAATTTGCTCACTTTTTCATATTTTCGAAATTAATTACCTTATGCTTGTCTTGCCCCTTCCTTCTGATTATAGGGCTTCATAATTGTAAATCTTAATGGGTTTGTTCATTCTCTGCCTCAATCACAAACAAATTAATGGGTTTCTTCCGAAAGACCTAAGAAATTCACGCATCTCCCATTCGGGTCTTTTCCTAAGTGGACCAGGAACTATTTTGTTACCCACCAAGTGTTTCTCCACCAAACAATCATCTGAAAATCAACAAGAACATCCATTTACAGTCTCTTACCTCATAGATTCTTGTGGGTTGTCTCCAAATATTGCCATTTCTGTATCCAAGAAAGTACATTTTACAACCCCTGATAAACCCGACTCAGTTCTAGCCTTGTTTCGAAACCATGGTTTTGAAAAATCCCACATTTCTAAAATCATCACTAAAAGACCAAATTTGCTTGTATCCAGACCTGAGACATCATTGATCCCAAAACTTCACTTCTTCCGTTCTCTGGGGTTTTCTCAAAGTGACATTGTAAATCTTTTTTCTTCAATGCCCCATATACTCGGACACAGCTTAAAGAATCGAATTATCCCGCGCGTTGATTACCTCAAGAGTGTGCTTGTTTCCGACGTTGAAGTCATTGCTTCCCTGAAATCTGGGGCAGTAAATTTCCCAGGTGATATTCGCTCGAATGTGGAAGTCTTGAGACAGGTGGGAGTGCCTTATCATGTGATGTCATATTTGTTAAAAAATAGTCCCTATATATTCAATCAGAAGAATGACCATTTTAGTGCCGGAGTATAGGAGGTTATCGAATTAGGCTTCAAGCCATCACAAGTATCATTTGCACTAGCACTCTCTGTGGTTATTCATATGAGCAAATCAAAGAGGGAAAGTAAAGTGGAAGCCTTTAGGGGCTGGGGTTGTTCTGATGCTGAGATTTCTGCTGCATTTAGAAACTTCCCTCAGTGCATGCTTTTATCTGAAAAGAAGATATGAGTGGGATGGAACATTTTGTGAACGAGATGGGCCTCAAGCCTAGTGATGTTACCAGAGATCCAGTGATTCTCACTTACAGTTTGGAGAAGAGAATCATTCCAAGGTGTTCAGTTATAAGGTTTTTGCAATTGAAGGGCTTTGTGAAAAAAGATTTAAGTTATCACAGTTTTCTCAAGTTAGTTGAGAGGAAATTCTTGAACAGGTTTGTCATCAAGTACAAAAAACAGGTTCCTGAACTACTTACTGTCTATGAAGGCAAAGTTGGGTTCCTTGAAGAAGGCTTTGGACCTAAAAATTTACATGAGATAGCACAATTATAGTGTGTTAACAATTTACATGTTGAAAGGAAAGCAACTTTGGTAATATTTAATTGTTTTTGGCACAATTCGCTTGTTTCTAGTACTAATGTTTCATGGCATTGTAATGTTTTCATGGATGACTATGAAGTTACTTAAGTTGTCTTCTGCCTAGTGTAATTTGTTTCCATTCTTATAAGTATCACCAATATAGAATCACAACTCTTGATTTCTAATGACCAAGACCAAGTAGTCTATGAAGTATGTTCACCTCACCCTCCTCTCCTGTTTTAGCCAAGGAGCGCTATGAGTTCAATGAGCTACCTGGCACTACAGAGCTACAAGCCTGGGGAAGCGGGAAGTCCCAGAAGCAACCCTTCCCAAGACACTCAGCAGGCGTGGAAGTGGTACTCTTTTGTGCTAGAGTTGAGATTGTATAGAAGATTGCAACTCATTGTGGAATGTCTCCACGACTACATTCTTCTTACTGCAGTATCACAAAAGTGTCCCTTCCAACTTTTGTAAGTTCTTTTTCTTTTTCTTCGTCTTTTTTTTTTTTTTTTTTTGGATGTGTTTTTGGTTAATTAAAACATCATAAAATGAATAACAATCATCGTAAATGAAAAGACCAAACCTTATCTTCAACATTAGATGTAAACCATATATCTTAAATGAAATTTTTAGAAGGTCTTGTTTGTCAAATTAAATACTTGAGCTGTGGCTGTGGCCCTATTTACCATCCCCCCTTCCCCCACAACACCAAACTCCCCACAATACGGACCTCAACCCCTCATACTATTTGCTTTGATGTCTTATCTCATTTTTGCTTTGTTTCTTTTAAGCTTACAGGAAAATGTTAAAACAAATAAGCATTTGGCCATTTGGGATATCTGTATATATACAAGAAAACTAAGATTATATATTTTCATCATTTTTTGTGAGTGAATTAGGTGAGGGTAAAAAGAAACTATAGTCACAATGCTGCTTTTGATTTATTATATTTTTTTGCTTAATTCGTTTTGGAAATTGAATGTGATTTGTATAGAGAGAAAAAGCTAGAAATAGAGTATAATGTTATTCTTTTCTTGGGTATATTGTCTTCAATTTTTGGTTATGTGATAGGCAATACATGGTTGTTAACTTGTGAACTAAGTTTAATCAAACATGGACTTATCAAAATTGTGAACCACGAATACTGAATGATTCTGTTGCATCAAGAAACCTTTTATGGTATCAAGCTATGTTACCTCGACCCTTTGTTTTTGCCAAAGTACACTTGTCAACATGACATGGCTGTGAGTGCAAGTATAAGTGTGGCAACTTTGCACTAATCTAGTGCAAAATCTTGAAATTTTAGCAGATCAAACTCCCAATCGATCCCCGTTTATGATCCTCCTAGCCGAGGATAGAGATGCCCAGACAGTTCCCGATTCGAACCGTGAACTGAACCGATGTGACCGAACTGTGCATGGGATCGACGGTTCATCGATCTGATTCTTCGAAAACCTCAAAAGTGAACCAATGGTTTGAACCGTTGAATCGTGGAACCGGCGGTTCCAGAACAAAAAAAAAACCATAATTTCTTTTTTTTCTTCTTTATTATAAAAGTATGAGTTCTCTATTAGAAATTAATGTATGGACAAAATTAACCTTTCATATAATAAATCATCCACCATTTATTTAAGGACAAACAAGTAAATTTATCTTCTTTACTATAAAAATGTGAGTTGTCTCTTAAAAATTAATGGACAAAATTAATCTTTCATCTAATAAACCATCCACCATTTATTTAAGGACAAACAAGTAAATTTATCTTGATAAAAAATAATATTTGTACAAAATAATGTTTAATAAATAACTCCCCATTGAATAAGGTCAAATAAATAATTTATTATTTGTTAATCAATTCCATGAATAATGACAAAAAAAATTATCATAATAAATGATAATGTCAAATTAGTAAATTCTATCTATCTTTCTATCTATTTCTACTATAAAATTGTGAGTTGTCTCTTAGAAATTAATGTATTGATAAAATTAACATTTCATCTAATAAATCATCCACCATTTATTTAAGGACAAACAAGTAAATTAATCATAATAAATGATAATGTTTGTAAAAAAATAACCCTAAATTTAATAAATCACTCACCATTGAATAAGGTCAAATAAGTAAATTTGTTATGAGCTAATCAATAACATGAATAATTACAAAAAGAACAATAAATTTAATAAATCACTCACCATTGAATAAGGTCAAATAGGTAAATGTTATCTCTATCTATCTAACTTCTTTACTATAAAAGTGTGAGTTGTCTTTTAGAAATTAATGTATGGACAAAATTAGTCTTTCATCTAATAAATCATTCACCATTTATTTAAGGACAAACAAGTAAATTTATCTTCTTTACTATAAAAATGTGAGTTGTCTCTTAGAAATTAATGTATGGACAAAATTAATTTTTCATCTAATAAACCATTCACCATTTATTTAAGGACAAACAAATAAATTTATCATGATAAAAAAATATATTTGTACAAAAGAAATGTTTAATAAATCACTCCCCATTGAATAAGGTCAAATAAATAATTTATTATTTGCTAATCAATTCCATGAATAATAAAAAAAATTATCATAATAAATGATAATGTCAAATTAGTAAATTCTATCTCTATCTTTCTATCTATTTCTACTAAAAAATTGTGAGTTGTCTCTTAGAAATTAATGTATTGACAAAATTAATCTTTCATCTAATAAATCATTCACCATTTATTTAAGGACAAACAAGTAAATTTATCATAATAAATGATAATGTTTGTAAAAAAATAACCCTAACTTTAATAAATCACTCACCATTGAATAATGTCAAATATGTAAATGTTATCTCTATCTTTCTATCTTCTTTACTATAAAAGTGTGAGTTGTCTCTTAGAAATTAATGTATGGACAAAATTAACCTTTCATCTAATAAATCATCCACCATTTATTTAAGGACAAACAAGTAAATTTATCTTTTTTACTATAAAAATGTGAGTTGCATGTTTCTTAGAAATTAATGTATGGACAAAATTAACATTTCATCTAATAAACCATCCACCATTTATTTAAGGACAAACAAGTAAATTTATCATGATAAAAAATAATATTCGTACAAAAGTAATGTTTAATAAATTACTCCCCATTGAATAAGGTCAAATAAATAATTTATTATTTACTAATCAATTCCATGAATAATAACAAAAAAATTATCATGATAAATGACAATGTCAAATTAGTAAATTCTATCCCTATCTATCTATCTATTTCTACTATAAAATTGTGAGTTCTTTCTTAGAAATTAATGTATGGATAAAATTAATATTTTATCTAATAAATCATCCACCATTTATTTAAGGACAAATAAGTAAATTTATCATAATAAATGATAATGTTTGTAAAAAAATAACCCTAAATTTAATAAATCACTCACCATTGAATAAGGTCAAATAAGTAATTTTTTTTATGAGCTAATCAATAACATGAATAATTACAAAAAGAACCCTAAATTTAATAAATCACTCACCATTGAATAAGGTCAAATAGGTAAATGTTATCTCTATATATCTAACTTTTTACTATAAAAGTGTGAGTTGTCTTTTAGAAATTAATGTATGGACAAAATTAACCTTTCATCTAATAAATCATCCACCATTTATTTAAGGACAAACAAGTAAATTTATCTTCTTTACTATAAAAATGTGAGTTGTCTCTTAGAAATTAATGTATGGACAAAATTCATTTTTCATCTAATAAACCATCCACCATTTATTTAAGGACAAACAAGTAAATTTATCATGATAAAAAAAAATATTTGTACAAAAGAAATGTTTAATAAATCACTCCCCATTGAATAAGGTCAAATAAATAATTTATTATTTGCTAATCAATTCCATGAATAATAACAAAAAAATTATCATAATAAATTATAATTTCAAATTAGTAAATTCTATCTCTATCTTTTTGTCTATTTCTACTCTATTTCTACTATAAAATTGTGAGTTGTCTCTTAGAAATTAGTGTAAGGACAAAATTAACCTTTCATCTAATAAATCATTGACCATTTATTTAAGGACAAACAAGTAAATTTATCTTCTTTACTATAAAAATGTGAGTTGTCTCTTAGAAATTAATGTATAGACAAAATTAACATTTCATCTAATAAACCATCCACCGTTTATTTAAGGATAAACAAGTAAATTTATCATGATAAAAACTAATATTTGTACAAAAGTAATGTACAAATACACACACACACACGACATCATCAAGAAGGACACCCACACACACAGAAATACACACATGTATGATGTATATATACACCTTTGATATCATTGAAGTTAAATTTCGGGTTTTTACCAATTTGGTTCTCTCTTTCGAAACCCCTCGTGAATTTGTTTCCTTCCTCTGCTCTTCTATCTAGACGTGTACAACTTAACAACCACCGAATTGAACCAAACCAAACCAAACCAAATCATGATGTTTGATTCAGATTTGGTCAAATACGATTCAGTTTTGCTTTTCAAAATTCAAAAACTGACCGGTATGGTTTCGTGGTTTATGTTTCCAAAATGAACCGAACAATGTTTTATTTGATTATTTATTATATAAAATATACATGCATTTTCAGTATTAATATAATAAACAATTTTGTTCTTACCAAATTTCATAGATTCAAATGATATCTTGACATATATTTTATTATTTGTTAATGTTTGATATTTATAAGAGAAGTTTGATTTTTTGTTTATTAATGTTTGATGTTAAATTACAGATTAAAATAATATTTATCTAATTTTTAATGTTTTCTAAGATGATTATTTTGATTTAAAAAAAAAACATTTTAAGACCCTTCACATAGGACGCTTACAAATAGTCGTCCTATAAAAACCTCAATAGGGTGCCTAACTCATTTAGTCCTATTATGGTACAACCTAATACAACGCTAGATTCTTAGTGTCCTATTATGGTACGCCTAATAGGAGCCCGATCTTAGTGTCCTATTATGGTAGATCTAATAGGATACCTGACTCTTCGTGTCCGAATATGGTACGATCTAATAAGACGTTTAACTCTTAATGTCCTATTTTGGTAGGGCTAATAAAACGTCCAACTCTAGTGTCCTATAATGGTGTGTCTAATATGACGTCTAACTATTAGTGTCTTATTATGGTGTAGGTAATAGGACACCTAACTCTTAGTGTCATGCTTTTATAACGCCTAATAGTACGCCTTACACTAGCATCCCATAAAAATGTATAAAAGGATGCCTAGCCCATCGAGACCTATTAGAGATGTGATTAATACGATGCCTTTCTACATGGCCTTATTACCAAAATGTTTAATAGGACACCTAACTCATGGGCCCCTAATATCGGAAGGGCTAATATGATGCCTTTTAAATATGCATCATATAAAAGGCTAAATAGAACACATAACTCTTAAAGTCATACTCCCTTTGTCCATAAATTATCGTCCTCCTTTCCTTTTTCGTCCATCCCAAAATAATTGTTAACTTTGAAATTTACTTTTTTAGAATATCACTTTTTATCACTTTACCCTTACTTTTTCACCATACTTTAATTATGGGCCACATACACATGGACTTTAAAGGAAACTACACATTAAACCAATATAAATAATCAAGTCAATTGTTTTTTTATTAATCCGTGCGCCGGGTCAACTAGGACAATAATTTAGGGATGGAGGGAGTATAATATTATGTAGTCCAAGCTGCGTCACCACTCTATTACCATCACTATTACCTAGTTGTTACCACTTCAAAACTATGGCTCTAGCACATTTACTACTAATATGCCTCCCGTCCCCACGAAAACTATCACCTCTTGCCCTCCACCACTCCACAATCAGGGCTTCACCACCAAACCACTATCACCTCTTCCTCCCCTACCACCACCATCCCTAAACCAACATAATTAAACTTCCACCGCTACCCATCTACCATGCCACTGTTACCATAATAGTCGCTACGGCCCTCCACTGCCACAAGTCCTTCTTCTCCTTTGGGCATCACAATCATGCCGCAACCCTTTCACCAGTAATAAAAATTTAAATTTTAGAGACGGACGTTTAGAAAAAAAAATGGTCTCTAAATTAGAGTCTGATGGACGTTACTATCTAAATTAAAGATAGGAGAGATATCTTATGGTACTAAAGGCCGTTTAGACATGTAGGCAATGTTGGTGGTGGTATATTAATGGAAGGATATGCTATGGTGGTAATGGATATGTGGTGGTGTAGTTTCAATCGTGTAACATGTAGATAATTGTTTGGATTAGTTGTGATTGTAGTATGATCGTTGTTTTCGAAGTCATGTTAGGGGGGGGGTCATTAATTGTAGTTGTGATTCACATGATGTGGTGGTGATACGATAGTGTAGTGATGGTGGAAATGCTTTAGTGGTTGTTGTGATGGTGGTAGTGTTGGTTTTGGCAGTGGTGGTGCCGGCACAATTGGTGACAACAATAAAATAATTATTAAAAATAACAATGAAATATGCAAGTATATTATGTTAAAATAATATTTATACCCAAAAGTCAAAATCATGTGTATTCGTAATTTATTTGAAAATTGGTTGTAATATTAAATAATGACATAATTTTTTACTGAAAAATTATATATATTTAAATATAAATTTAAGTCAATCAAATATATTGGGACTAATTTGATAAATCTTAAAATTTTCCCCAAAAATTAAAACTCCCTCCACCATCGAGTCCTAAAATCCCCAAATGTGAAAAGTACCGCCAAAATCACGCCTCCCGACATATCCCTAAATCAATTACCCACCATCCCCAAATCACCAACTATTTCTCTCTCTTCAGGTCATTGCGTCACGGTCGTCATACATTTTTAGGAAATAATTCAGAGACGTCATTTAGCTCGGTATCGATGTATAGTGGATTCGATGTCAATTTTGATACGAGGTTTCAATATTGTAAAGGAGTATTAGGGTTTAGGATTATTGAAGTTGATGAAGACTGAAGAGCATACTAGGGATCTATGATTGTATGAGAACTTGGTGGTGCCCAATGTTTCAATGGACATCAAGAACTCACAAGAGACAACTGGACATGACGATTCAGGTGTTCGGAATTATCATGAGGTACATTATAAGGTTCTCTTTATCATTTTAAATTCTAATTTTTGTGAGTACAGATTGTCTTTAATGTTTTCTTATATAAATATACAACTGCTTTAACCCTAATTACTAATCTCTTCTCTTCTCTTCTCTCTACTATAAAAGTCAAGGTTATTTCTTACAAATTAATAGATGAACAAAAATAACCCTTCACCAAATAAAGCACCCACCATTTAATTAAGGACAAAACAAGTAATTTACCATGACAAAAAATAATGTTTGGACAAAAATAGCCCTAAACATAATAAATCACTCACCTTTAATTAAGACTAAACAAGTAATATGTCATAGACTAATTAATTCCATGAATAATTAACTAATAATTTCATTCATTGAATTGTACTTATTTTAAAGTTAGGTCATACATTTTTTAATGGGTTAATATCATTTTTGATACCCCAACTTTACTCATTTTTCAGTTTCCATACCCACTATTTCTAGGCAATCAAAGTTAAGCCAAACCTTTCCAAAATTCATCACTTTTAATCCCAAACGTTACATGGTTGTGAATTACTAACGACCGACCTGTTATCCTAGGTTGGAAACTGGCAACAGTAGGCTTGGCAACAGCCAACAGGTATCACTATCAGCCGTTATCGGTGTGATAGGCCCTTCAAACTGATTCAAAGTGAGATCAAGCAAACTTAAATTACGCAAACCCCATATTCCAGCAGGAACAACACCTGAGAGAGAGTTATTGTTTATTCGTAAACGAACCAATGAAGAACAATTCGCGTAACTTTCCGGTATTCCACCAGTGAACCTCAAGCAAAAGCATTTCAGCCATCGACCATTCTTGCACATGTCGTGGTATTGGACCGCCAAGAAATTCTCAGAAACATCAATGAACAAAAGACCAGCCCAAGACCTAATTTTTTGAGGGAGAGTGCCAGTGAGCTTGTTTTTGTATATTGAGAATTCTTGCAAAAATTTGAATTCCCTGAATTCAGCCGGAATTTCACCCGTGAAATGGTTTTCGAATACCTGCAAAGATTCCAGTTGGGTTAAAGGAATTAACTGAGAAAGATCACCACGGCACATGTTTCCGAAAGCAACCTGCCCAGCGCAGTGAGTACCTCCACCGGGAACACGAGGAATACGAGATACGGCACGACCGGTACCCCAGGATTCGGCGGAGGTCCGTGGTCGGCCTTTTAGAGACTCGTAGGGTTGGCAGGTGTTTTTGGACATGTTAGAGTGGACGAAGTTGACAATGTCGGGAGGGATTGAGGCCTTCATCACATCAAGCAAAGGGAGGGAAGAGCCGTCGGTGGCCATGTCCGACTCCAAAGCTTGGACTGTGACGAGTGGGCGGGCTGCTACGACGGCCATTTCTCTAGAGAAGACAGGCGAAGAATGGGGGCTAGGGCTTTGGGTCAGTAGATTATGTGGAAGCTTTTGGCGTTTGTAAAGTTTATGTGATACCTGTTGCCAAGCCTATTGTTGTCGGTTCCAATAGGATAGCAGGTAAGTCGTTAGTAATTCACGGCCATTTAACGATTGGGATTAAAAGTAATGGATTTTGAAAACGTTTGGCTTAACTTTGATTGCCTAGGAACAGTGGGTATGAAAACTAAAAAATGAGTAAAGTTGGGGTATCAAAAATGATATTAACCCTTTTTTAATTCTATTCATTTTATCTTTTATTTTTGATTTTCTTATCTGTTTCTCACTCCTACCATTATCGTTATAAACGTCGTCAAATATTTTCTAAAAAGGACAAAAATACCCTTACTCAGTCGAAGGACTACAATTTTATTATAAGGAACCCAAAAAACTCAAATCCATATGAGTTTCGATTTCAATTTGAAAATTTAAAAATTTTAAAAAATGAATTTGGATTTTTTAAAAGTGAAATTTAAGGTTGTGGTGGTGGTGTGTTTATAAATGATGAGTTTTACAAATGGGTTACTTTGAATTGAGGAAGGAGTAAGAAATTAGAAAATGAAATAAAATAAAATTAAAATTTAACTTTTGGGCTAATGGTGATATTTTAGGTTGAAATGGTGGTGATGGTGAGTCCATGGGTTGACAGAAGATAGTGAATGATTAAAAAAAATTAAATAAAATCTAAATTTCATTTTTTTTGGAATAATGTATTTTTTTACCTTTAAATTTACATATGAGACAAGGTATATCTATTTTTGGATTATCGAAATAATTATTTATTGTTTTAATTAAAAAATATTTTAAATACCAAATGACAAATTAAATGATGAAATTATAACAAAATTCCACTTTGTGCCACAAGAAAAATGACCAAAATAATCCTCATGTGCATGATTTTCCATTATTATTTTTAATGCCCATGAACGGGAGAGGACAAAGTGAGTCAAATAGAAAAATTGTTTATGAAAGTGAAACATCATAGATTGGGAAAGACATTACTAGAGGTATATGACAAATTGTAACTATAATAATACATTTGTTGGTGAGTATCGAGATATTAAGCACTTTTGTAGTGTGCTTAGTAATTATCTATGAATAATCTAAGAAAAATATGTTAAGGAAAGGTGCAATATTGTCAAGAAAATAAAGAAAAATGGAGAACTTAGTTCACGAATCTATGCGTTTTGTTGGAGAAAAAAGCTAGAATCTATAGTAGAGGCGTTCAAAGAAAGTAGTCCGACTTAACAGAATCTAAAGATGGTTTATTTTTCGGTTTTAGTAAAGCAATGTGAACGCGTTTCATGATCGTGGTGATAGCGGTGGCGGCAATTGTAGGGATGCTGGTAGTAGTGGTGGGGCGATTGTAAGAATGACAATAAACAGGTGGATTACAACATTGTTAGATTTTCAAATCATAAAATTTTCAAATCTTTATATGGGTTTGGGTTGTAAATTGTAAAAATTAAGGTTGTGATGGTGGTAGGTCTATAAATGATGAGTTTTGCATATAGGTTAATTTGAACGAAGGAGTAAGGAATTATACAAAGAAATATAATAAAATCAAAATTTAATTTTTGAGTTAACGATGTTATTTGAGGTGGTTGTCGGGGTGGGGCTATATAGGATTAATGATGGGGTTGGTGGAAGAAAGTTAAGGATAACAAAATAAATTAAATAAATTTATTTTTTATTTTTTGGAGTAATGCATGTTTCTAACTTTAAATTTAAATATATGACAAATTATAATTACAACAATGCTAACCTTACAACTAATTTTGTAACTTTCCTTACAACTAAGCCTTGAAAAGGGTAAATATGTCTTTGTCCATAGCAACTTTGTGCTTCTTCAAAACTTAGTTGTAAAGAAAGTGGTATAATTAGTTGTAAAGATAGCATTTTCCTTATAATTATGTTAAATTACAATCCCCCCCCCAAAGTATCCACAAAATCACATAGTGCACCCCAACCAAGGGTTTGTCACATAATGATATCTGACGTTGTTTTTTTTCTTCCTATTTTCCACCATAGCCGCGACAATCGTTAGAAAAGTCACATTAAATAACACGTGGTCTTCCTCATGTGGGGTATTTTTGACATTTCCTTGTGGGCGTTAAATCGAGGGAAATATTAGGAATTTAGTGTAAAATTGGGGTGCTAAATGTATTTTAATCCAATAAAAATTAAGAAATAAAATATAATCATTTTAAAAAATTATATAAATGTGTGTGGAAAGTTTTAAAAAAATGAAGTGGGGTCCACTATTCTATTTTTTCCAAAAAGAAAATCTAGAGAAAAGACTCATAATTTTTTCCGATATTTACTCCCCAAATAACCCAGAACCCGATATGAGTTTTATCCACTCACTCCAAATATCTCTCTCTTAACCCAAAAGATAGATATGCATTTCCATTTCATTATCATTTTTCTTATCTTGCTAATGAAAACAAAGTAAACGAAAGATATGAAAAACTCTTATCCATATTTACCCATCTCCATCTCCAATTTCCTGTATGAAATTCTATCCACCTACCTTCTCCGATGAAACCCAACCACCACTGAATTCAATCAGTTTCTCACCCCGTTCATTCTCTTACATGACTTTACATTTACTTTCTCTCTCCTAATTCTTTAAATAATCCAACCCGACCGCCATGACAGCTGCTTTGAGATTGAAATCATCTAGAGTCATAGCTTCTTCAATATCTTTTGAATTTCAATGCTTTGTTTTGAGCCATATGCATGCCTGTCGTATGCCCAATTTTCAGACCAGCTCCCACAAAATTGAAGATTATTTCAATAAAATCTTTTACTATTTCTCTTCATTCAAGTCGGTCTCTCTTTTTGATGAATTTGTCGATAAGGGGTATGGGTTTTCTGTTAAATGCATGTTTTTACAAGGGTTTTTAGTAAGTATACTCTATAGCCTTTGATTTCTATTTTAGACACGAGTTTTACAACGGAGAGAATGAGGGAGATCGAAGATGGAGTTTGGTTAGAATTAAAGGAGGACAGTACCAAAATTGTGATAGGCGTGACCGGAGTGGGAAGGGTTTGGCTTGAAAATGGCGGCTACTATAGTGGGGCTCGAGATGGCGGCTATTACAATGAAGTTGAAGATGGGAAATTGCACCGGGAAAAGAGAGAATGAGAGGGTTTTGGATTAAATTTTTTATTTTTAATACATTTACTCTTTAACAAGATAAGGAAAATGACATTTTTGCCCCGCACGTGGAAGACCACGTGCTAATTAACGTGAATTTTTTAACGTCCGTCACAGGTAGGATGGAAATGGGAAAAAAATGTAACGATAGATACCTTTATGCAACAAACGTTAAGTTGGGGTACACTATGCAATTTGGTGGATACTTTGGGGTGGATTGTAATTTGGCCATATAATTATTTTTGGATTATTTAAATAATTATTTATTATTTTTATTCAAAAATATATTTTAAATACTAAATGGTTAACTAAATAATGAAGTTATAACCAAATTCTATTTTGCACTCCAAGCAAAATGACCAAACTAATCTTCATGTGACATGTACATACCATTTTCCGTCACTATTTTTAACGTCTATAGACGGGAGGAGGCAAAGTGGGACAAATAGAAAAATAGCGTATGAAAGTAAGACACTTCGTAGGTTAGGGTGCAATATGAGATTTAGCGTGTAATTTTGGGAGCTAATCATATTTCATCCCCATCGAAATTAGTTCAAAATACAAATTTTCTCCTAAAGTATCCATCAAATCCACTTTGGCCCTCAACATAATTTTTTTAATTTCGATATACATGTCAAATTTGGTTATAGGGATGTCACGTTTGATAATCGTAGTGATAGACATGGTGGCGCAAGATCGAGAATTTACTTCAAACAAACCATAAACAATATCAACGGTGCCGATGAGTAATTTGTTGGAGTTGAAGTTAAGGACGATGAAGACAGATTGAACCATGCCATGCATCATCATTGTCGTATATATATGTAATGAGTTCAAATATGAGTTTTGAAATTCATGGTGTATGTTTGTGTATTGTGTTGTACGAGAGAGAAAGAGAGAAATGAATTGTGGAGTTTAGTCATTCAACATCGGCGGTTGTGATGTCTTTAATTTTTGATGGGTTTTTATTCGTGGCGACCTTGACATGCGAGTGCGATTCTCTCATCTTGAGTTCAATCTCTCAAATCTCTGATATGATTCCTCTATATTTTTATTTATTTTTCTATATAAAAATTTGAATATAAGATTCATACACTTTTGAGTTTTATCTCACTTAAAATTTACATAAGAGGTCATTGCTGAAGAAGTAGCAGAGAAAGCGTTCCTAAAGAAGAAGAAAAGGAAGCTTCTTTTTGGGTAATAAAAACAGGGAAAGTGTTACCAAAAAATGACCAAAATGCCCTACACGTGAAATACCATGACACCTTAACGTCAGATTGATAACCTTCGTCGTGGCTAGAGGCAAACTAGAAAAAAGTTATAACATGAGATATGAAAATGACACAAAACTTAGGTTTGGTGGCAAAGTGAGACTTTATAGATACTTTGGGGGAATTTTGTATTTTTTTAGTGTAAATATATACTTTGGGGTTGAGAGTTTGATTTCTCTAACACAATATATTATTTTCTAAAGGGAGTCATAAATTCCAGAAACGACATAAACAAAGTTTCCAACAACATGCTTATATAAGATAGTGTTTTTGAATTGTTTTCAAGTCACACACTGATAAAAGTAAATAAATTCATGTTTGGTATTTAAAAAAGAGATTTTAAAATAACCAATAAAAAAGACAAATGTATATGATAAGTTACTAAATATACAATGACTAAAAGCATACATTATAAATGACCGAAAAATAAAATATTAGAAAAACTAAACACACAACAACAATTTATAAGTCTCAAAAACTATAAAGATTAAAAAACAAAAAGAATCCAATAATTAAAAATAAACAAAAAATAAAGGAACTAGTAAATCACTTTAAAAAATCATTACCATCACGTGCAACGCATGTAAACCCTACTAGTAAGTTAAAAAAAAAAGAAGAAAAAGAGAATAACTTGAACAAGTAAAAATCCAAGGACCGCGCTTTCGGATTACTTGCTCCTCTCTCATTCCTTTTGGATTTATTCTTCATATTTAATGATCAAAGTGTTTCTTGATACGACTAGTTTGTACAAAATTCTGATAGAATAACTTGTATAAAGAAAAAGATAAAGAAAATTATTCATTTCTTTGTTATCGACTTGAGGAATAAAGGAATTGCAAAACAACAATGAAAGATGAAATAAATGAGACTATAAAGAGAAAAAGAAGTGATATTATCTTTTGCTTTTACCTTTTCTTTATTTTATTTATTTAAAAAGAAAGGAACCATATTTTTTTGTTTAAAAGGAAATAAGCCCCAGACAACCATCCATGCCTTCTTTCATTTCAACTCAACTACAAAAGCCCACAAGCAAAATAGTGTTATAGCTAGAGAGAAATTAAAATGGCCGATGCAGTCCAACTCCTTGCCAATAAGCTCACATCTCTCCTCCAAGAGGAAGCAACCTTGTGGGGTGGGGTTCGCCAAGATGCCCAGTACATAAGAGATGAATTGGAGCGCATGACTGCCTTCCTCAGGGTTGTCGATGCTAGACAACTAAGACAAGGCCGCTCCCTACTTAAAGTTCCAGATGTTGCTTACCGCATCGATGACGTTCTCGATGATTTCATCATTCTCCACCAACATCATCACGCCGTTGAAGAATTCAACAGTTCTCTTCGTAGAATGTGTTTCTATGTTAAAAAGTTAAAAACTCGTCATCAAATTGCTTCACAAATCCGAACCCTCAAATTTTGTGTCCGTAAATTTAGAGAAACGATGAGTCAGAGATTCCCCCTAGCGAGTGAGTCCCCACAGCAAAGCTCAAGTTCCAACATCGCCGCCCCGAGCATACTTAATGTTGTTCAAGGGGAAGCAGACCTTGTTGGCATTGAAAAGTCCAAGAAACAACTGGTGGCATGGCTTCTCAACCGTGATTCAAAACTCCAATGCATTTCGGTGGTTGGAATGGGGGGTTCTGGCAAGACTACCTTGGTTAGGGAAGTCTACGATGACCCATCGGTGATGAACCATTTTGAAAGTCGTCTTTGGCTTGTTGTTTCCCAATCAATGAACCTTGATGAGCTCCTCAGAGAAATTGTTTGGCTTCTGTTCGAGAAGTTAGGAAAACAACTCCCTCAAGATTTCAAGTCTCTGACTGCACAGGTGCTGAAGGAGAATATTGATGTCATCCTTCAACAAAGGCGTTTCCTACTTGTTATTGATGATGTTTGGACCATCTCTGACCGGGAAGATGTGAGAAAGATAGTGCCGGTCAATGATTGTGGCAGCCGCTTGATGCTTACAACACGTAATATCAATGTAGCTTTTCAAGGGGAGTACACTTTAAATTTAAAGCCCTTGTCTCAAGAAGATTCGTGGACTCTTTTTTGTAGAAAGGCATTTCCAGAAAGGTGTCCCTGCCCTCCGCATTTGCAGGCAATCTCTGAAAAAATCTTAAGTAGATGCGAGGGTTTGCCACTAGCAATTGTGGTTATCGCTGGCGTTTTGGCAACCAAGGACGGGAGCATGGTTGAAGAATGGGTACAGTTTGAACAAAGCCTTCCCAGTGAATTGGATATCAATGATATATTAGAGAAAGTGAAGAAATTGCTCTTTCTCGGTTATTACGACTTGCCATACCATTTAAAAATATGTTTCTTGTACATGAGCCTTTTCCCAGACGAAAAGATGGGGAAAATGAGACTGATTCAACTATGGATAGCAGAAGGTTTTGTACAAGCGAGACCAAGAATGTCAATTGAAGATGTCGCCGAGGAATACCTTAAGGAGCTTATCAATAGAAGTTTGGTTCAAGTAGGTGACATAGATAGGCTTACTGGAAGACTTAAAAGATGGCGTCTTCACGATCTTTTGCGTGAAATGATTCTTTCGATAGCGTCAGAGCATAAGTTTATTATGGTGGCCCGATCGAGTAATAAGTGGCCTAAGATAGTTCAACACCTTGCAATTCACAACGATGCTAAAAATTTGCAAGTAAGCAGCAAATATTTTAATCGTCTTCGTTCATTCCTTTCTTTTGGTCGCCATGATTTGCCATCCATGTCAAAATTACCACGGCCTATCTTGTTAGGCATAAGGTTGTTAAAGGTGTTAGATTTGAGAAATGCTCTGTTAGAAGAGATTCCACCAGCAATTTTCAAACTAGTTCATCTAAGGTATCTAAGTTTGAGGGGAACAGAAGTGAGAACCATTCCCAAATTGATAGGAAACCTGGAGAAACTGGAGACCTTGGATTTGAAATACACCAGGGTCGATTATGTGCCCGAGGAGATAGTAAGGCTTGTTCGGTTACGTCATCTGTTAGCATGCAACAAAAATTTTGGAGGCTTTAAGGCGCCATCTAACATATGGGCTTTATTGTCTTTACAAAAGTTGTGGAAATTGAACGTTAGAGAAAATCATGAAAATGTGTTGAGAGAGATAGGGAGGTGGAGTGAGCTGAGGAAGCTAGGTATTGAGGGGTTGAGAAGAGAGGATGGGATGACATTGTTCTCCTCTCTTTCTAAGCTCACTAATCTTCGTTCCTTGTTTCTTGTTTCTTCTTTTTCTTTCGGAGAAGAGGAGCTGAATGTGAAATATCTACCTACTTTGCCATTTCTTGAAAAAATCACTTTAAGAGGACGCATAGACAAGGCACTTAAGTGGAAATCTTTTCCCAGCTTGATTAAAGTGAGTTTAAAATGGTGTAGATTAAAGCATGGGAGTGATCTACTCACTGATTCCATTCAAGCTTTACCCAACCTACTCCAACTTGATCTCGATGAAGCATCCGATGGGGATGATTTGTGTTTTAAGGCGGGAGGGTTTCAAAGGCTCAAACATCTAAAAATTATTTATTTTGATGGATTGAAAACGGTAACAATTGAGGAGGGAGCAATGCCACATCTTGATGCTCTAGTTTTTTCGACATGCTATTCATTGGATGTTCTGCCTTTTGGCATTGAACATCTTACGAAGCTTAGGCTTCTTCGACTTCATCAAATGCCCAGGAAACTAATTGATGGGTGCAAAGACAAGGAGCACAGAGATTATTGGAAAATTGGACACATCCCTCAAGTTGATGTCCACGATACATTCGGCTAGTGCCTAATATTGTAGTTGCATAATTAATCAAAGCTATTGTTGTTTTTTTCTTTATTAAGTTTTTCTGTAATATTTCCAAAATTATGTTTTATAATATTTTCATAATATTATGTAATTGTGTGTGGTGGTGGTTGGTTATATAACACCTTTGTCATATTGTTTGGTGGACAAATAGATGTGTATCAAAATAATTATTTCCAACAACTTTAATTACGTGGCTTTTTAAAAAATTAGAAAAAAAAAACTCTTTAGTAGAAATTTCTCTCTAGAAGACACGAGTCTAAAAAGACATCTCTTCCAATTTAGTGCTTATACATGCAACACAAGTTGTGATCATCAGCTGGGATCTAATTAATACTTCTCAATTATTGTATCAACATTGGTTGAAGCAAATGGATCACACCTATTTTCCTTCTTTTCTAAGCAAATTTTTTGAAACTTCAATTGATTGTTTTAGTATCATTGTTGTTCACCAGCGCAAACCACACCATACCATTAGTGTACACCCTAAGATTCTACCTTGAATTGCTCGCCTTATAGAAAATATAAGAATATGGTCACCCTAAATGATCTTTATTCCATCACCAACTTTGCAATTGTAACTTATTGATCTACCAAACCTAAAGGTTTGTCCTCCGTTCAAGGTATTACAACTTTAACTTTTGGTTTTCCACTTGGGTGATAACCTGGTTGGTCCCTCTACCCAATTTTCAAACACACAAGTCCTCTATAATTTTATTTAACCGATAAAAAACACTTTAGGGAAAAAAAATGAGTATACTGTTAATGAAATTGGATTAGCGCGTGTTGCATTGTAATTCCAAGGTGATGTATCGCAAATCCAATTTGTGCATTGCAAATCCAAATTGTGCATCGAGAGTTTCTGCATCGTGAATCCAATTTATGCATCGAAATTTACTTATGTATTCTAGTAGCACTAAATTAGAAGCATGGTCTATAACTTAAAAAGATAGTATCGCAGCAGCACTATAATTAGGATTGGATTGTATTTTGTCAGAATGGTAGACTCTGTTTGTGTCCTTATCTTTCTTCTCATCAGTTCTATTTGTGCCTTGATTGTACAAGTATTGCTCAAGTTCTTTCAATTGCATGTCTTTTAATTTATATTCACCCATCGAAATTTTAATTTATTTTGTTTTCTTTGATCTCAGTGGTTTTAGGCATGAAATGTTTTAAAGTTGAAACTGGTTTAGGGTAGTAAAAATTTCAGAAATGATTCACCTTTTAGTTAGGTATTTTTTTTTATTTCTTTGATTAAGGACAAGAAAAGCAAATATTTCAAAGCACGAAATATGATGTAAATTGACTAAAGGAGATTTTTAAAGCACTTCTACACATCGTCTACTCCCACTCTTGCCTCGCCATTGAAAATTATGATCTTTTGATAGAAAGAGGAAGGTGTTGGATGAAAAAAAAAAAGATGTCTCCAATTCCAAATTCACCTGCTCTACCAAGTCCGTCATCTTTCACTCATAGATTTCTTCTTGGTAGCTTAAATGTTGCCTTAGCAAGGTATGTATCTCACAATTATTTATTATTAAAACATTTTTTATTAAAGCTTTGTTCTACAGTTTCAATTTCTCTCGATGTATTTTTTTCTTTTCCTTTTGGAGGACAACATTATTGAGAACTTTGGCACAAATGTTACCACATCAGTTCCCAATGGTCGTCAAGATGTCATCTATGTCAAACAGAACCTATTGTCACCTTTGTCTACCATGGAGATAAAAATTATGTTCAGGATATTGCAAACCAGAATTTCTCGAGCATGGAAAGCCAAAGAAAAGGCTAGTTCTGTGATATCTCTATATATCTCTATGTTTTAGTGAGTTTGTTTCTTCTTCTTTAAAAAAAATGTTTTAGTTTAAACAATATTCCTTAATCTGGCTTCAGTTTGTGCTTGCGACTAACATCTTGTGTTTTGCTTCATCCTGTTTGTATTTGTCAGGGTGTTGTTCCATCTTTGTTCAATAGCCAAAGAGCATATCCTCAACCCACAAGCATACCTTCCCTCGACGGAAATGGAAAAGAAGTATGTAAGACTCTTTTCCGTACTTTTACAGCAAAACAATGCCTAACTAATTTCATAATTCATGCTCTTTAATGACTGTCGAGTTAAAACAATACTGATTTCACGCTCTTGGTATATAAACTTCAATTCATTGAAACTAGGGGCGCAGACTCGTGATTCTTTTGCAGCACTGTTGACTTTTGTGAATGAGATTGCCTTTGCACTTCTCCAGTAACTAGAAGACAGAAACAGAGGTGTTATTGAGTGCAGAGGAACCATTCTAAGAGATGTTTATTACTTTTTTTTAGCCAGAATGTGCTAGTTTCATCAGGATCGATCGGAGCAAATGCTCATGTTAGCATATTTTATCTCACTAGCTTTTTGATTTAAGAATATTGCAAATGCTTTTGATGGTCATTTCTCTCACTAATTTGGTTTCCATCCTTTTGAACTTTTTTAGAAAATTGTTACTATCAACGAATTGAGTTGTTACAATCAGTTTGCATTCTTCAATCTTTGTACTATACAGATCTTTCAGATTCTTATATGAAGTCTAGTTATTAGTTTGCTATCAATTCTCTTTTCACTTTGTTTTCATTTATCTTAAAGCAGGTAAGTAAGGTAAATAACCTCACTGTAAAAACAACACTTTGTAAATGAAGTATTTGCTTAGCCCCTCCCCCTTCCCTTTTCTCTTCGTAACCTTCTAAGTTCTCCTCGGTGGGTCCCATGTGAATCCCCAATCTCTCTCATGCAACATTTCCATGTGATGTCAACTAGTCCATGCCAGTTTATTGGATGCCACTGTGTGTCTGTACAGTGCTGCACACCACGATCTTCCTAGCCATTCCGTTTAATGTAATCAGGTATGTAGCTTAGTTTGATCCACTAGCAACGTGCCAGCTACTCCTCCAGTTGGAGCTTTGGGGTCAGAACAACCTCAGAGATGTTCGAGGTGTTTCCAGCTTACAAGTTTTTCCAAATGCTCTTAGAGTTGCTAGTATATGAGTTTGTGGATAAGATTGTGTTAGGGATACGTTGGTTTAAAATAAATTTGTATGACATAATTATGTATTAATATTAAAGAGTTAATTTTAAATGTCTCACTTCTTTTTAATGGTTTTGTTTTTTAAGTGGTATGTGAACGTTGATATCTATTACGTGGTAAAATGATTCTTAAAAGCATTATCACGTAAGATACTTTAAAAAAAATTAATTTCCTAAAATGAAAGGAGAAAGTGCTTCTTATGACGTCACGTTACTAAAATTTGTAAGGGTATGGTTGTCCTATCAATTTATTATTGAGACGCATGTCAAGAGAACTGTTAGGATGCCTAAAACTTCATCCTATCAAGATAATATATTATGGCGACAAATTTCATCCTATCAACACAATATATTAGGATGCTTCTCCTTGTCCTATCATTCTATTATATTAGGACACCATATATCATCGGTTTAGAGATATATTAGGACGTTCTTTATGGGATAGTTAAAGACGTCCTAACACATTTTCTTTATTAAGTCGCCCATAAGAGTCCTATTAACTTTTTGCAACCCCTTTAGATAGGATGCCTAAATTTGCGTCCTTTTAAGTAAGACGTCCTATAAAGTGTCTAAGGACTCAACTGGGGGTCCTAATAGACCCTTTTTGTTGTAGGGCATTGAAGTAAATTTTGGGTTTTTACCAATTTGGTTCTCTCTTTCGAAACCCCTTGTGAATTTGTTTCCTTCCTCTTCTCTTCTATCTAGGGGTGTACAACCGAACCACCGAATTGAACCAAACCAAACCGAACCATGTTGTTTGGTTCAGTTTTGATCAAAGACGGTTCAGTTTTGGTTTTCAAAATTCAAAAACCGACTGGTACGGTTTCGTGGTTTATGTTTCCAAACCGAACCGAACCATGTTTTATTTGATTATTTATTAAATATAATATACATATATTTTCAGTATTAATATAATAAATAATTTTGTTATTACCAAATTTCATAGATTCAAATGATACCTTGGCATATATTTCATTGTTTATTAATGTTTGATATTTATAAGAGAAGTTTGATTTTTTGTTTATTAATGTTTGATGTTAAATTACTGATTAAAATTGTATTTGTCTAATTTTTAATATTTTCTAAGATGATTAATTTGATTTTTTATCAAACCACAAAATCAAACAAAACCAAACCGAGTGGTTCGGTTCGGTTCGATTTAAGATTTTTGAAACCGATGAGATGTGATTCAATTTACAGTTTCAGCCTAAACCACACCAAACGGAACCACATACACCCCTACTTCACTCTCAGGTTCCTCTCTTTTATTTTTCTGCCCTCTCTCTCTCTCTCTCCTCATGAAAATGAAAGAAAGGAAAATAAAGAGACAATGGGCGGAAGAGTCTCCAGCAATTCAATCTATATGTGAGTGAGTCACTTAATCAAGGCATGAGGTGGCAAGCAACCAATATACTTGGCAAATCAGTCGGCCGAGACTTGCATGGAATAAAAGTGATAAAATAATATCCAAATGTATGTTTTTTTTTTTCAATGAGCCACATTGAAACCTCATGTTTATAAACTATCCAAATGTATGTAAGAGCCTATTTCTATTAAACTCTTGAAAATAATAACAATACTAATATTTCGGCCAAAACAATTATTCAATAATATTAAAATGGCTTAAATAGTATTTTGGTCACCCTACTTTTCAGTTTTTTTCATTTAGATCACTCTATTATTTTTTTTCTCACTTTAATCATTGTACTTGGCCATTCAAGTCAATAAGATCACTGGGGATCATTTCCATTAATTAATTAGATGGATGGAAATGTTTGAAATAATAAAAATACCCTTACTAATGTTAAAGGTTTTCAATTTAAATTATAAATAATTAATGGGTCAAACTAAACGATCATATATATATATATATAAAGTTGGTGAGGAGCACTATGGTTGTACCACCTTACCATCTTTTGGATAAATCTTTATTCTAAAGCATTCATATGGAACCCTTAAAACTTTTGATTTTCTAGCCGTTAGCTAATAATAATACATAATAATAATCAATATGATAAGATGTATTAATATTAATATATATAACTTCTTCTATTATCAAAAGTAGAAGACTTATATTTAAAAATGTTTACAACTAACATTACTTCTAACCAATGTGAGATAAAACTCTTCAAGGTGAGATATTACTTCTAATGACTCACTTTTAACACTATACTTTAAGCTTTGATATCTTATTCATCCAAAACTTGATTTAGACAAATAAATATATCATTTCGATGTTCTTGCCGAGTGGAAGTGTGGAACACATTTGCACAATTACTTTTATCAACAAACAAATGATACGTAAAGAAATTTGTGCCTCAAGTTGCACAATTTCTTTCACTAAAAACACTAATTTTTTAATAAGTATTATACTTTAAGTCTTGATATCTTATTCATCCAAAACACGATTTGGACAAATAAATATATCATTTCGATGCTCTCACCGAGTAGAACACATTTGCGCAATTACCTTCGCCAACAAACAAATGACACGAAAAGAAATCCGTGCCTCAAGTTGCACAATTTTTCCAACAATAGAAGAGATGTATCTCACATTGGTTAGAAATTGATGTTGGTTTTAAAAATACTACTCCCTCCGTGCCTAAATTATCGTCCTCCTTTCCTTTTTCGTCTGTCCCAAAATAATTGTCCAGTTTGAAACCTATATTTTTAGAACATCACTTTTAGCACTTTACCCTTACTTTTTCACTTTACTTTAATTATGAGCCACATACACATGGGCTTTAAAGGAAACTACACATTAAACCAATATAAATAATCAAGTCAATTGTTTTTTCTTATTCTGTGCGTCGAGTCAACTAAGACGATTATTTAGGGATAGAGGGAGTATTATTAAGTAATAATAGAAGAAATGCATCATACATAGGTTGGAAAGTGAAGTTGATTTTCAAAGTCATTTGATAAAAAACTTTTACCATTATTACCAATAGAAGATGTATATCTCACATTGGTTAGAAAATGATGTTGAGTTTAAATTATTTTATACTATTACCAATAAAAGAGATGTATAACACATTATTTAAAAAGAAAATGTTAGATTTTAAAATCTTTATACTAAAGACTTTCACTTTTACAAGAGATGTATCTCACATGGTTACAAAATATTCTACTATTATTACCAATAGAAGAGATGTATCACACATTGATTAGAAATTGATGTTTGTATTTAAAAAAAATACTATTATTAATTACTAATTGAAAAGATGTATAATACATTTGTTAGAAAGTGATGTTGGTTTTCAAAGTTTTTTGATAAAAAAACTTCTACTATTATTACCAATAAAAGATGTATATCTCATATTGGTTAAAAAATAATTTTTATTTTTAATTATTTTAGATTATATAAAAGACTTACTATTATTAGCAATAGAAGATATATATATCACACATTTGTTATAAATTGATGTTGATTTTAAATTACTATTATTACCAATAAAATAGATAAAATTTTACATTGGTTAAAAAGTGATGTTGATTTTAAAAGTCTTTAAATAAAGAGACTTCTACTTTTATTATTAATAAAAGAGAATAGAAGAGATATATCCCATTATATAGAAAGAGATATTGGTTTTAGATATTTTTTTTAGATTAAAAACTTCTACTACTATTACCAAATGATGAAATGGATTATACATTGGTTAGAGAGTGATGTACATTGCATTGGTTAGAGAGTGATATTTTTTTCACATTAGTTAGGAAAAGTGATATTGGTTTAAAATGGTTTAAGATAATGTACATTGCATTGGTTACAAAGAGATCCACATTATTTAGAAACATATATTGGTTATAAAATTCATAGATAAACGAATTTTTATGTTATTATCAATACTAGAGATGTATCACACATTGTTTACAAAGAGATGTTGATTTCAAAACTATTTAGATAAAATACTACTATTATTATTTTTATATTATAACCAATAGAAGAGATGTATCCCACATTGTTTAGAAAGAAATGTTGATTTCAAAAGTTTTTATATAAAAGACTATGGTGTCGTTTGGTAGCCAGGGTTAAAGACAGATAGGATTAATAAGCCGAGCTGCCTGATGTTTGGTACGCAATAGGTGGTCGGGACTAATAACACGAGTTATCTGGATTAAGTCATTATTGCCTCACTATTAATACCAAGAAGGAGGATGATATTATTAGCGCCCTTACTAAAAAAAATTGGGATTAACATTTGTAATCTCAAAATTACCCCCGATATACAAGTGAGGATTAATAACGAGGGCACTAATAGTACTGGGAGTAATAATACTGCTTATCCTTGTCTGACTACCAAACAAGCCATATTACTATTATTATAGAAGAATGTATCTCACATTTGTTAGAAATTAATGCTGGTTTTAAAAATACCATTATTACCAATAGAAAAGATGTATATCACATGATTAGAAAGAGATGTTTATTTTAAAAGTATTTAGATAAAAGTATCATACTTTTATTACCAATAGAAATAGAAAAAAAGTATATCATATTGTTAGAATATGAAAAAGGTGTATCTTACATTATTTAGAAAAAAGATGTTAGTTTTAAAAGTCTTATAGTAAATACTTTTATTCTTATTACCAATAAAAGATATGTATCTCACATTGTTTAAAAATAAATGTTGGTTTAAAAATTCTTTAGATTAAAGACTTTTTGTTACAAATAGAATAGATGCATGTATCTCACATTGGTTACAAAGTATTCTACTATTATTATCAATAGGAAAAATGTATCACACATTGGTTATAAATTAATGTTGGTTTTAAAAATACTATTATTACCAATAGAATAGATGTATCATACATTTGGTAGAGGGTAATGTTTGTTTTTAAAGTCTTTAGGTATAAGATTTCTACCATTATTATTAATAGAATATGTATATCTTACATTTGTTAGAAAGTGATGTTGATTTTAATTCTAGATAAAATACTTTTACTATTATTTCTAATAGAAGAGATATCATACATTTGTTTAAAAATGATGTTGGTTTTAAAAGTCTTTAGATAAAAGACTTTTACTTTTATCATCAATATAATAAAAGAGATGTATCCAGAAAAACTATATGCAATAGGGTTTTTCTCTCTCTAGGGTTTTTCTCTCCTCTTGTTCTGGTCAACCTTTGGCGGCTATGCCGCCGGACTCTCTTCCTCCAAAGGCCTCCCCTCCACCCCTTGCTCAGGGTACAAGTCATCCTAATGCTAATGGTCCATCTCCTATTCTCCAGACTTCCTCTTCGTATGTGTCCGTTGTGGCTAAACCAGCCCAGACCCAATGCTTAAACCCTAATGTCTCCCCTATTCTTATGGATATTCCTTTAGCCCCTCGTTAACCGGTTACGGTGGATAATGATATGGGCTGCGTGTTCTCTCTTATTGAGATAGAGATGGCGGAGAAGCAATTCCAGAACACAGTTATCTTAAAATTCTCGGTGGGCAGGCCCTCCCTTCATGTTATTCGCGAGCATATCGCCTCCAACTGGAAACTCAAGGGTTCTTTTGTGGCTGGCCTTCTTGATCCCCGGCATGTCATGGTACATCTAGCATCGACTGAAGACTTGGTGATTGCTTTATCTAAGGAGTCTCATATGATTAACAATTATATGTTTCGTTCGTTTCGTTGGTCCCCGGAGTATACCCTTGGAAAGGATAGTTCTTATGTGGCCGTTTGGGTTCGCTTGCATCACCTGCCTTTGCCATTCTTCAATCCTTCTTACCTCAAGAGAATTGGCAATACTTTTGGTCATTTTCTCCAGTGGATGATAAAACCCTTTCCTTTCACATCCGATACATGCTAGGATCTCAGACGAGTTAGATGTTTCTAAACCACTGCCTTCTTGGATATGGATTGGGACGTCCAAGGAAGTTGGTTTCTGGCAAGTGCTTGATTTTGAGGGAAATATTCAGTATTGTTCAGGTTATGGTCTCCTTGGACATTCGGTTCTAGTATGCCCAAAGGGGCAAGATAGGGTCGTCGCACTTATAAAGCTCATCAATTGCCCACTGGTGATCAATCTAACCCACATGGAAAAGATTCATGATGGATCTTAATAGCAATAATGAAGTGCCTCTTGTGGAATCTAATAAAGATGTATCGTAAGGAAGTTTTATGCTCTACGCCTAATGTATCTAATATACAATGGAAACCGATCATTGTTTCTGATAAACTGCATATGGCTTCTACGTCAAATGCTAAGGAGGTTCATGACTTTGTTACCCCCGATGGTACTGCTTTTGTCTCATCTCCAACGTCGGTTATGGTTGATCAAGGTCCTTCAGTTTAGGGAGTTGGCACGGAGGGTGATTTGCCTCCTTTAGTGCAGAAAGATTTGGCAACCGGTTAACTTGTTCCGCTAGTTTGTCTCGGCCTCCAAGTGCTAGAATCCGCATCAAGAACCAATTTGATCCTCTTCGGATTTAGAAGAGGAAGGTATTCGGGAGATGTTCACTTCTGATGGGACGGGTTGTGGTCCGAGGGTTTTATCTCGATCTTTGTCTTTTGATGGGGCATGCATGCCAAGGTATAATGCATAAATTAATGAGATCTAACTCTCTTGATGACTTAACTAATTTTCCTCCTTCTGAACTTTCCACTCGTTAGCCAGAAAAATGCAAGGCTACAATTCAGAAATCGAAGGAGTGTGTCTTCATTGAAACTAACAGTCGTCAAACTAGGGTTGCCTCTAAAGCCCCGCATGTCACTATCCTCCACTAGTTTCCATATGGCGGTTCTTTTTTGGAATGCTCGGGGAGTAGGAAATAAGGATACAAGAGATTATCTTAAATTGCTTCAGTCTCAGCATAATATCATGTTATATGTAATTCTAGAACCCAAATTAAGAGGAGACCGTATTACTAAGTTAGCCAGGAAGTTACACTTTCAATATAGCCTTCATTGTAATCCAAATAACAGGCATATTTGGCTCATTTGGGATAACCGTATTCGGGTGTTTTTGGTGGCTTCTAGCTCCTAACATGTTACAATTCGGTGTAAGGTTGGAGATAGTTTCAGTGCCCTAGTTTCCTGTGTTTATGTGAAATGTGATCGGGTTGATAGGAAGGAGCTTTGGGTTTCTTTAGTGGACATCTCGCTTCAATATTCTAAACCTTGGATTGTTGGTGGTGATTTCAATGTGATCGCTCAATCTAGTGAAAAGTTGGGCGGTGTTGGGTATAATTGGTCTAGCATTCATGACTTTAATGATTTTCAAACTAGGGCGGGCTTATGTGATGCGGGTTTTGAAGGCAGTCAATACACTTGGTGTAATAATCAGGAGGGTTCTCATCGTATATGGCAGCGTCTGGATCGGATCTTGTTTAATGGGCTCTACATGAGCTATTCTGCTTTGCGCATTACTCATCTTAGTAGAATGTATTCTAACCATTCTCCTTTGCTTGTTGATCTTCCTTGTATTAAAAGACCCAAGGGCTCTTTTCATTTTCAAAGGATGTGGATGGATCACGCTAATTTTCAGGATTTTGTTAGGAATCAATGGGAGAGACATGTGGCTGGCATGGCTATGTTTGTTCTTCATCACAAGCTTCAACTGCTTTGACAAGGTTTAAAATTATGGAACTGGCAAGTTTTTGGTCATGTTCAGAGGATGTTGGCTGGTAAGCAGGATGATGTCAATAAACTGGATTTGGAGCTTCAGCAAAGCTGGGACTTGGTCACCGCTAGGAGGTTAGATTTGGTTAAACAGGAGGTTTCTAAACTTCTAGCTTGGGAGATGGAACTTTTGCAGCAAAAATCTCGACATCATTGGTTACTTGATGGAGACCGCAACACTGCTTTCTTTCATGCCAGTCTTCGTGATCGCTCTCGTATCAATACTGTTAAGCTTAGAATGGATGATGGTTCTTGGAACTCTGACCCAAATAAGATTGGTGAAATCGTGGTGCCTCATTTTTCCAGTCTTTTCTCTTCTGGTCAGCATGTTATTGATGAGTCGTTATTTGCAACCATTCCAACAAAGGTTACCTCTCAGAATAATTTGTTTCTTATGCAAATGCCCGTGTAAGCTGAGGGTTTGGTAGGCTATCAAATATCTCAATCCTAACAGCGCCCTTCTTCTTGGGTTGTTGGGACATCATTAAGGGTGAGGTCATGGTTGCGGTTCAAGATTTTTTTGCTGGTTCTCCTTTGTTTCGGGGTATGGCATCCACTTCTCTGGTGCTTATTCCTAAAGTGGATAACCCGAATAGCTTATCGGATCTTCGCCCCATTAGTCTATGCAACTTCACGAGTAAAATTTTATCCAAAATTATTGCTTCCCATCTTGCTACTATACTGCCTTCTGTTATTTCGTGGGAACAATCGGGTTTTGTTAAAGGGAGAAGCATCCAAGAAAATATTGCTCTTGCTCAGGAGTTGATTCACAGGATATGTCACAAATGTCGGGGTGGTAATGTGACCTTCAAGCTTGATATGTCTAAAGCATATGATCGAATGGAATGGGATTTTCTCAGGAAATCTCTCTTATCTCTTGGCTTTTGCCCCTGTTTCTGTGATTTAATTGATAGAATGATAAGTAATGTTTGGTATTCTGTTAGGATTAACGGTGAAAGCTTTGGTTTTTTCTAGTCCACGCGAGGGCTTCGTTAAGGAAATCCGCTTTCACCGTTACTCTTCATTCTTGCTCAAGAAGTTCTATCTGTTGCTCTAAATAAAGCTATTACTGGTCAGACCATTATTCCTTTCTCTCATGGCTGTGGTGGTCTTACGATATCTCATCTTCTCTATGCGGACGACATGTTGATTTTCTGTAATGCTGCGAAATGTTCTATCTTGGCTCTCCGTCAGGTTATTTCCTCGTACGAGCAGAGCTCTGGGCAGTTGATTAATCTTCACAAGAGTGGTTTTTATGTTCATGACTCTTGTTCAACTTCTAAATCTCGGCGTATTGCTGACTGGTCAGGTTGCAGCCATCAATCTTTTCCAATGCGTTATTTGGGTATTCCTATCTTTTATGGAAGAATTAAACGTTCATATTTTGAAGATATCGAGCTCAAATTTCACCGTCGTTTTGCTGGCTAGAAAGCTCGGCTGCTTTCCATGGGGGGTCGTCTTACATTATTAAAATATGTTCTGAGCAGCATCCCCAAATACACGCTGGCTGTAGTTCGTGTTCCAGTTTCTGTGATTCATCGGATTGAGTCCCTAATGGCTGAATTTCTTTGGAGCTCCCCGAGTAGACATCGATCTCATTGGGTCTCTTGTTCCTCCATTTGTTGTCCGCTTCATGAAGGTGGCCTTGGCATTCGCTCTCTTAGTCAGGTTATGTGTTTCCTGCATGCGAAGATGGCATGGAGCGCACTGGATGGCAAAAGTCTTTGGGCCCGTTTTGTGTATAAAAAATATAATGAAGACATCGGTTTCTCTAGCAGCCTGTCAGCTGCTCCTCAGTGGAAGGCTATTATGGCTCAGCTTCCTTTGGTGGCGTTGCATAGTAGATGGTTAGTTGGGGAGGGCCGGATTTCCTTTTGGCTGGACAATTGGAGCGGTGAGGTATTGGAAGGACCCCGACCAGTAGACGCTCATCTCTTGGTTAATCAAGGTCTGTTGATCCTTGATCAGCTGCTCCGTTGATTCCCGTTCATTTCCACCAGGCTGTTCGCAATGTGATTTGTGATCATCGGGTTCCAGATAAGCTAGTTTCTACTCTTTCCAACTCAAGCCGGTTTTTGTCCTCAGACTTTCTGGCTGTTATTAGATCTCCTTCGCCAGCTAATCTGTGGGCCTCTAAGATCTGGCAGCCTTGGATTCCCATCAAAGTTAGTTGTTTTGCGTGGAAGTTATATTATGGAGCTGTTCCAGTGGACATGCAGCTCCGCGTTAAAAGAATCCCTATTGTTTCTAAATGTCATTGTTGCTCTGAGCCGGACTGTGAATCTTTAAGTCATTTGTTCCTTACTTCGGACATTGCCAAAGCTGTTTGGGGTTTCTTCGCGGGTATTTTCTATAAAAATGGTTTGTATGTTTCTTTCGATCATCTCTTTGTGACTTGTGTAGAGACAGCTCAAACTGTAATCAGTTGGGAGCTTGCTCCTTGGGTATCTTCTTATTCTCTTGCTCGGAAATTTGGAAGGCTAAATGTTGTGCTATCTATGACTCTCAACCGATGCATGCGGGGAGGATCATTGCTTGTGTTAAAGGTAGTCTGCATGATATGCTTTTGGTTTATTGCCCCAAGTCTTCTCTTTCCATTATGGCTAGATTGGGTATGGATCGGCTTGGTCTCCCTATTGTCAATCCCGTGCTCAGGAAGGGTTGTTGGGTTCGTTGGTCTCCTCCGTAGGTGGGTTTTTATAAACTTAACACTGATGGTTCTGCTATTCGTGGTAATCATACTGGTGGTGGTATGTTGTGTGACTGCCAAGGATTTTTGGTTACGGCGTTCTCGGCCTTTTATGGTACTGGTACTAATACAGGAGCAGAAGTTAAGGCTTTGCGTGATGGGCTTCGTTTATGCCGCAACCTTAACATTAGTAATTTGCTTGTGGAATATGATTCTCTGGTTGCTGTTATGATCTTAACTCATAAAAATAGTGCTCCTTGGAAATATGAGTATGAGTTACGGGACTGCGTTTCTTATCTTGGCAATTATTCTATTGCCCATGTTTTTAGAGAACATAATTTTGTTGCTGATAAGCTTGCTGCGGCGGTGCATGATCACAAAGGTTATCAGATGTTATAACTCTCCCTCAGACCTCCCCCGCGACGCCAGTCAAGCTTTATTTCATGATAGCATAGGCCTTTATAATTTTAGGAAAAATGGTTAACTTTTATAGTTCTGTTTTTGCTAGTTGGTCTTTTTGTATTTCCTTTCTCGAGGTCAGGCTCCTTTGTCCCCCCAATTATAAGGGCAAGGTTGGTTGTCCCCATCAGTTTTGTATGGTTTTCTCTTTCTTAATAAATTCCTACAGGTGTCGTCCCTGCTTCTTTTTTAAAAACAAATGTATCCCACGTTATTAAGGAACAAATGTTGGTTATAAAATTTTTAAAATAAAATACTTCTACTATTATTACCAAATGAGGATATGCATGTATTACATATTGGTTAGAGAGTGATGCTGATTTTAAAAGTTTACAATTATTAGCAATAGAAGAGAAATATTTCACATTGGTTATAAAAGTGATATCTGTTTAAAAGTTTTTAGATGATGTATCTCACACTGGTTACAAAGAAATGTATCACACATTATTTAGAAATGAGTATTGGTTATAAAAGTCATTAGATAAAGACATCTTTTGTTATTACCAATAGAAAATATGTATCCACATTGTTTAGAAATAAATGTTTGTTTAAAAGTATTTTATCTACTACTATTATTACTAATAGAAAATATGTATACCACATGGTTAGAATGTGGTGTTGGTTTATAGTTTTTAGATAAAAGACTTAAACTTTCATTACTAGTAAAAATATAAAATAAGTATCTCACATTATTTAAAAATGAATTATGATTTTAAAAGTTTTTAACAAAATGACTTCTAATATTATTATCAAGTTAAATGTTAATTTTAAAAGTCTTTAGATAAAAAAAAATTACTATTATTATTAATACAAAATACGTATCTCACATTAGCTAGAAACTTATATTAATTTTAAAAATATTTAGGTAAAAAAATCATTTAATATTAGTAACAATAGAAAAAAAATTATAACCATGGAAGAGATTAACAATCTAATTATAATGTCCAAAAGTTATATTAATATTACAATATATATATATATATATATATATATATATATATATATATATATATATCCCACATTGTACATGTGCGAAGTACGGGCTAAATAACTAATTATTTAATATGTTTAAGCTTCTTTAATTTATTATCAAATTGCTATTTAAGCCTTCTTTAATTTATTTAAGCCTTCGTTAATTTATTGAAGCCTTCTTTAATTTATTATCAAAGCATAACCCAATTCCAGTTGGTGCCCGTCTAACTCACTCATTCTCGTCTCCTCTCACTGTCTCCCTCCCATCCTAGCCCTAGCCACTCCGGCAAATAGACGACAGCAGTAGTCCAGCTCCTTCAGCCTCCATCACCACCGACCTCCCCATCTCCTCCACGCACACGACACGCCTCCACGGACCACTGGACCAACCTCTTCTCTATTCTCTCTTCCAATCTTCAGTTCAACCATAACTCCGTCGACTCTCCGCCTTCCTTCACCTCTGCGAACGATCTAAACCCTAACCACCTCCAAAACCATCGCAATGGCTCGCGCCACACAGTCTCCACTATTACTTGCAATACCACCACCAATACCGACCCAATGCATTCCTGGTGGGAGTCTATCTCCAAGGCCTGTTCTCGCATCAACCTCCTCTCCACCATCCTTCCCGAACCAAAACCACCCCATCACATTCCCTGCTCCCAAATCCGTCCCAAACCCTTCACACCCACTTCCATTCTGAGGAAAAATTGGGTAAGTCAACTAGTTCCATTTGAGATCTCTCATCTTTAAAACTTCTGAAATCTCAGATAATTTTAAAACGATGGGGTTTGGAGTTCGTTGATTCTATATGTGTTTGTAGATGATGGTGATCGGAGGTTAATTGGGGTTTTAGGGTTTCAATTCTAGGTTTTTGTTTTTGTGCTTGTTAGTGAGTAGTGATAGATGTATAAGATTAGTGGAATTGAAATTAGAGAAGATTTTGTAGATTTCTCATTCTGTTTTTCTTCGATGTGGTTTGATTGTATATTTGAAATTTCGAAAATATGTTTGGGGAATTGATTGCTGCCGAAATCAAGCTTTGGTATTGGTTAATTGGGGTTTTAGGGTTTCAATAGTGGTGGATTGGTGGGTGTTGGTGGGGGAGGCAGAAGCACATCTCAAGGTTGAAGACGAAGTTTGAGGTGTGGTAATGCAAGTGACTAGCATGTGATATATGCATGGGTATTTTTGGGTTTTCAAAAAAATTGTAAGTTTTTCATCCAAAAATTTGGATGAAGTGATGAACGTGAAACAAATGCCAACTACAATGATTAAAGTGAGAAAAAAATAGTAGAGTAATCTAAATGAAAAAAGATGGAAAGTAGGGTGACAAAATTGCTATTTAAGCCTATTAAAATAGATAAACTTTTGGACATATATTCCGATTATAATATTTTAGTTAACAAAATATTATTTAGTCATTTATTTTAAAAACAAGTCAATAAATTATTACTTTGAGTCAAACATGTCGAAAGTGGTGTCAAATATGTTTATTACTTACTAGCCCAATGACAAAATTATCAATATTATATTTTCATAATTAAATCAATAACACAATATAAAATAAGCACTAATTAATTCCTTAATTACAATCAATGTTCTAAAAATCGTTAGGCGGCCACTAGGCGACACACTAGCGCCTAGCACCTAGGGGACTAGTCGAGGCGTAATCGGGACCTAGGCGGGGTCTAGAATTTAGGCATAAATACTTTTATATATATATATATAATTTATATCAAAGATCAAACACATTGACTACAAATTTAATTTTTTTTATATTTGTCAGTTTATCAAACACTTATCTATATTTGTAAAATGAACAAAAATATACAAACCTACCACTAATCTCAATTCCCAACAACCAAAAGCAATAAACCACCAAGTTTATAATTAAAAACAAAAAAAAAATTATTCCACTTACCTACTGCCCTACAACCCACAGTCTAACCTATCATCCATAGTCCCTCCTCATTCTAAATTCCGAGTCCCAAGACAGCCCCCTTCTTCTTCATCTTTTTCTTCTTCTTTCTTCTCTCTATCTGGCAGACTGACAATCCCTTTTTCTTCCTTTCTTTTTTTCTTCTCTCTCCCTCTCTCTCTCCGGCAGACCGACTCTCCTTATTTTTTTCATTATCCAATCTCTTTCCTCCTAGATCTAACCCTTTAATCTATCTCCTCTCTCATCCCACTGAATATCCACAAAATCAAACCCATTTTCTTTCTACCTCCCTCTCTTCCTCACCATTACCACTCTCCCCTCCTTCTCCAGTTCGGCCTCTTCCTTCTCCGGTCACCACTCGTCACAAAATCAAAACTACAAAAAAAATTAAGGTCGGCGAGGTTTGGCGTAAGCGCCGATTTAGCCGATTAGGCGGCGGCTAAGAAGCTCGTGGCGGTGGAGAAGTGTCTAGCGTCTAGGCGGCGCCTAGGGGGATGTAGGCAAGGAGTTTTAGAATATTGATTACAATAACAACTCCTACGTAATACAAGTGAAAATATAACTATCAATTGGAGTCAAAATTAAGCACAATTAATGTCAGATCGACAGATAATAGACAACCTTATATAACTTATTAATAATCTAACAGGATATTATACTAACAGAAGCTGTGGCGACCCGACCCGGGCCCGAGGTGGAACCGCGGGTCGGACCGCCCAAATAAGAGGGAAACAAGCAAACAAATAACATGCAAGGACTCATTTCAAGAAAACGACGTGACGCAACATTAGAGACGTAGCACGCCTCGGCCCTAAAGGGCCGGTATTTTAAAACTTTTAAACCCGATAAACGCTTAAACAATTAAACTAAGTCATCGGCGACACTACATGCCTGAACCCAAGCTAACGGTTCATGGACAAGAATTAAATAAGAGCTAATAGCATGCTTAGCGGAAGACTAATTCGTAGTGGAATATTAGCGAGGTAACCAAAGCTCGCTTACACAATGCCAAAAGGGAATACAAGTACTACAAGTGATATAACTACCAGTAGCTAACAAGAGTTACAAGATCAAGTTCTACACAAATACCCAAGCATAGTCTAATTGACTTGCTTAAACCCGTCGTCCTTACAAAATATAAAACAAGAGGAAGAGGACATCCAAACCACCTCTTCAAATATCAACGGCGGACCAAAAGGGGCACAAAGCACGAACACAAAGAAATCTCAACGAAGCGGACTCGCTCTTGCTAGGATCTAAAGCAAGAAGGGAAAGGGTAAGTCATAAAGACTTGTAAGCTATCAATCATGCATGTCATGGCAATATGCAACATACAAGGCAAGATATCGTCACATAAGCATAGAGGTCATATATCCAAGATGCACATTGTTTCACATAAGTGCGCATAATTAAATCACATAGGATAAGGATATATGGAGAGCCGGGCCGCTACGTAGTTCCTGCATACAAGCGTTATCTGGAATGTGCGGGTATCGAATGTGTGTAAGTACATCGATCTTCCGAGGAGATGCCCGGGATAGACACCAATGATGCTCTTAAATGATTACAGTTAAGGGAGTTACTTCCCACCGGGCTGGGCCACAAGGTGGAGGCGTGTGTGAACAAAGACGGTATGCCACTGGACTCATGCAAATGCCAAGTAATGTTTACTTAACAAAATTTCAAGTAGAGAACGAGGTCGACAAGAGCGATCTCGCTCATGACAAGTAAATTATTCTCATCAATAACCAGTAGGATTGAGTTCGACAAGAGCGAACTCACATGTCAATTAGGCATTCTATAATATGACATTCAAGATCAAGCATGGTAATCAATCCAAGTTCAAGAGTCTAGAATTATTATTCTTAGGAAAACGTGTTTAGAACGTCGTAGGGATTGATCGGTGAGCCGGTATTGTTCAATGGCTCGCTAAACTTGACTCTTTGAGTCGCCTCTAACAATTCATCCAATAGAGTTTAAATGCTAAATGCATCCTAAACCCTTTTCTAAGTTCTCGTATACGATAGACTAGGTCATTAATCCTCTTAACAACCATAGTCAAGAATTATCAATAATTCAAATTCAAGGGGACCTTAGAATCATTATTTCAAAGGTTAATAAAATGCAATGGTCCAAGAACATTATTTATTCCTAGGAGGACATAGAACACAATTAATTCTAAGCATAGGACCCAATTCAATAGGATGAACAATTCATGGCATATGAAACCCTAGAAATCATAGTCTCTAAAGGTTGTCAAAATCCATTAGTCCAAGAACAATAGTTGTTCCTAAGGAGACATAGAACACATTTAATTCTAGGCATAGGACTAAATTAACAAGATGAACATATTATTCAAATTCTCAAAAGATCAATTCATCCTCAATCATGGCATGGGCATGGTAGGAGCATGGGAATCACAAGAAGAGGGGGACATGGCATTTCTAGCATACATCCTAAGGGGAATCAATAGCTTACCTTACACCCAAGAAAAAGATGGAATGAGCACAAACTATTCGGATGGAAACGTGCTCCTCGACGATAGCTTCACTTTGGTGGTCTCGGTTTGGCAAACGAAGGTCGGGAGCTCAATCCATGGAAGAAACACACACTAGTCTCACCTTTTCTCTACACACACAAAGCTTGGCAAGAGAGAGAAGATGATCTCGAAAATGGAGTTTTAAGTTTGATTAAAACAATGGGAGGCTTTTATATTTTGCATGAAGTGGGTGGAATTCCACTTGTCGCAAGGAGAGGGTGGCCAAATCCACTTGTCAAGAGGAGAGGTATCAAGGTTAGGCTTAATCCCACTCAATTAGGGTCTAATAGGATGGTTTAGGGTCAATAAGGATGGGGTTTCAAGTGCCAAAAGTCGGACATAGCAGAACAGGGGGAAAAAATCCCGTAGCTGAATTTTATGTTGAGGCGGGCGCCTCAGCCTTCCCCAGGCGGGCGCCTCAACCTCTGGGGCTGTCTCCAAATTTCAATTGCTCTCAAGATTGGGGCGGGCGCCACTGATGCCGCGGCGCCCGGGCTTCGGACCTCCAAAACTTGACTAAACATGTCCTAAATGGTCCCAAACTTATGGGCAACCATTCTAGGGTCTAACACAACTCAAAACAAGTCAGAAACACACCCGAACAACAACCGGAACAAGGTAGGACAAGGCTCGAATCATGCGACGATTGGTTGACGAATCAAACACGAATCAAACATCAATAAAACTAAGATAACTTGGGCATGGAAAAGGCTTGTTTAAACATGGTTATGACTTGAATACAAGGCCGAACTCAATGAACACATCGCATTACTAAATACAAGCAATACGGGAGACGAGGGAAATCGCTAAGGCCAAAACAAAGCAAGAAAGTTTCTAAACTTCCAACCAAGCTTACTATGATCAAGGTGAACGTTCTAGGCCATCTATGAAGACAATAGAACTCTAACAAGTCTTGGTTGAGTGCTAAACATGCTAAGGCAAACACTCAAAGTACAACGGCAAGGCAAGCAATGCATAGAAGGTATTCAAGCAACTAGGCACTAATACTCTAATGTGAGCATGACATGGACAAATAGAAGTATCTAACATGTTAAGGCATAATACAAACATGTTATTAAGGTATAAAACAAGTAATGGGTTTGGGTTCTCACATCCTTCCCCACTTAAAGGAATTTAGTCCCTAAATTCTTACCGGAGTCATCGAATAGGAAAGGGTATCTCTCCCTCATATCAAGCTCGGTCTCCCACGTGGCTTCCTCAATATCATGATTCTTCCACAAGACCTTCACTAATGGAATCTTCTTTGTTCTCAACACTTGTTCCTTCGTATCAAGAATCCTCACCGGCTTCTCATCATAAGAAAGGTCGCTCAATAGTAATCTCATCATAAGTAAGATACGCGACTCATCCTTCAAGTACTTGCGTAGCATCGAGACATGAAAGACATCATGAACATCCGATATAGAAGGTGGTAATGCTAACCGATACGCCAAAGCTCCAATCCTCATTAGATCTCGAATGGTCCAATGAATCTAGGTGAAAGCTACCTTCTTCCCAACGCTTAGTACCGCTGCCGGGCGATACTTTCAAGAATACAGTCACCAACCCGAAACTCTAAGTCACGTTCCATATATAAAAGACTCATATGGCACCATTTCAATACTACGATCTCTAATCAAAGCTTATTATATGCAAATTCGGCTAATGGTAAATGAGAATCCCAACTTACCTTTCAAATCCATGGCACAAGCACGTAAGTAAATCCTCCTGGGCAACCCAGACCTCAATCTCCGATCGACCTCTCCGATCGCTGGGGTGAAAAGTCGCATTAAAAGTTTAACTGCACTCCAAAGCCTCCTGCAAGGAATGCCAAAATCTAGAAGTGAACCTGGTCTCTATCGTAAACAATGCTAATCGAATACCGCAATCTCACGATATCCCGGATATACAACGCCGCTAACCGACTCAAACTATAAGTCATCGCAATAGGAATAAAATGAAGATTTGGTCAACCTATCCACAACAACCCAAACGCATCAAAACCTCGGCGAGTACGTGTGGCAATCCCGCCACAAAAATCCATGGTGATATGCTCCCATTTCCACCCAGTATCTCAAGTGGTTAAGTAAACCAGCAGGTGTGTTCAAGCCTTTAACCTCGCCGACATGTCAAACATCTAGATACATAATCGCTATTTCTCTCTTCATCCCATTCCACCAAACTGCTCTCTTCAAGTCCCTATACATTTTGGTACTCCCCGGATGTATAGTATACTTGGCCTTGTGAGCCTCATCAAGAACCATACGCTTAACCCCATCATAGAGAAGGAACACAAACTCTACCTCGAAAAGTCAAAACTCCCATCGGTGTTCATAGCAAACTCCTTGTCTTACAATCACCCAATCCATCAATAATCTTCTCAACTCCTAATCAAACTTGAGCCTTCTTAATCAACTCAAACAATGCAGCGTAGCACGCACGCTAGCAAAGATAACCCTATGCTCACTCGAATCGACTCCATTCTCTGACGCCCTCAAGCATCTTCCACCCTCATCATACAAGACATATACCCCGCATCCGCAACGACATTAGCTTTCCGATGGTATGAAATAGTGCGCCATGATCCTTAAGTTTCTCCATCCACGCCGCCGCATATTCAACTCCTTCAGGAGAAGAGATACTTCAAACTCTTATGATCGGTGAATATTTCAAACTTAGCCCCAGAAAGATAATGTCCATAAAAGGTCGGATAATTTCGCTCATCAAGGTGATAACTTTCCTTGGAAGCATAGGCACAATCCTCCCATTCTCGCATAAGTACGCAACCCAAGCTCTTCTTAACGAGGCGCCGCTATAAATCACAAAGTCCTCTCAACCACTGCCAAGATAGGAGCCGTAGTCAATCCTCTTCAACTCCCGAAAACTAGCCTCGCACTTATCACCCATAAAAAGTAGACTCTTTATGAGTCAAATTAGTCATCTGGAGTAGCGATCTCTCGAAACCCCTCAATGAACCTACGGTAATAACCCTGCCAAGCCTAAGAAACTACTGGACCGCATTCAGGCGCTCTTCCACTTAGTAACCGTCAACCTTGGATGGATCCACCGCGATACCATCACTAGACACCACGTGCCCTAGAAAGGAAACTTGTTCTAGCCAAGGCACACTTACTAAATTTCGCATAAAGTTGCTTCTTCCGCAAGATAGAGAGAACCTCTCTCAAATGATTCTCATGTTCCTCTCGTGACTTGGAGTACACAAGAATGTCATCAATAAATACCACCACAAAGCAATCAAGATACTCATGGAAAACCCTATTCATCAAGTCCATAAAACCGCAGTGCGTTGGTCAATCCAAACGGCATCACAACAAACTCATAATGACCGTAACGCTGCATTTTAAGGCCGCCTTCTGGACATCCTCCGCCGAACCCTCAACCGGTGATAGCCACCTCAAGTCAAACTTGGAATAGACAATCGAACTCCGGTTGATCAAAGAGATCATCAATGTGGGTGCGGATACCTATTTTTGATAGTAGCTCGGTTCAACTGCCGATAATCTATACAAAGCCAAACTACCATCCTTCTTCCTCATTAAATAACACCGGCACTCCCGAGATACACTCTGTTTAATGAACTCCCTATCTAGAAGTTCCCGCAATGATCCTTCAACTCTCGCAACTCCGCCCTGAGCCATACGGTAAGGTGCTCTAGAGATAGGCGAAGTCCCCGGCAATAGTTCAATACGTAACTCTAGTTCTCTGCCTAGAGCAAAGCATACTCTGAAGAAAAGACATCGTGGAACTCATTAACTACCTGAATATCCTACTTAGCAGAAGACATGCTAGTATCAAGTACACAAGCTAAATACCCCGCACACCGAGCAAGAGTTGTCTAGCCCCAGCGTATAATATGAACCCCATTCATAGCATGATCACCCGAAAACACAAACTCCGAATACCGGCATGGCAAAAGTTACTTTCTTACGACGGCAATCAACTAAAGCATGATGTACACATAGCCAATCCATACCAAGAATCACATCAAAGTCTCTAATAGGCAATACTACCAAATCAAGATGCAAGACTCGATCATGAACAAGCACATCACGCCTCTATAGACTTCGACGCCAACAAGCAATCACCCAAATCCAGGACACCTCAAGCACATAAGGTAATCAAGGCAATACATAACAAAATTCTAGAATGCCATGCAACATGATTAGACGAAGAGACTCCTGAACACTACCGATCAAGCGAACACGAGCTCAAGGCTTTAGACGCCTATCGCTATCCTCTTGGACCTGCATCGCCGAATCACCTTTAAGGATCGAGCCGTTTAGACTTAGACGCTTTGAGCCGATGATTGGATTCCCACAACTAAGCAAGTCCCGCACTTCACTAGTATGCCCAATCTTATTACAATAAGAACAAGTCAATGGTCCACCGTCTCCAGCCTGCCCCGAGGAGAAGGAGCACTACTACCACGACTTCGATCGGCGCCTATCCTCGCCCACTCAGATCGATGCCTATCGACCACCATTGCGACGTTGCTCCGATAGCTGCATCGCATTTCCGCATGACTCCGACCTACCGGGTCGCCTGCAAGACGCCGAGAAGAATGCACAGTGAGGCTTCGTCTGTGCTCCTCAATGTCTCGCCGATCTCATACGCACGATCTACCGCACTCCTGCACCGCTAACCGTAGGATAACAACCGCTCCCTGTATCGCCTCAACCCCTTCACGAACTCCTCTGTGGTTCTCATCTTGCACCGGATGTGCACAATAGCGGGACAACTCAGGAATTTAGAAGAATACCGAGCTATAGTCATGGAACCCCGCCTCCACCTCGGAACTCTTTCTCCTTCGCCGTCTAACCACAAGAGGCACATAAGTAGCCCTAAACTCTCAAATGTAGGCCACACTGCAAGCACCCGATTCAACTCCCAACTAGCAAGTAGAACCTCCCACCAATGATTGGCGCTTCCTAAGCTTATA
>CM028382.1:63852938-63931787 GCA_013146195.2 Codonopsis lanceolata | reverse complement strand
GAAATCCGGCCCTCCCCAACTAACCATCTACTATGCAACGCCACCAAAGGAAGCCGAGCCATAATAGCCTCCACCGAGGAGCGGTGACAAGCCGCTAGAGAAACCGATGTCTTCATTATATTTTTTTATACACAAAACGGGCCAAAGACTTTTGCCATCCGATGCCGCCTCCATGCCATCTTCGCATGCAGAAACACATAACGACTAAGAAAGCGAATGCCAAGGCCACCTTCATGAAGCGGACAACAAATGGAGGAACAAGAGACCCAATGAGATCGATGTCTACTCGGGAGCTCCAAAGAAATTCAGCCATTAGGGACTCAATCCGATGAATCACGAACTGAACAAACTAGCTACGTGTATTTGGGGATGCCGCCGAGGCTTTTCTATATTTTAATAATGTAAGACGACCCCCATGGAAAAGCAAAGAGCTTTCTAGCCAGAAAAACGACGGTGAAATTTGAGCTCGATATCTTCAAAATATGAGCGTTTAATTCTTCCATAAAAGATAGGAATACCCAAATAACGCATTGAAAAGATTGATGGTCGCAACCGACAATCAGAGAATACGAGATTTAGAAGTTGAACAAGAGTCATGAACATAAAAACCACTCTTGTGAAGATTAATCAATCGCCTGAGCTCGCCGAGGAAATAACCTGACGGAGAGCCAAGATAGAACGTTTCGCAGCATTACAGAAAATCAACATGTCGTCCGCATAGAGAAGATGAGATATCGTAAGACCACCACGCCATGAGAGAGAAAGGAATAATGGTCCGACGAATAGCTTTATTTAGAGCAACGATAGAACTTCTTGAGCAAGAATGAAGAGTAACGGTGAAAGCGGATTTCCTTAACGAAGCCCTCGCGTGGACTAGAAAAAACCAAAGCTTTCACCGTTAATCCTAACGTAATACCAAACATTACTTATCATTCTATCAATTAAATCACGTAAACAGGCAAAAGCCAAGAGATAAGAGAGATTTCCTGAGAAAATCCCATTCCATTCGATCGTATGCTTTAGACATATCAAGCTTGAAGGTCACATTACCACCCCGACATTTGTGACCTATCCTGTGAATCAACTCCTGAGCAAGAGCAATATTTTCTTGGATGCTTCTCCCTTTAACAAAACCCGATTGTTCCCACGAAATAACAGAAGGCAGTATAGTAGCAAGATGGGAAGCAATAATTTTGGATAAAATTTTACTCGTGAAGTTGCATAGACTAATGGGGCGAAGATCCGATAAGCTATTCGGGTTATCCACTTTAGGAATAAGCACCAGAGAAGTGGATGCCATACCCCGAAACAAAGGAGAACCAGCAAAAAAATCTTGAACCGCAACCATGACCTCACCCTTAATGATGTCCCAACAACCCAAGAAGAAGGGCGCTGTTAGGATTGAGATATTTGATAGCCTGCCAAACCCCAGCTTACACGGGCATTTGCATAAGAAACAAATTATTCTGAGAGGTAACCTTTGTTGGAATGGTTGCAAATAACGACTCATCAATAACATGCTGACCAGAAGAGAAAAGACTGGAAAAATGAGGCACCACGATTTCACCAATCTTATTTGGGTCAGAGTTCCAAGAACCATCATCCATTCTAAGCTTAACAGTATTGATACGAGAGCGATCACGAAGACTGGCATGAAAGAAAGCAGTGTTGCGGTCTCCATCAAGTAACCAATGATGTCGAGATTTTTGCTGCAAAAGTTCCATCTCCCAAGCTAGAAGTTTAGAAACCTCCTGTTTAACCAAATCTAACCTCCTAGCGGTGACCAAGTCCCAGCTTTGCTGAAGCTCCAAATCCAGTTTATTGACATCATCCTGCTTACCAGCCAACATCCTCTGAACATGACCAAAAACTTGCCGCCCATAATTTTAAACCTTGTCAAAGCAGTTGAAGCTTGTGATGAAGAACAAACATAGCCATGCCAGCCACATGTCTCTCCCATTGATTCCTAACAAAATCCTGAAAATTAGCGTGATCCATCCACATCCTTTGAAAATGAAAAGAGCCCTTGGGTCTTTTAATACAAGGAAGATCAACAAGCAAAGGAGAATGGTTAGAATACATTCTACTAAGATGAGTAATGCGCAAAGCAGAATAGCTTGATTGTAGAGCCCATTAAACAAGATCCGATCCAGACGCTGCCATATACGATGAGAACCATCCTGATTATTACACCAAGTGTATTGACTGCCTTCAAAACCCGCATCACATAAGCCCGCCCTAGTTTGAAAATCATTAAAGTCATGAATGCTAGACCAATTATACCCAACACCGCCCAACTTTTCACTAGATTGAGCGATCACATTGAAATCACCACCAACAATCCAAGGTTTAGAATATTGAAGCGAGATGTCCACTAAAGAAACCCAAAGCTCCTTCCTATCAACCCGATCACATTTCATAAACACAGTAGAAACTAGGGCACTGAAACTATCTCCAACCTTACACCGAATTGTAACATGTTGGGAGCTAGAAGCCACCAAAAACACCCGAATACGGTTATCCCAAATGAGCCAAATATGCCTGTTATTTGGATTACAATGAAGGCTATATTGAAAGTGTAACTTCCTGGCTAACTTAGTAATACGGTCTCCTCTTAATTTGGGTTCTAGAATTACATATAACATGATATTATGCTGAGACTGAAGCAATTTAAGATAATCTCGTGTATCCTTATTTCCTACTCCCCGAGCATTCCAAAAAAGAACCGCCATATGGAAACTAGTGGAGGATAGTGACATGCGGGGCTTTAGAGGCAACCCTAGTTTGACGACGGTTAGTTTCAATGAAGACACACTCCTTCGATTTCTGAATTGTAGCCTTGCATTTTTTACGAAACTGCAGAGTGGAAAGTTCCGAAGGAGGAAAATTAGTTAAGTCATCAAGAGAGTTAGATCTCATTAATTTGTACGTATACCTTGGCATGCATGCCCCATCAAAAGACAAAGATCGAGATAAAACCCTCGGACCACAACCCGTCCCATCAGAAGTGAACATCTCCCGAATACCTTCCTCTTCTAAATCCGAAAGAGGATCAAATTGGTTGCGAGTCTGGATTCTAGCACTTGGAGACCGAGACAAACTAGCGGGCAGACAAGTTAACCCCGTTGCCAAATCTTTCTGCACTAAAGGAGGCAAATCACCCTCCGTGCCAACTCCCTAAACTGAAGGACCTTGATCAACCATAACCGACGTTGGAAATGAGACAAAAGCAGTACCATCGGGGGTAACAAAGTCTTGAACCTCCTTAGCATTTGACGTAGAAGCCATATGCAGTTTATCAGAAACAATGATCGGTTTCCATTGTATATTAGATACATTAGGCGTAGAACGCAAAACTTCCTTACCTGATACATCTTTATTAGATTCCACAAGAGGCACTTCATTATTGCTATTAAGATCCATCACTGAATCTTTTCCATGTGGGTTAGATTGATCACCAGTGGGCAATTGATGAGCTTTATAAGTGCCAGCCCTATGCTGCCCCTTTCGGCATACTAGAACCGAATGTCCAAGGAGACCATAACCTGAACAATACTGCATATTTCCCTCAAAATCAAGCACTTGCCAGAAACCAACTTCCTTGGACGTCCCAATCCATATCCAAGAAGGCAGTGGTTTAGAAACATCTAACTCGATACAGATCCTAGCATGTATCGGATGTGAAAGGGAAAGGGTTTTATCATCTGCCTGGAGAAAATGACCAAAAGTATTGCCAATTCTCTTGAGGTAAGAAGGATTGAAGAATGGCAAAGGCAGGTGATGCAAGCGAACCCAAACGGCCACATAAGAACTATCCTTTCCAAGGGTATACTCCGGGGACCAACGAAACGAACGAAACATATAATTGTTAATCATATGAGACTCCTTAGATAAAGCAATCACCAAGTCTTCAGTCGATGCTAGATGTACCATGACATGCCGGGGATCAAGAAGGCCAGCCACAAAAGAACCCTTGAGTTTCCAGTTGGAGGCGATATGCTCGCGAATAACATGAAGGAGGGCTCACATAGAGAATTTTAAGATAACTGTGTTCTGGAATTGCTTCTCCGCCATCTCTATCTCAATAGGAGAGAACACACGCCCAGCCCATATCATTATCCACCGTAACTTGGGTTGAGGGGCGAGGTAAAGGAATATCCATAAGAATAGGAGAGACATTAGTTTAAGCATTGGAGTAAGTTGGTTTAGCCACAACGGACACATCTGAAGAGGAAGTCGGAGAATAGGAGATGGACCATTAGCATTAGGATGACTTGTACCTCGAGCAAGGGGGTGGGGAGGCCTTTGGAGGAAGAGAGTCCGGCATAGCCGCCAAAGGTTGTGTGAACAAGAGGAGAGAAAAACCCTAGAGAGAGAAAAACCCTATTGCATATAGTTTTTCTGGATACATCTCTTTTATTATATTGATGATAAAAGTAAAAGTCTTTTATCTAAAGACTTTTAAAACCAACATCATTTTTAAACAAATGTATGATATCTCTTCTATTAGAAATAATAGTAAAAGTATTTTATCTAGAATTAAAATCAACATCACTTTCTAATCAATGTGAGATATACATATTCTATTAATAATAATGGTAGACATCTTATACCTAAAGACTTTTAAAACAAACATTACCCTCTACCAAATGTATGATACATCTATTCTATTGGTAATAATAGTATTTTTAAAACCAACATTAATTTATAACCAATGTGTGATACATTTTTTCTATTGATAATAATAGTAGAATACTTTGTAACCAATGTGAGATACATGCATCTATTCTATTTGTAACAAAAAGTCTTTAATCTAAAGAATTTTTAAACCAACATTTATTTTTAAACAATGTGAGATACATATCTTTTATTGGTAATAAGAATAAAAGTATTTACTATAAGACTTTTAAAACTAACATCTTTTTTCTAAATAATGTAAGATACACCTTTTTCATATTCTAACAATATGATATACTTCTTTTCTATTTCTATTGGTAATAAAAGTATGATACTTTTATCTAAATACTTTTAAAATAAACATCTCTTTCTAATCATGTGATATACATCTTTTCTATTGGTAATAATGGTATTTTTAAAACCAGCATTAATTTCTAACAAATGTGAGATACATTCTTCTATAATAATAGTAATATGGTTTTTGGTTTGGTAGTCAAGGATAAAACGATATTATTACTCCCAAGACTATTAGTGCCCTCGTTATTAATCCTCACTTGTATATCGGGGTAATTTGAGATTACAAATGTTAATCCCAATTTTTTTTTTTAAAAGTAAAAGGCGCTAATAATATCATCCTCCTCCTTGGTATTAATAGTGAGTCAATAATGACTTAATCCAGATAACTCGTGTTATTAGTCCCGACCACCTATTGCGTACCAAACATCAGACAGCTCGGCTTATTAATCCTATCTGTCTTTAACCCCGGCTACCAAACGACACCATAGTCTTTTATATAAAAACTTTTGAAATCAACATTTCTTTCTAAACAATGTGGGATACATCTCTTCTATTGGTTATAATATAAAAATAATAATAGTAGTATTTTATCTAAATAGTTTTGAAATCAACATCTCTTTGTAAACAATGTGTGATACATCTCTAGTATTGATAATAACATAAAAATTCGTTTATCTATGAATTTTATAACCAATATATGTTTCTAAATAATGTGGATCTCTTTGTAACCAATGCGATGTACATTATCTTAAACCATTTTAAACCAATATCACTTTTCCTAACTAATGTGAAATACATATTTTTTTCTATTGGTATTAAGCCTTTTATAAAATGACTTTTAATACCTACATCACTCTCTAACCAATGTATAATGCATCTCATCATTTGGTAATAGTAGTAGAAGTTTTTAATCTAAAAAAAATATCTAAAACCAATATCTCTTTCTATATAATGGTATATATCTCTTCTATTCTCTTTTATTAATAATAAAAGTAGAAGTCTCTTTATTTAAAGACTTTTAAAATCAACATCACTTTTTAACCAATGTACAATTTTATCTATTTTATTGGTAATAATAGTAATTTAAAACCAACATCAATTTATAACAAATGTGTGATATATATATCTTCTATTGCTAATAATAGTAAGTCTTTTATATAATCTAAAATAATTAAAAATAAAAATTATTTTTTAACCAATATGAGATATACATCTTTTATTGGTAATAATGGTAGAAGTTTTTTATCAAAAAACTTTGAAAACCAACATCACTTTCTAACAAATGTATTATACATATTTTCAATTAGTAATTAATAATAGTATTTTTTTTAATACAAACATCAATTTCTAATCAATGTGTGATACATCTCTTCTATTGGTAATAATAGTAGAATATTTTGTAACCATGTGAGATACATCTCTTGTAAAAGTGAAAGTCTTTAGTATAAATATTTTAAAATCTAACATTTTCTTTTTAAACAATGTTATACATTATACTCTTTTATTGGTAATAGTATAAAATAATTTAAACTCAACATCATTTTCTAACCAATGTGAGATATACATCTTCTATTGGTAATAATGGTAAAAGTTTTATCAAATGATTTGAAAATCAACATCACTTTCCAACCAATGTATGATGCATTTCTTCATTATTAATTAATAATACCCTCTGTCTCTCCCTAAATAATCGCTCTTCTTAGTTGACTCGACACGTAATAAGAAAAAAAACAATTGACTTGATTATTTATATTGGTTTAATGTGTAGTTTCCTTTAAAGCCCATGTGTATGTGGCTCATAATTAAAGTAAAGTGAAAAAGTAAGGGTAAAGTGCTAAAAGTGATGTTCTAAAAATATAGGTTTCAAACTGACAATTATTTTGGGATATTGCATTTAAAAAGGAAAGGAGGACGATAATTTAGGCACGGAGGGAGTAGTATTTTTAAAACCAACATCAATTTCTAACCAATGTGAGATACATCTCTTCTATTGTTGGAAAAATTGTGCAACTTGAGGCACGAATTTCTTTTCGTGTCATTTGTTTGTTGGCGAAGGTAATTGCGCAAATGTGTTCTACTCGGTGAGAGCATCGAAATGATATATTTATTTGTCCAAATCGTGTTTTGGATGAATAAGATATCAAGACTTAAAGTATAATACTTATTAAAAAATTAGTGTTTTTAGTGAAAGAAATTGTGCAACTTGAGGCACAAATTTCTTTACGTATCATTTGTTTGTTGATAAAAGTAATTGTGCAAATGTGTTCCACACTTCCACTCAGCAAGAACATCGAAATGATATATTTATTTGTCTAAATCAAGTTTTGGATGAATAAGATATCAAAGCTTAAAGTATAGTGTTAAAAGTGAGTCATTAGAAGTAATATCTCACCTTGAAGAGTTTTATCTCACATTGGTTAGAAGTAATGTTAGTTGTAAACATTTTTAAATATAAGTCTTCTACTTTTGATAATAGAAGAAGTTATATATATTAATACTAATACCTCTTATCATATTGATTATTATTATGTATTATTATTAGCTAACGGCTAGAAAATCAAAAGTTTTTAAGGGTTCCATATGAATGCTTTAGAATAAAGATTTATCCAAAAGATGGTAAGGTGGTACAATCATAGTGCTCCTCACCAACTTTATATATATATATATATATATATATATATATATATATATATATATATATATATATATATGATCGTTTAGTTTGACCCATTAATTATTTATAATTTAAATTGAAAACCTTTAACATTAGTAAGGGTATTTTGATTATTTCAAACATTTCCATCCATCTAATTAATTAATGGAAATGATCCCCAGTTATCTTATTGACTTGAATGGCCAAGTACAATGATTAAAGTGAGAAAAAAAATAATAGAGTGATCTAAATGAAAAAAACTGGAAAGTGGGGTGACCTAAATACTATTTAAGCCATTTTAATATTATTAAATAATTGTTTTGGCCGAAATATTAGTATTGTTATTATTTTCAAGAGTTTAATAGAAATGGGCTCTTACATACATTTGGATAGCCCCTAAGGGGGTGGCCCAGTGGTAGACATGGGATGTATCGTGGACGTCAACTTGAGGGATGTGTCCAATTTTCCAATAATCTCTGTGCTCCTTGTCTTTGCACCCATCAATTAGTTTCCTGGGCATTTGATGAAGTCGAAGAAGCCTAAGCTTCGTAAGATGTTCAATGCCAAAAGGCAGAACATCCAACGAATAGCTTGTCGAAAAAACTAGAGCATCAAGATGTGGCATTGCTCCCTCCTCAATTGTTACCGTTTTCAATCCATCAAAATAAATAATTTTTAGATGTTTGAGCCTTTGAAACCCTCCCGCCTTAAAACACAAATTGTCCCCATCAGATGCTTCATCGAGATCAAGTTGGAGCAGGTTGGGTAAAGCTTGAATGGAATCAGTGAGTAGATCACTCCCATGCTTTAATCTACACCATTTTAAACTCACTTTAATCAAGCTGGGAAAAGATTTCCACTTAAGTGCCTTGTCTATGCGTCCTCTTAAAGTGATTTTTTCAAGAAATGGCAAAGTAGGTAGATATTTCACATTCAGCTCCTCCTCTTCTCCGAAAGAAAAAGAAGAAACAAGAAACAAGGAACGAAGATTAGTGAGCTTAGAAAGAGAGGAGAACAATGTCATCCCATCCTCTCTTCTCAATCCCTCAACACATTTTCATGATTTTCTCTAACGTTCAATTTCCACAACTTTTGTAAAGACAATAAAGCCCATATGTTAGATGGCGCCTTAAAGCCTCCAAAATTTTTGTTGCATGCTAACAGATGACATAACCGAACAAGCCTTACTATCTCCTCGGGCACATAATCGACCCTGGTGTATTTCAAATCCAAGGTCTCCAGTTTCTCCAGGTTTCCTATCAATTTGGGAATGGTTCTCACTTCTGTTCCCCTCAAACTTAGATACCTCAGATGAACTAGTTTGAAAATTTCTGGTGGAATCTCTTCTAACAGAGCATTTCTCAAATCTAACACCTTTAACAACCTTATGCCTAACAAGATAGGCCGTGGTAATTTTGACATGGATGGCAAATCATGGCGACCAAAAGAAAGGAATGAACGAAGACGATTAAAATATTTGCTTACTTGCAAATTTTTAGCATCGTTGTGAATTGCAAGGTGTTGAACTATCTTAGGCCACTTATTACTCGATCGGGCCACCATAATAAACTTATGCTCGGCTATCGAAAGAATCATTTCACAAAAGATCGTGAAGACGCCATCTTTTAAGTCTTCCGATAAGCCTATCTATGTCACCTACTTGAACCAAACTTCTATTGATAAGCTCCTTAAGGTATTCCTCGGCGACATCTTCAATTGACATTCTTGGTCTCGCTTGTACAAAACCTTACGCTATCCATAGTTGAATCGAGTCTCATTTTCCCCATCTTTTAAATGCAGGAAAAGGCTCATGTACAAGAAACATATTTTTAAATGGTATGGCAAGTCGTAATAACCGAGAAAGAGCAATTTCTTCACTTTCTCTAATATATCATTGATATCCAATTCAACTGGGAAGGCTTTGTTCAAAAATGTACCCATTCTTCAACCATGCTCCGTCCTTGGTTGCCAAAAGCGCCAGCGATAACCACAATTGCTAGTGGCAAACCCTCGCATCTACTTAAGATTTTTTGAGATTGCAAATCACCGGAGGCGAGGACACCTTTACGGAAATGCCTTTCTACAAAAAGAGTCCACGAATCTTCTTGAGACAAGGGCTTTAAATTTAAAGTGTACTCCCCTTGAAAAGCTACATTGATATTACGTGTTGTAAGCATCAAGCGGCTGCCACAATCATTGACCGGCACTATCTTTCTCACATCTTCCGGTCGGAGATGGTCCAAACATCATCAATAACAAGTAGGAAACGCCTTTGTTGAAGGATGACATCAATATTCTCCTTCGGCACATGTGCGATCAGAGACTTGAAATCTTGAGGAGTTGTTTTCCTAACTTCTCGAGCGAAAGCCAAACAATTTCTACGAGGAGCTCATCAAGGTTCATTGATTGGGAAACAACAAGCCAAAGACGACTTTCAAAATGGTTCATCACCGATGGGTCATCGTGAGACTTCCCTAACCAAGGTAGTCTTGCGGAACCCCATTCCAGGAGTTTTGAATCACGGTTGAGAAGCCATGCCACCGCTTGTTTCTTGGACTTTTCAATGCCAACAAGGTCTGCTTCCCCTTGAACAACATTAAGTATGCTCGGGGCGGCGATGTTGGAACTTGAGCTTTGCTGTGGGGACTCACTCGCTAGGGGGAATCTCTGACTCATCGTTTCTCTAAATTTACGGACACAAAATTTGAGGGTTCGGATTGTGAAGCAATTTGATGACGAGTTTTTAACTTTTAACATAGAAACACATTCTACGAAGAGAACTGTTGAATTCTTCAACGACGTGATGATGTTGGTGGAGAATGATGAAATCATCGAGAACGTCATCGATGCGGTAAGCAACATCTGGAACTTTAAGTAGGGAGCGGCCTTGTCTTAGTTGTCTAGCATCGCAACCCCGAGGAAGCTCATGCGCTCAATTCATCTCTTATGTCTTGGGCATCTTGGCGAACCCCACCCCAAAGGTTGCTTCCTCTTGGAGGAGATGTGAGCTTATTGGCAAGAGTTGGACTACATCGGCCATTTTAATTTCTCTCTAGCTATAACACTATTTTGCTTGTGGGCTTTTGTAGTTGAGTTGAAATGAAAGAAGGCATGGATGGTTGTCTGGGGCTTATTTCCTTTTAAACAAAAAAATATGGTTCCTTTCTTTTTAAATAAATAAAATAAAGAAAAGGTAAAAGCAAAAGATAATATCACTTCTTTTTCTCTTTATAGTCTCATTTATTTCATCTTTCATTGTTGTTTTGCAATTCCTTTATTCCTCAAGTCGATAACAAAGAAATGAATAATTTTCTTTATCTTTTTCTTTATACAAGTTATTCTATCAGAATTTTGTACAAACTAGTCGTATCAAGAAACACTTTGATCATTAAATATGAAGAATAAATCCAAAAGGAATGAGAGAGGAGCAAGTAATCCAAAGCGGTCCTTGGATTTTTACTTGTTCAAGTTATTCTCTTTTTCTTTTTCTTTTTTTAACTTACTAGTAGGGTTTACATGCGTTGCACGTGATGGTAATGATTTTTTTAAAGTGATTTACTAGTTCCTTTATTTTTTGTTTATTTTTAATTATTGGATTCTTTTTGTTTTTTAATCTTTATAGTTTTTGAGACTTATAAATTGTTGTTGTGTGTTTAGTTTTTCTAATATTTTATTTTTCGGTCATTTATAATGTATGCTTTTAGTCATTGTATATTTAGTAACTTATCATATACATTTGTCTTTTTTATTGGTTATTTTAAAATCTCTTTTTTAAATACCAAACATGAATTTATTTACTTTTATCAGTGTGTGACTTGAAAACAATTCAAAAACACTATCTTATATAAGCATGTTGTTGGAAACTTTGTTTATGTCGTTTCTGGAATTTATGACTCCCTCTAGAAAATAATATATTATGTTAGAGAAATTAAACTCTCAACCCCAAAGTATATATTTACACTAAAAAAACAAAATTCCCCCAAAGTATTAATAAAGTCCCACTTTGCCACCAAACCTAAGTTTTGTGTCATTTTCATATCTCATGTTATAATTTTTTTCTAGTTTGCCTCTAGCCACGACGAAGGTTATCAATCGGCGTTAAGGTGTCATGGTATTTCACGTGTAGGGCATTTTGGTCATTTTTGGTAACACTTTCCCTGTTTTATTACCCAAAAAAAGCTTCCTTTTCTTCTTCTTTAGGAACGCTTTCTCTGCTACTTCTTCAGCAATGACCTCTTATGTAAATTTTAAGTGAGATAAAACTCAAAAGTGTATGAATCTTATATTCAAATTTTTATATAGAAAAATAAATAAAAATATAGAGGAATCATATCAGAGATTTGAGAGATTGAACTCAAGATGAGAGAATCGCACTCGCATGTCAAGGTCGCCACGAATAAAAACCCATCAAAAATTAAAGACATCACAACCGCCGATGTTGAATGACTAAACTCCACAATTCATTTCTCTCTTTCTCTCTCGTACAACACAATACACAAACATACACCATGAATTTCAAAACTCATATTTGAACTCATTACATATATATCGACAATGATGATGCATGGCATGGTTCAATCTGTCTTCATCGTCCTTAACTTCAACTCCAACAAATTACTCATCGGCACCGTTGATATTGTTTATGGTTTGTTTGAAGTAAATTCTCGATCTTGCGCCACCATGTCTATCACTACGATTATCAAGCGTGACATCCCATAACCAAATTTGACATGTATATCGAAATTAAAAAAATTATGTTGAGGGCCAAAGTGGATTTGATGGATACTTTAGGAGAAAATTTGTATTTTGAACTAATTTCGATGGGGATGAAATATGATTAGCTCCCAAAATTACACGCTAAATCTCATATTGCACCCTAACCTACTGAAGTGTCTTACTTTCATACGCTATTTTTCTATTTGTCCCACTTTGCCTCCTCCCGTCTATAGACGTTAAAAATAGTGACGGAAAATGGTATGTACATGTCACATGAAGATTAGTTTGGTCATTTTGCTTGGAGTGCAAAATAGAATTTGGTTATAACTTCATTATTTAGTTAACCATTTAGTATTTAAAATATGTTTTTGAATAAAAATAATAAATAATTATTTAAATAATCCAAAAATAATTATATGGCCAAATTACAATCCACCCCAAAGTATCCACCAAATTGCATCATGTACCCCAACTTAACGTTTGTTGCATAAAGGTATCTATCGTTACATTTTTTTCCCATTTCCATCCTACACGTGACGGACGTTAAAAATTCACGTTAATTAGCACGTGGTCTTCCACGTGCGGAAAAAATGTCATTTTCCTTATCTTGTTAAAGAGTAAATGTATTAAAAATAAAAAATTTAATCCAAAACCCTCTCATTCTCTCTTTTCCCGGTGCAATTTCCCATCTTCAACTTCATTGTAATAGCCGCCATCTCGAGCCCCACTATAGTAGCCGCCATTTTCAAGCCAAACCCTTCCCACTCGGTCACGCCTATCACAATTTTGGCTTGTCCTCCTTTAATTCTAACCAAACTCCATCTTCGATCTCCCTCATTCTCTCCGTTGTAAAACTCGTGTCTAAAATAGAAATCAAAGGCTATAGAGTATACTTACTAAAAACCCTTGTAAAAACATGCATTTAACGAAAAAACCCATACCCTTATCGACAAATTCATCAAAAGAGAGCCGACTTGAATGAAGAGAAATAGTAAAAGATTTTATTGAAATAATCTTCAATTTTGTGGGAGCTGGTCTGAAAATTGGGCATACGACATGCATGCATATGGCTCAAAACAAAGCATTGAAATTCAAAAGATATTGAAGAAGCTATGACTCTAGATGATTTCAATCTCAAAGCAGCTGTCATGGCGGTCGGGTTGGATTATTTAAAGAATTAGGAGAGAAAGTAAATGTAAAGTCATGTAAGAGAATGAACGGGGTGAGAAACTGATTGAATTCAGTGGTGGTTGGGTTTCATCGGAGAAGGTAGGTGGATCGAATTTCATACAGGAAATTGGAGATGGAGATGGGTAAATATGGATAAGAGTTTTTCATATCTTTCGTTTACTTTGTTTTCATTAGCAAGATAAGAAAAATGATAATGAAATGGAAATGCATATCTATCTTTTGGGTTAAGAGAGAGATATTTGGAGTGAGTGGATAAAACTCATATCGGGTTCTGGGTTATTTGGGGAGTAAATATCGAAAAAAATTATGAGTCTTTTCTCTAGATTTTCTTTTTGAAAAAAATAGAATAGTGGACCCCACTTCATTTTTTTAAAACTTTCCACACACATTTATATAATTTTTTAAAATGATTATATTTTATTTCTTAATTTTTATTGGATTAAAATACATTTAGCACCCCAATTTTACACTAAATTCCTAATATTTCCTCGATTTAACTCCCACAAGGAAATGTCAAAAATACCCCACATGAGGAAGACCACGTGTTATTTAATGTGACTTTTCTAACGATTGTCGCGGCTATGGTGGAAAATAGGAAGAAAAAAAAACAACGTCAGATATCATTATGTGACAAACCCTTGGTTGGGGTGCACTATGTGATTTTGTGGATACTTTAGGGGGGGATTGTAATTTAACATAATTATAAGGAAAATGCTATCTTTACAACTAATTATACCACTTTCTTTACAACTAAGTTTTGAAGAAGCACAAAGTTGCTATGGACAAAGACATATTTACCCTTTTCAAGGCTTAGTTGTAAGGAAAGTTACAAAATTAGTTGTAAGGTTAGCATTGTTGTAATTATAATTTGTCATATATTTAAATTTAAAGTTAGAAACATGCATTACTCCAAAAAATAAAAAATAAATTTATTTAATTTATTTTGTTATCCTTAACTTTCTTCCACCAACCCCATCATTAATCCTATATAGCCCCACCCCGACAACCACCTCAAATAACATCGTTAACTCAAAAATTAAATTTTGATTTTATTATATTTCTTTGTATAATTCCTTACTCCTTCGTTCAAATTAACCTATATGCAAAACTCATCATTTATAGACCTACCACCATCACAACCTTAATTTTTACAATTTACAACCCAAACCCATATAAAGATTTGAAAATTTTATGATTTGAAAATCTAACAATGTTGTAATCCACCTGTTTATTGTCATTCTTACAATCGCCCCACCACTACTACCAGCATCCCTACAATTGCCGCCACCGCTATCACCACGATCATGAAACGCGTTCACATTGCTTTACTAAAACCGAAAAATAAACCATCTTTAGATTCTGTTAAGTCGGAATACTTTCTTTGAACGCCTCTACTATAGATTCTAGCTTTTTTCTCCAACAAAACGCATAGATTCGTGAACTAAGTTCTCCATTTTTCTTTATTTTCTTGACAATATTGCACCTTTCCTTAACATATTTTTCTTAGATTATTCATAGATAATTACTAAGCACACTACAAAAGTGCTTAATATCTCGATATTCACCAACAAATGTATTATTATAGTTACAATTTGTCATATACCTCTAGTAATGTCTTTCCCAATCTATGATGTTTCACTTTCATAAACAATTTTTCTATTTGACTCACTTTGTCCTCTCCCGTTCATGGGCATTAAAAATAATAATGGAAAATCATGCACATGAGGATTATTTTGGTCATTTTTCTTGTGGCACAAAGTGGAATTTTGTTATAATTTCATCATTTAATTTGTCATTTGGTATTTAAAATATTTTTTAATTAAAACAATAAATAATTATTTCGATAATCCAAAAATAGATATACCTTGTCTCATATGTAAATTTAAAGGTAAAAAAATACATTATTCCAAAAAAAATGAAATTTAGATTTTATTTATTTATTTTTAATCATTCACTATCTTCTGTCAACCCATGGACTCACCATCGCCACCATTTCAACCTAAAATATCACCATTAGCCCAAAAGTTAAATTTTAATTTTATTTTATTTCATTTTCTAATTTCTTACTCCTTCCTCAATTCAAAGTAACCCATTTGTAAAACTCATCATTTATAAACACACCACCACCACAATCTTAAATTTCACTTTTAAAAATCCAAATTCATTTTTTAAATTTTTAAATTTTCAAATTGAAATCGAAACTCATATGGATTTGAGTTTTTGGGTTCCTTATAATAAAATTGTAGTCCTTCGGTGAGTAAGGGTATTTTGTCCTTTTTAGAAAATATTTGACGACGTTTATAACGATAATGGTAGGAGTGAGAAACTGATAAGAAAATCAAAAATAAAAGATAAAATGAATAGAATTAAAAAAGGGTTAATATCATTTTTGATACCCCAACTTTACTCATTTTTTAGTTTTCATACCCACTGTTCCTAGGCAATCAAAGTTAAGCCAAACGTTTTCAAAATCCATTACTTTTAATCCCAATCGTTAAATGGCCGTGAATTACTAACGACTTACTCTATCCTATTGAACCGGCAACAATAGGCTTGGCAAGGTATCACATAAACTTTACAAACGCCAAAAGCTTCCACATAATCTCGACCCAAAGCCCAGCCCCCATTCTTCGCCTCGTTTCTAGAGAAATGGCCGTCGTAGCACGCCCACTCGTCACGTCAAGCTTTGGAGTCGGACATGGCCACCGACGGCTCTTCCCTCCCTTTGCTTGATGTGATGAAGGCCTCAATCCCTCCCGACATTGTCAACTTCGTCCACTCTAACATGTCCAAAAGCACCTGCCAACCCTACGCCGTCTCTAAAAAGGCCAGCCACCAGACCTCCGCCGAATCCGTACCGGTCGTGCGTATCTCGTATTCCTCGTGTTCCCTGGAGGTACTCACCGCGCCAGGCGGGGTGCTTTCGGAAACATGTGCCGTGGTGATCTTTCTCGATTAATTCCTTTAACCCAACGGAATCTTTGCATTCGAAAACCATTTCACGAGTACGGTGAATTCGGGGAATTCAAATTTTTGCAAGAATTCTCGTATACAAAAAAACAAGCTCACCGGCACTCTCCCTCAAAAAATTAGGTCTTTTGTTCATTGATTTTCTGACTGGTTCAATACCACGACATGTGCAAGAATGGTCGATGGCTGAAATGCTTTTGCTTGAACAGGTTCAGCGTGGATACCGAAAGAGCGAATTCATTGGTTCGCTTACGAATAAACAATAACTCTCTCGTGTTGTTCTATTTGGAATATGGGGTTTGCGTAATTTAAGTTTGCTTGATCTCACTTTGAATCTTTGAAGGGCCTATCACATCGATAATCCGGGCTGATAGTGATACCTCTGTCGTTGCCAAGCCTGTCGTTGGGGTAATTCACAACCATGTAACGTTTGGGATTAAAAGTGATGAATTTTGGAAAGGTTTGGCTTAACTTTGATTGCCTAGAAATAGTGGGTATGGAAACTGAAAAATGAGTAAAGTTGGGGTATCAAAAATGATATTAACCCATTAAAAAATGTATGACCTAACTTTAAAATAAGTACAATTCAATGAATGAAATTATTAGTTAATTATTCATGGAATTAATTAGTCTATGACATATTACTTGTTTAGTCTTAATTAAAGGTGAGTGATTTATTATGTTTAGGGCTATTTTTGTCCAAACATTATTTTTTGTCATGGTAAATTACTTGTTTTGTCCTTAATTAAATGGTGGGTGCTTTATTTGGTGAAGGGTTATTTTTGTTCATCTATTAATTTGTAAGAAATAACCTTGACTTTTATAGTAGAGAGAAGAGAAGAGAAGAGATTAGTAATTAGGGTTAAAGCGGTTGTATAAGAAAACATTAAAGACAATCGTACTCACAAAAATTAGAATTTAAAATGATAAAGAGAACCTTATAATGTACCTCATGATAATTCCGAACACCTGAATCGTCATGTCCAGTTGTCTCTTGTGAGTTCTTGATGTCCATTGAAACATTGGGCACCACCAAGTTCTCATACAATCATAGATCCCTAGTATGCTCTTCAGTCTTCATCAACTTCAATAATCCTAAACCCTAATACTCCTTTACAATATTGAAACCTCGTATCAAAATTGACATCGAATCCACTATACATCGATACCGAGCTAAATGGACGCCTCTCGAATTATTTCCTAAAATATATGACCTAATCGTGACGAAGAGAGAGAAATAGTTGGTGATTTGGGGATGGTGGGTAATTGATTTAGGGATATGTCTGGGAGGCGTGATTGTACTTTTCACATTTGGGGATTTTAGGACTCGATGGTGGAGGGAGTTTTAATTTTTGGGGAAAATTTTAAGATTTATCAAATTAGTCCCAATATATTTGATTGACTTAAATTTATATTTAAATATATATAATTTTTCAGTAAAAAATTATGTCATTATTTAATATTACAACCAATTTTCAAATAAATTACGAATACACATGATTTTGACTTTTGGGTATAAATATTATTTTAACATAATATACTTGCATATTTCATTGTTATTTTTAATAATTATTTTATTGTTGTCACCAATTAGCCACCAACACTACCACATAAAAAGCATTTCCACCATCACTACACTATCGTATCACCACCATCATGTGAATCACAACTACAATTAATGACCCCCCCCCTAACATGACTTCGAAAACAACGATCATACTACAATCACAACTAATCCAAACAATTATCTACATGTTACACGATTGAAACTACACCACCACATATCCATTACCACCATAGCATATCCTTCCATTAATATACCACCACCAACATTGCCTACATGTCTAAACGGCCTTTAGTACCATAAGATATCTCTCCTATCTTTAATTTAGATAGTAACGTCCATCAGACTCTAATTTAGAGACCATTTTTTTTTCTAAACGTCCGTCTCTAAAATTTAAATTTTTATTACTGGTGAAAGGGTTGCGGCATGATTGTGATGCCCAAAGGAGAAGAAGGACTTGTGGCGGTGGAGGGTAGCGACTATTATGGTAACAAGTGGCATGGTAGATGGGTAGCGGTGGAAGTTTAATTATGTTGGTTTAGGGATGGTGGTGGTAGAGGAAGAGGTGATAGTGGTGGTGAAGCCCCGATTGTGGAGTGGTGGAGGGCAAGAGGTGATAGTTTTCGTGGGGACGGAGGTAGTAAATGTGCTAGAGCCATAGTTTTGAAGTGGTAACAACTAGGTAATAGTGATGGTAATAGAGTGGTGACGCAGCCTTGACTACGTAATATTATACTCCCTCCATCCCTAAATTATTGTCCTAGTTGACCCGGCGTACGGATTAATAAAAAAACAATTGACTTGATTATTTATATTGGTTTAATGTGTAGTTTCCTTTAAAGTCCATGTGTATGTGGCCCATAATTAAAGTATGGTGAAAAGTAAGGGTAAAGTGATAAAAAGTGATATTCTAAAAAAAGTTAACAATTATTTTGGGATGGACAAAAAAAAAGAAAGGAGACGATTTTATGGACAAAGGGAGTATGACTTTAAGAGTTATGTGTTCTATTTAGCCTTTTATATGATGCATATTTAAAAGGCATCATATTAGCCCTTCCGATATTAGGGGCCCATGAGTTAGGTGTCCTATTAAACATTTTGGTAATAAGGCCATGTAGAAAGGCATCGTATTAATCACATCTCTAATAGGTCTCGATGGGCTAGGCATCCTTTATACATTTTTATGGGATGCTAGTGTAAGGCGTACTATTAGGTGTTATAAAAGCATGACACTAAGAGTTAGGTGTCCTATTACCTACACCATAATAAGACACTAATAGTTAGATCATATTAGACACACCATTATAGGACACTAGAGTTGGACGCTTATTAGCCCTACCAAAATAGGACATTAAGAGTTAAACGTCTTATTAGATCGTACCATATTCGACACGAAGAGTCGTATCCTATTAGATCTACCATAATAGGACACTAAGATCGGGCTCCTATTAGGCGTTCATAATAGGACACTAAGAATCTAGCGTTGTATTAGGTTGTACCATAATAGGACTAAATGAGTTAGGCACCCTATTGAGGTTTTTATAGGACGACTATTTGTAAGCGCCCTATGTGAAGGGTCTTAAAATGTTTTTTTTAAATCAAAATAATCATCTTAGAAAACATTAAAAATTAGATAAATATTATTTTAATCGTAATTTAACATCAAACATTAATAAACAAAAAATCAAACTTCTCTTATAAATATCAAACATTAACAAATAATAAAATATATGTCAAGATATCATTTGAATCTATGAAATTTGGTAAGAACAAAATTGTTTATTATATTAATACTGAAAATGCATGTATATTTTATATAATAAATAATCAAATAAAACATTGTTCGGTTCGCTTTGGAAACATAAACCATGAACCATAGGTGAATTTTGAAAAGCAAAAAGCGAACAGATTTGACCAAATCTCGAATCAAACATCATGATTTGGTTTGGTTTGGTTTGGTTCAATTCGTGGTTGTTAAGTTGTACACGCCTAGATAGAAGAGCGAGGAAGGAAACAAATTCACGAGGGGTTTCGAAAGAGAGAACCAAATTGAAAAGCCGAAATTTAACTTCAATGATATCAAAGGTGTATATATACATCATACATGTGTATTTACGTGTGTGGGTGTCCTTCTTGATGATGCCGTGTGTGTGTGTGTATTTGTACATTACTTTTGTACAAATATTAGTTTTTATCATGATAAATTTACTTGTTTATCCTTAAATAAACTTGATTGGATGGTTTATTAGATGAAATGTTAATTTTGTCTATACATTAATTTCTAAAAGACAACTCATATTTTTATAGTAAAGAAGATAAATTTACTTGTTTGTCCTTAAATAAATGGTCAATGATTTATTAGATGAAAGGTTAATTTTGTCCTTACACTAATTTCTAAGAGACAACTCACAATTTTATAGTAGAAATAGAGTAGAAATAGACAAAAATATAGAGATAGAATTTACTAATTTGAAATTATAATTTATTATGATAATTTTTTTGTTATTATTCATGGAATTGACTAGCAAATAATAAATTATTTATTTGACCTTATTCAATGGGGAGTGATTTATTAAACATTTCTTTTGTACAAATATTTTTTTTTATCATGATAAATTTACTTGTTTGTCCTTAAATAAATGGTGGATGGTTTATTAGATGAAAAATGAATTTTGTCCATACATTAATTTCTAAGAGACAACTCACATTTTTATAGTAAAGAAGATAAATTTACTTGTTTGTCCTTAAATAAATGGTGGATGATTTATTAGATGAAAGGTTAATTTTGTCCATACATTAATTTCTAAAAGACAACTCACACTTTTATAGTAAAGAAGTTAGATATATAGAGATAACATTTACCTATTTGACCTTATTCAATGGTGAGTGATTTATTAAATTTAGGGTTCTTTTTGTAATTAATCATGTTATTGATTAGCTCATAAAAAATTACTTATTTGACCTTATTCAATGGTGAGTGATTTATTAAATTTATGGTTATTTGTTTACAAACATTATCATTTATTATGATAAATTTACTTATTTGTCCTTAAATAAATGGTGGATGATTTATTAGATAAAATATTAATTTTATCCATACATTAATTTCTAAGAAAGAACTCACAATTTTATAGTAGAAATAGATAGATAGATAGGGATAGAATTTACTAATTTGACATTGTCATTTATCATGATAATTTTTTTGTTATTATTCATGGAATTGATTAGTAAATAATAAATTATTTATTTAACCTTATTCAATGGGGAGTAATTTATTAAACATTACTTTTTGTAAAATATTATTTTTATCATGATAAATATTTTTCCTTAACTAAATGGTGGGATGGTTTATTAGATGAAATGTTAATTTTGTCCATACATTAATTTCTAAGAAACATGCAACTCACATTTTTATAGTAAAAAAGATAAATTTACTTGTTTGTCCTTAAATAAATGGTGGATGATTTATTAGATGAAAGGTTTGTAAGGGTAAAATAGGCATGACCTATTTTATCTTGTTTTCACCTTTCTTGGTCAAAGAAGAATTTTAATTTAGTCAATGTTTATTTTAGGTGTTAGATTTTGTTTAGATTATTTTTGATAGATTGATTTGTTTTTTATAGGAAAATCTAAAAGATTTTAGGTATATTAGTTAGGTAACTAAATCTTTGCAAAATAATTTAGTTATTTCATGTATCATAGTTTGTTAGGAAAGATATCTTGTGATATATTTTGGTAACTAAATCTTTACAAAATAATTTAGTTATTAGAGGTATCATAATAGGAAACATAATCTTTTGTAATATTGTGCTAATCTCTTACCCAGTTGGAGAAAGGTTTCCTTGTCATTCTGAGGTTTGTGCCCTATATATGTAGGCGTGATTTTGGTTTCCCAAGATTAAGCATTCGAGGAGTGCTTGAAGAGAGATTCAATTCGAGCCTTGTGAGTAGAGCTTGAGAGAGAGAGATCAAAGGCCATATGAAGAGCATTCATAGCGGTTCCTTCACATACACTGCCTTAGAAACTCGGGAATACAACCTTGTATTTCCTGAAGTTCTGATTTGTGTGCTTCCTAGTTACTCGATGTTTTGGAAGCTGTGTTTTTTATCTTTCTTCCCACGTTTGGTTTAGTGATTTATGTGGTTTCGGTTCTCTTAGTTATCTTGTTGATTTTAATATAAATTGTGGGCTTGAGGCTTGATCTACAAGTTTGATACTTGTAGATTGTTTTTGAGTTATTTTAAATGCCTACTATAATATCGCTTGGTTCAATATCCGAAAACAAAACTTCCGCCGCTATTTTACGGGATATAATTTCGTTATCATTGTCACCGCCATTGTTGCAACATTCACGCAACATTGACAATAACATTGTTTCATATTGAGACCTGCGGTCATCGTTCTTTCAATTGGTATCGAGCCTACTCTTGATATCACTAAGAGTCGATTCTGTGTTTAAAGGCGTGATGGATTCTCGATGAGAACGTGGTTCGTCCCTCCTACTCTCACAAATGCTAATTATTCTATTTGGAAAGTCAAGATGCGCATCTTCATCAAATCCATTGATGAAAGAGCGTGGCTTGCTGTTTTAAATGGTTGGAGTCCTCCCAAAACTGTAGATTCGGATGGTGATGTTAAGATCACCAAAGAATCTGAGTGGACCAATGATGATAGGAACACTGCTTCTTTTAACTCAAAAGCCTTGTCTGCTATTTATAAAGCCTTAGATGCTAACACCTTTAGGGTAATAGCAAATTATGAATCGCCAAAGATGTGGGAGGCCCTTGGACCTTATGTGAAGGACACCGATTGTGTTCGTTCTTCTAAGCTAAGAATGCTAACCACTCGGTTTGACTTGAATGCCGTTTATGATTCGATTCTAAAATGCAGGATGTTTGACAAAATGTGTCACCCGATGTTGCAACATCGGGAGCAACATTGGGAGAGACATTGAGCGTAAACGAGAGCGATTTCTTACTGTTTTAATTCCACAATTGCAGAGAAGATGATGGAGACGATTGACACTTTGGAAGGGTACAAGGAGCTGTACAAGGATTGGGAGAAGAGAGCTCACCAAGTTACACTACTTGGTAAGGCAAATGAACTATTAAAAAAGGCAAATGCTGATCAAAAAGAATGCATAGTGAGGCTGGAGAGTGTCCTAAGTAGAAAGGATGTAGAGATTGAGAAGTTAAAGTAGCGACTACTCAAGCAAAGAGACCATGACCAAGTGGAATTCTAGCAAACAAAAGGTTGATGATCTGGAATCGGTAATACTTCTAGATCGGTATTGGTTTTGTCCCTAAGGTATTTGTGAAAGAGGAGAAGGAACATCGGAACCAAGCAGACCAATGAAAGTTTTCCTAAAGCGTTTTACGTGAAAAAGAGTAAGAAAGAAAAATTATGTTTGTCACGCCATAAGCACGGTCACATACAACCCTTTTGTTTTTTGAAAAAGGCCATGTATGAGAATGAAATGAGGCAAGATTTCTTTGAAAAAGCTCATTGGCGAGGTAAAGCGACAATCGCCCGACCAATGCGGCAACATTGGCGGAACACATTGGAAGCCTCATTCAAAGACAAATCGAAATTTTCAAAAATCTCCAACCCAAAGTTTTTAAACAGATGTGGGTTCCTAAGGGTAGTAATGACAAAGGCAAGTCCAAATATTGTGAACCTTTTGATATATGTCTTGGTGCTAAGCGGTTCTATGATGAATCTCCTCCAAAATCTTGAACCGCATTCAGAAACCATTGAATCGCACATGATCGAGACAGAACTTGCATTTTAGAAAGTTCACCAATGTGATTCACAATGTGTCACCCAATGTTTAACCCAATGTTGCAACAATGGGAGTAACATTGGACGAAAACTTGGCGATTCGAAAGCGAGTCTGAACTTTCGAATCGAGTCCCGAACATTCTAAAATCAGTCCAATTTGAATGGTTGCAGCCATGACATTCCTAGTCGTATTCAGAAAAACCATCCAATCTCTCAAGTAATAGGTGATATTCATGATGGCATATACACAAGGAGAAGAAGTAAGGTTGATTCTAAAAAATTTGCATGCTTATCAAAATATTTTTGAGAGAAGCCTTAAATCTTTTATGGATGCTTCAAATGATCAAAGATTATGTGTTCACATTGATGTGTTAACCTTGTTTTTTGATAACACCTATGCATTTTGCTTAGCACAAAAATCCAGTTCATTATTCTCGAACTAATCACATTAATATAAGACACCATTTTTTAGAGACTTGGTTGATTATGTAAATTGTTTGCATTGAACATGTTGGGACCGAAAATCATCTTGCTGATATATTTGCCAAGTGTCTTGTTTTTGAGAGATTTTTTAATCTTTGGAAATCTCTTGTGTTTTGTGTGCCATATGATTTTACACTTAGTTAATTATAAAAAAATAATAATAATAAGGCATGATTGCATTTTGTCTTTAGAGGGCACTCTAGATCAATTGACTCACATGTATGTGTCTCATGTGGTTGCTTGGGAATTTCATTCATAATCTGTTGTGATTTCGTTGGTTTGATTCTCCTCTCTCTCTCCCAGTTCTTGAGTATGTTTAAAGTCCACAAAGGAAAGAGCTACCTTTTGAAATTTTTGGGATGCTGCAATTTGTCAAGGTACTATGGAACTTAGGTTCTCATGGGTTGATCTTGAGTAAATTGACTCCCTTTAATTGAAAAAGTGTGAAAGCTACCTAACGGAAAAGAGCTACCTATGAACAAGGTTGTGGCACCTTTCTTTTGGGACTATGAATCTTCGGATTTCATGGGTTGATCAAATGCAAAATTGCTTCCCTTGGTAAATAGTGTGAAAGGTTCCTAGTGGCATGTTTTTATAGCTTGAAATAAAGTAGAGCTATATTCCTAGGGAAATAAAGTACCTATGGATTTTGGTTGTGAAAAATTTATGATCTTGGGAGAGAAATTTGGTTGAGAAAATAAAAAAAAAAATTTGAAAATAAAATCACAATTTTGGCGAATGCATCTCCCAATGCAGCAACATTAGGAACTACATCTTTTGATCTGGTCTTTATCACTTGTGTGTGATTGTATTTTTTATTTCTTTTGCCTAGCTTTTAGTTATCATGTTTTTAGGCATAAAATTTAGGACATGCATTGTTGGCAATTATATTCAGCTTGGTGAAATTTTGTCCTAAACTCAAACTGTGCAAATCAATTTCCAAAAATCTCCATGTTGAAAAATATTTAGTGGTTGTCAAATTTTTGTGGAACTAAGAGGTATTGAATCTGGATATGATGTGCTCAGTTATTGCTAGGGGTGTGATCAAATCATGGTGAACACTTCTTTGTGTTTTTCAAAATCTTTGATTTTTGATAATTCCTAAAAGATGGTTTATCTCTCTTCCTTTTCCGGTCAAATAGGGGGAGAGAGATCAAGTGTTTCTTGTGATGGTGATGATGATTTTTGATTTGTGCTCCTTGCACAAATTCAGGGGGAGATGAGATTTTCTAACCAATGCAGGTTAGGTGATTTGATTGGTGTTGAATAAACACTTGTATTTTGATTTGACCAGAAAGGTTCAACAAAGGGGGAGATTGTAAGGGTAAAATAGGCATGACCTATTTTATCTTGTTTTCACCTTTCTTGGTCAAAGAAGAATTTTAATTTAGTCAATGTTTATTTTAGGTGTTAGATTTTGTTTAGATTATTTTTGATAGATTGATTTGTTTTTATAGGATTGATTTGTTTTATAGGAAAATCTTTCAAAAGATTTTGGGTATATTAGTTAGGTAACTAAATCTTTGCAAATAATTTAGTTATTTCATGTATCATAGTTTTGTTAGGAAAGATATCTTGTGATATATTTTTGGTAACTAAATCTTTACAAAATAATTTAGTTATTAGAGGTATCATAATAGGAAACATAATCTTTTGTAATATTGTGCTAATCTCTTACCAGTTGGAGAAAGGTTTCCTTGTGCGAGTGTTTTTGCGAGTTTGTGCCCTATATGCATATTGTGTTTGAATCTCTTAGTGAGCTTACAAAGCGTTCGAGTGCTTGAAAGAGATTCAATTGAGCCTTGTGAGTAGAGCTTGAGAGGGAGATCAAAGGCCATATCACGCAGCGGTTCCTTCGTACTTCCTTCTCGAAACTTCAATACAACCTTGTATTTCTGAAGTTGATTTAATGTGCTTCCTAGTTACTCGATGTTTTGGAAGCTGTGTTTTATCTTTCTTCCCACGTTTGGTTTAGTGATTTATGTGGTTTGGGTTCTCAAGATTCTTATCTTATTTGTTAGTTGTTAAGTATAAAAGAGTGTTGATTTTAATATAAATTGTGTGCCTTGAGGCTTGATCTACAAGTTTGATACTTGTAGATTGTTTTTGAAGTAGATTTTACTATCACGATATAATTTTACATTATCATTGTCAGTCATTGTTGCAACATTCAAACATTGACAATAACATTGTTTCATATTGAGACTTGTGTCATATTGAAAGAACGATGACACGAGTCTCAATATGAAACAATGTTATTGTCAATGTTGCTGAATGTTGCGATTGATGCGTAAAGTATCACGTAGAAAAAGTTTTGTTTTCGATATTGGCAGTATAGTAGACGCGAAAACAATCTACAAGTATCAAACTTGTAATCAAGCCTCATTTATATTTCAACATTGTTTTATACTTAACAACTAACAAATATTCTCACAAGATATAGAATCTTGGAGAAAAAAAACCACATAAATCACTAAACCAAACGTGGGAAGAAAGCACGAAAACACGAGTAACTAGGAAGCACTGAAATTTGCAAGTTCCGGCTATGAAGCCGCTGTTTATATGGCCTGATCCTCTCTCAAGCTCTACTCAAATTTGAATCTCTTCAAGCAAACAGCTTATCTTGGCTCAGCCTCAAACCGAAAATCACGCTGATATAGGCACAAACTCGCACACTGCGAAACCTGGTATTAGCACAATATTACAAAAGATTATGTTTCCTATTATGATACCTCTAATAACTAAATTATTTTGTAAAGATTTAGTTACCAAAAATATATCACAAGATAAACAAAACTATGATACATGAAATAACTAAATTATTTGCAAAGGTTTAGTTACCTAACTAATATACCAAAATCTTGAAAGAATAAAAACAAATCAATCTATCAAAATAATCTAAACAAAATCTAACACCTAAAATAAACATTGACTAAATTAAAATTCTTCTTTGACCAAGAAAGGTGAAAACAAGATAAAATAGGTCATGCCTATTTTACCCTTACAAGGTTAATTTTATCCATACATTAATTTCTAAGAGACAACTCACACTTTTATAGTAAAGAAGATAGAAAGATAGAGCTAACATTTACATATTTGACCTTATTCAATGGTGAGTGATTTATTAAAGTTAGGGTTATTTTTTTACAAACATTATCATTTATTATGATAAATTTACTTGTTTGTCCTTAAATAAATGGTGAATGATTTATTAGATGAAAAATTAATTTTGTCAATACATTAATTTCTAAGAGACAACTCACAATTTTTTAGTAGAAATAGATAGAAAGATAGAGATAGAATTTACTAATTTGACATTATCATTTATTATGATATTTTTTTTATTATTCATGGAATTGATTAGCAAATAATAAATTATTTATTTGACCTTATTCAATGGGGAGTGATTTATTAAACATTTCTTTTGTACAAATATTATTTTTTTATCATGATAAATTTATTTGTAAATCATACATTAATTTCTAAGAGACAACTCACAATTTATTTGTTTGTCCTTAAATAAATGGTGAATGACATACATTAGATGTAAAAAGTTAATTTTGTCCATACATTAATTTCTAAAATTTGACCTTATTCACATTATCACTTGTTTGTTGTATTCATACATTAATTTACTTTTTATAGTTAATAGCCTTATTCATGGAATTGACCTTATTCAATGGGGAGTGACAAATTTATTAATGACTAAATAAATGGTCCATACATTAATTGTAACACAATAGTAAAATAAATTTACTTGTTTACATACATTAATTTCTAAGAGACAACTCACACTTTTATAGTAAAGAAGATTAGAGTTAACATTTACATATTTGACCTTATTCAATGGTGAGTGATTTATTAAATTAGGTTATTTTTTTACAAACATTATCATTTATTATGATAAATTTACTTGTTTGTCCTTAAATAAATGGTGAATGATTTATTAGATTTAATTTTGTCAATACATTAATTTCTAAGAGACAACTCACAATTTTTAGTAGAAATAGATAGAAAGATAGAGATAGAATTTACTAATTTGACATTATCATTTATTATGATATTTTTTTTATTATTCATGGAATTGATTAGCAAATAATAAATTATTTATTTGACCTTATTCAATGGGGAGTGATTTATTAAACATTTCTTTTGTACAAATATTATTTTTTTTATCATGATAAATTTATTTGTTTGTCCTTAAATAAATGGTGAATGGTTTATTAGATGAAAAATTAATTTTGTCCATACATTAATTTCTAAGAGACAACTCACATTTTTATAGTAAAGAAGATAAATTTACTTGTTTGTCCTTAAATAAATGGTGAATGATTTATTAGATGAAAGACTAATTTTGTCCATACATTAATTTCTAAAAGACAACTCACACTTTTATAGTAAAGAAGTTAGAGCATCCACAATGGTTGCACCCTAAAACACCCTTTATATAACCCCCTAAACATTTTTAGAGGTCCTTTAAAAAAGTTTCAACTCCAATGAACACCCTCTATATAACCCTTTGAATTGGTGACATCTTAACTAACAAACCTAACTATCAATATTTTTTTATTTTTTTATTTTCTTACCGCAATTGAAATAAAATATTTATACATTTAAATTTTATATTTTATGAAAATTATATTATATGTTTTGATTATATCAATTATTTTTATTTAAATAAAGTTTTGTCACACTTTTTAATATTATCAATATACACATAATTTTAAGTTATAAATAATAAAAAAGGGAAATGATACTGCAAAAAATACACTAAATTAATTGAAAAATAAAATGGAAAAAATGGGAAAGCATACCATCATCAAAGTGATGATGTGAGTTGAGTTGCTTATTTAATTCATAGGCTCTACACTCTAATACATCAAAATTTTAGCCAAAAACTGGATGCTCTGATCAAGCAAAAAAAAATTCAATTTTTACCACCTTCTTTAAATTTTGGAACAAATTTTTTGAAAGAGAATACGAATACCAATGGAGAAGGAGAAGGAGATATGTGGGAGAGAGAAGAAAGAGATGAATGGAGGTGGCTAAAACTCACCCAATAAGTTGGGGAGAATTAGCTTTTTTAGGTATAGGGAGATTGATATTGTCCTGGGCTTAATTAAAAACCCTAAAAAAGGTTTTAGGGTGTTAATAAAGGGAACCACTGTGGATGCTCTTAGATAGATAGAGATATCATTTACCTATTTGACCTTATTCAATGGTGAGTAATTTATTAAATTTATTGTTCTTTTTGTAATTATTCATGTTATTGATTAGCTCATAACAAATTTACTTATTTGACCTTATTCAATGGTGAGTGATTTATTAAATTTAGGGTTATTTTTTTACAAACATTATCATTTATTATGATTAATTTACTTGTTTGTCCTTAAATAAATGATGGATGATTTATTAGATGAAATGTTAATTTTATCAATACATTAATTTCTAAGAGACAACTCACAATTTTATAGTAGAAATAGATAGAAAGATAGATAGAATTTACTAATTTGACATTATCATTTATTATGATAATTTTTTTCTCATTATTCATGGAATTGATTAACAAATAATAAATTATTTATTTGACCTTATTCAATGGGGAGTTATTTATTAAACATTATTTTGTACAAATATTATTTTTTATCAAGATAAATTTACTTGTTTGTCCTTAAATAAATGGTGGATGGTTTATTAGATGAAAGATTAATTTTGTCCATTAATTTTTAAGAGACAACTCACATTTTTATAGTAAAGAAGATAAATTTACTTGTTTGTCCTTAAATAAATGGTGGATGATTTATTATATGAAAGGTTAATTTTGTCCATACATTAATTTCTAATAGAGAACTCATACTTTTATAGTAAAAAAGAAAAAAAAAGAAATCATGGTTTTTTTTTTTTGTTCTGGAACCGCCGGTTCCACGATTCAACGGTTCAAACCATTGGTTCACTTTTGAGGTTTTCGAAGAATCAGATCGATGAACCGTCGATCCCATGCACAGTTCGGTCCACATCGGTTCAGTTCACGGTTCGAATCGGGAACTGTCTGGGCATCTCTATCCTCGGCTAGGAGGATCATAAACGGGGATCGATTGGGAGTTTGATCTGCTAAAATTTCAAGATTTTGCACTAGATTAGTGCAAAGTTGCCACACTTATACTTGCACTCACAGCCATGTCATGTTGACAAGTGTACTTTGGCAAAAACAAAGGGTCGAGGTAACATAGCTTGATACCATAAAAGGTTTCTTGATGCAACAGAATCATTCAGTATTCGTGGTTCACAATTTTGATAAGTCCATGTTTGATTAAACTTAGTTCACAAGTTAACAACCATGTATTGCCTATCACATAACCAAAAATTGAAGACAATATACCCAAGAAAAGAATAACATTATACTCTATTTCTAGCTTTTTCTCTCTATACAAACCACATTCAATTTCCAAAACGAATTAAGCAAAAAAATATAATAAATCAAAAGCAGCATTGTGACTATAGTTTCTTTTTACCCTCACCTAATTCACTCACAAAAAATGATGAAAATATATAATCTTAGTTTTCTTGTATATATACACATATCCCAAATGGCCAAATGCTTATTTGTTTTAACATTTTCCTGTAAGCTTAAAAGAAACAAAGCAAAAATGAGATAAGACATCAAAGCAAATAGTATGAGGGGTTGAGGTCCGTATTGTGGGGAGTTTGGTGTTGTGGGGGAAGGGGGGATGGTAAATAGGGCCACAGCCACAGCTCAAGTATTTAATTTGACAAACAAGACCTTCTAAAAATTTCATTTAAGATATATGGTTTACATCTAATGTTGAAGATAAGGTTTGGTCTTTTCATTTACGATGATTGTTATTCATTTTATGATGTTTTAATTAACCAAAAACACATCCAAAAAAAAAAAAGACGAAGAAAAAGAAAAAGAACTTACAAAAGTTGGAAGGGACACTTTTGTGATACTGCAGTAAGAAGAATGTAGTCGTGGAGACATTCCACAATGAGTTGCAATCTTCTATACAATCTCGACTCTAGCACAAAAGAGTGCCACTTGACCACCCTTGAATCTGTCCTGATCCTGCCAGAAATTCGGTGCAAACAGAACAACTCCCAGTTCAAATGGGACTATCACAACACACAAAAGAGTGCCACTTCCACGCCTGCTGAGTGTCTTGGGAAGGGTTGCTTCTGGGACTTCCCGCTTCCCCAGGCTTGTAGCTCTGTAGTGCCAGGTAGCTCATTGAACTCATAGCGCTCCTTGGCTAAAACAGGAGAGGAGGGTGAGGTGAACATACTTCATAGACTACTTGGTCTTGGTCATTAGAAATCAAGAGTTGTGATTCTATATTGGTGATACTTATAAGAATGGAAACAAATTACACTAGGCAGAAGACAACTTAAGTAACTTCATAGTCATCCATGAAAACATTACAATGCCATGAAACATTAGTACTAGAAACAAGCGAATTGTGCCAAAAACAATTAAATATTACCAAAGTTGCTTTCCTTTCAACATGTAAATTGTTAACACACTATAATTGTGCTATCTCATGTAAATTTTTAGGTCCAAAGCCTTCTTCAAGGAACCCAACTTTGCCTTCATAGACAGTAAGTAGTTCAGGAACCTGTTTTTTGTACTTGATGACAAACCTGCTCAAGAATTTCCTCTCAACTAACTTGAGAAAACTGTGATAACTTAAATCTTTTTTCACGAAGCCCTTCAATTGCAAAAACCTTATAACTGAACACCTTGGAATGATTCTCTTCTCCAAACTGTAAGTGAGAATCACTGGATCTCTGGTAACATCACTAGGCTTGAGGCCCATCTCGTTCACAAAATGTTCCATCCCACTCATAATCTTCTTTTCAGATAAAAGCATGCACTGAGGGAAGTTTCTAAATGCAGCAGAAATCTCAGCATCAGAACAACCCCAGCCCCTAAAGGCTTCCACTTTACTTTCCCTCTTTGATTTGCTCATATGAATAACCACAGAGAGTGCTAGTGCAAATGATACTTGTGATGGCTTGAAGCCTAATTCGATAACTTCCTTTACTCCGGCACTAAAATGGTCATTCTTCTGATTGAATATATAGGGACTATTTTTTAACAAATATGACATCACATGATAAGGCACTCCCACCTGTCTCAAGACTTCCACATTCGAGCGAATATCACCTGGGAAATTTACTGCCCCAGATTTCAGGGAAGCAATGACTTCAACATCAGAAACAAGCACACTCTTGAGGTAATCAACGCGCGGGATAATTCGATTCTTTAAGCTGTGTCCGAGTATATGGGGCATTGAACAAAAAAGATTTACAATGTCACTTTGAGAAAACCCCAGAGAACGGAAGAAGTGAAGTTTTGGGATTAATGATGCCTCAGGTCTGGATACAAGCAAATTTGGTCTTTTAGTGATGATTTTAGAAATGTGGGATTTTTCAAAACCATGGTTTCGAAACAAGGCTAGAACTGAGTCGGGTTTATCTGGGGTTGTAAAATGTACTTTCTTGGAGACAGAAATGGCAATATTTGGAGACAACCCACAAGAATCTATGAGGTAAGAGACTGTAAATGGATGTTCTTGTTGATTTTCAGATGATTTTTTGGTGGAGAAACACTTGGTGGGTAACAAAATAGTTCCTGGTCCACCTAGGAAAAGACTTGAATGGGAGATGCCTGAATTTCTTAGGTCTTTCGGAAGAAACCCATTAATTTGTTTGTGATTGAGGCAGAGAATGAACAAACCCATTAAGATTTACAATTATGAAGCCCTATAATCAGAAGGAAGGGGCAAGACAAGCATAAGGTAATTAATTTCGAAAATATGAAAAAGAAAGAGCAAATTAATATTTGAGTAGAGAGAGAGATAACTAGATAAGAACTCACCGAATTTTCCGAGGAATTGTTCTTTTCGGTCGGAAATCGGAATATCTGAGAATGGAGGATATTAACAGGAAGTTTGGAGCCTCCAAACGTCTCTCTATTTTATTTCTATTTACCTACCCTAATTTGAATAAAATATATATACTTTGAATTTTCTATTTTATAAAAAAAATTAGAGCTGTGATATTACAAGCTAGAGCTCGTGATATTATTACAAGATTTAGTGTTAGTGTTGTTAGATCAAATCTAATTAGATCTCTACATCGTTAGATCAAATATGTTTTTTTAAATAATGACACGAACTTTCCAAATCATTACCAATTTAACCATCTAACGGTTTTAACACTAAAGCTTGTAATAATATCACAAGCTCCAGCTCGTAATATTATTTGCCAAAAAATATCGTATGTTTTAATTATTTTAATTACTTTTATTTAAATAAAGTCTTGTTACGTTTTTCAATATTATCAATATACATGTAATTTCAAGTTATACTTAGTAACAACAAAAGGAAATGATAAGTGTAAAAAAAAAAACCCCCACTAATTTAATAGAATGGGAAATGGGAAAATTTTTTATGAAAGTAGATCTTCTAATAAGATGGACAAATTATTATATACATAAATACTCACCAATAGAAAGAATATAGTAAAACACACTCAATATTTTGGGAGTGCATTAGCTAATTTTAGGGATATGGAGATAGGGTGCCTAATGTGGGACTTAAGGGAGGTGAAAAAAACTCTAGAAAAGATTTTAAGGTGGTGGTAAAGGAAATTAGTGTGGATGCTCTTAGTATTAATACTTTTTTTCGAATAACACAAAAATACCCCTTACTAATACTACCTGGTTTTTAATATGAAAAATAAAATAAAAAATATTCCCACCAATTTCAAATAATCGTCTTCCTATCATTTTTTGTTTGATCTCAAATAATTGTTTTCTTTCAAAACTTTTATTTTTAGAAAAAACATGTTCACCACTTAATCCATACTTTTTATACCTACTTTAATTACGATCACATGTTCAATGATAATAAAAAAAAACCACTTGTTAGACTAATATTTATTAATATAGTAAATTATTTAAAAAAAACGGTATGTCAGATCAAAAAAGACGATTATTTGAAATCCAAGGGAGTAAATGTGCAACACCCCGACTATTTGTTTACTTCTATATGCATTATTTTATTGTATTAGATGTGTATTAAATTTTAAACACTATTTTTAAATATAAATTTTGGGTTGCTTATGTTAATATAGTATCCCGTTAGATTATTAATAAGTTATACAAGGTCGTCTCTTATCCATCGATCTGACATTAATTGTGTTTAATTTCGACTCCAATTGATAATTATATTTTAACTTGTATTACGTAGGAGTAGTTATTGTAATTAAGGAATTAATTAGTGATCATTTTATATTGTGTTATTGATTTAATTATGAAAATATAATATTGATAATTTTGTCATTGGTGTGGTTTAAGCCAAAACCGTAAACTAAACCATAACTCATCGGTTTCAAAAATCTTAAACCGAACTGAACCGACCAATGCTTGGAATCGAACTAAACCACTCGGTTTGGTTTGGTTTTGTGGTTTGATAAAAAAACAAATTAATCATCTTATAAAACATTAATAATTCGACAGATACAATTTTAATCGGTAATTTAACATCAAACATTAATAAACAAAAAATCAAACTTCTCTTATAAATATCAAACATTAACAAACAATGAAATATATGTCAATATATTATTTGAATCTATGAAATTTGGTAAGAACAAAATTGTTTGTTATATTAATACTGAAAATATATGTATATTATATATAATAAATAATCAAATAAAACATGGTTCGGTTCGGTTTGGAAACATAAACCACGAAACCGTACCGGTCGATTTTTGAATTTTGAAAACCAAAACTAAACCGTCTTTAACTAAAACTAAACCAAACAGCATGGTTTGGTTTGGTTTGGTTCAAACCAGTGGTTCGGTGAGTAGAGGAAGGAAACAAATTCACATAGGGTTTCGAAAGAGAGAACCAAATTGGTAAAAACCCGAAATTTAACTTCAATGATATCAAAGGTGTATATATACCTGTTAAACACTAAAGAATGTAAAGTTAAGAGTTTAAAATGCAAAACAAAAAGCATGATGTGCAAAACAGTGAAATGTAGGGGCCAGAGTGTCAAAAAGGAGGCCAAAAAGACCCCCTGGAGCCACCCATGGCCACTCTTGGCGTCGCGCCAGCTTCTTCCATGGGTGGCGCCCAATAGTGCCTTGTGCATTGTAGCATTTTGCCTCCGGTATAATCTCTCAAACCCGCGGTACAAGTCGATGAAGCACCGAAAGTTAAATCTTAAGGACGAAGGAATCCCACCTTCAGCCTATAAATAGAGAGCTCCGGCTTCAGTGAATTCATTCCCGAAAAACTATTCACACACACTCACACACAGTATCACACGCCGTAAAAATCCTTGCAGTGAGTTCGCTCTGAGAGAAACCCCTCCTCAAGCCTCGAAGCTCCGCCAAATCTCCCCCAAACACAAAACCAACCGGTCAAAGTGAACCTTAGCCTACCCGCTAGGATTCCACCCTATTCCACTGGTCCAAAAATCCCAAAAATAGCAGTTGCCCTGCACAAATCCAGACACCAAATCCGCAAAAAGCAAGCAGTTGCTCTGCCCGATTTCCGCTGTCAGCAAACAAACAACAGCAAAAAAGCAAGCAGTTACTCCGCCTAGTCCCCAGTGACAGAAAACAACTTTCGAAAGCAGTTACACTGCCCGAATCTCCGCAGCAGCAAAACAACAGCAAAAAGACTCCCTCTCCCGGAAGGATAGAGCGAGCGCACCCCACACTCTTAAAGGTAAGCTTTTAAGAGAGTTTATATAAAAGTGCTATTTAAAGTCGGCCCGATGTAATAAATATAAGCAGTTGTGCTGCCTAGATTTCTATAGTAAATAGCACTAAAAAGAGTCATTATTATGACCAAATATTTATAAATTTATTTGTAATTCCTAAAAGGAGACTGTTGCAGGTTTGTAATAATATATGTACAGATATGTATATTTAAATGTTTTATTTATCTGTTAAACAAATATAATAAAAGTATATTTAGCCAAAAAACTTGTTTTGAGAGTGAAAGGGCGAGTTAGGTGCCTAACACCTTCCCACCTCGTAACTTAGCCTCCGAACCCTTTTACAAAATCTGGTTATTTTTGGGTTTTCTTTATTTCTCCTTAAAATAAAGATGGTGACTCTATCACAACATTTTGGATCTACAGTGAGGCAAGGCGTATTCCCACGCGCTCTTTGCAACATCCTTTTTGCACTTTTAATTTTGTTTTCCCCTAAACAAGGGAAGATGGAATGAAAAGGGCGTTGCATTTTTTGAATCTTGTTTTCCCCTAAACAAGGGAGGATGAGATTCGGAGAAACTCAAAGCACTCATAGTGATCCAAAATGTACCCGAGTCCACAGTGAAGCCGGGCGTATTCCCACGCGCTCTTTGCAACGTTTCTTTTCGCACTTTTAATTTCGTTTTCCCCTAAACAAGAGAAGATGGAATGAAACGAGCGTTGCGTTTTCCGAATCTCATTTTCCCCTAAACAAGTGAGGGTGAGATACAGAAAACCCAGGCATTCACAGTGGTCCACTATAAACCCGAGGCGTATTCAAACGCGCTTTTGACAACACTCTTTTTGCACTTTTAATTTCGTTTTCCCCTAAACAAGGGAAGATGTAATGAAAAGAGTGATGTCTCCCCCAAACTTCATGTTCCCCTAAAAAAGGAAGCGCGGGGTCCGGGGGAAATGTATCCCGGGGCACCTACAACACTGTTAAAACCATCCAAACTGATGGCGGGGGGAATTCACTAGTCGTTTGCTTACATATTTTTTACTCACCCATGGCATTCGACATCAACTGTCTTGTCCGTACAACCCTCAACAAAACGGTGTTGTTGAAAGAAAACACCGACATATTGAGTCAATTGCGTTATGCTTACTCCATCATGCCAATCTCCCTCTTTGTTTTTGGCTTGATGCTTTCTCCACAACCGTATTCTTGATCAACCGTCTCCCGATGAATCAGTTAAAGTATGTTTCCCCATATGAAAAACTAATGGGAAGAATGCTTGATTACAAGTTACTTAAAGTGTTCGGTTGTACATGCTTTCCTCATCTAGTGCCATACAACCGACACAAACTTCTTCCAGAAATAATTCAGTGCGCTTTCTTGGGCTACGATCCTTCACACAAAGGGTATCGGTGCTTTGATCCATCTTCTGGTCACACTTATGTAACTCGACATGTTATCTTTGATGAATCTCACTTTTATTTCAAGCCTTCACAGATCACTAACTCTCAGGATTGCTCAAGTTTAAGCATACCAAGTATTGTGGCTACTTGCTCTCCCACAGCTACTAAAGCGCCAACTCTAGTCTCACCTTCACCTTTCAGTTCACTTGCCCCAGCAAACACTTCTTCAGCTCCTCGCAAAGCTGCTCGGCCTTCTCCTCCAGCAGCTCCAACACTTGCCCCTCCAAAAATTGTTCCAATTTCCACACCACATTCAGCACTTACCGAGGACCCAAGTACTCCTACTTCTCCACCCATCACTTCAGCAAGCTCCCCTGCTGGCTCAACATATTCTCCTGCTTCGGACTCTCACACAGATTCAACAAGTACCAGTTCTCCAACTCTCAAATACAAAAGTGTCAATGCATTTGTTTACGACTCGTCCCCTCATCGGTTCCCTTTGGCCTTCACTGCTGTTACAGATGACTCTCTCTCTCTCTGTCTCTCTGTCTCTCTCTCTCTCACGAGCCTTCCTCCTTCAAACAGGCAGCAAAGCACTTACATTGGCAGTAGGCTATGCATGAAGAAATGACAGCCTTGGTTAAGAACCAAACATGGTCATTAGTACCATCTTCTACGCACACAATATCATTGGCTCTCGTTGGGGTTATTGAGTCAAGCGCCGTGCAGATAGCTCCATTGAACGCCATAAGGCTCGGTTAGTTGTGAAAGGTTTTGGTCAACAGGAAGGGGTGGACTATGATGAAACATTTAGTCCAGTTGTCAAACCCGTAACAATTCGAACAGTTCTGACTTTAGCACTCTCCCGTGGATGGTTGCTTCAGCAACTTGATGTTCGTAATGCGTTTCTTAACGGTCTTTTGTCCGAGGGTGTTTACATGACTCAACCACCCGGCTTTGTTGATCCTGCTTACCCGAACTATGTTTGCAAACTCCAACGAGCACTATACGGACTCAAACAATCCCCACCGCTTTCTCTCATCATTCTTCCAACCGTCATCATTCCATCACCCTACACCACTCCTCTCAACAACAAAACCCTATCTATCATCGCCGCCTTCTTCTTCATCTAACCAACTGACGAAAATGCCGAAGATTTCGTCTTATCTCTGATGATTCCAGCTTCTCCATTCTCCCTCTTTTCACAAAGGGCACCATGTTCTGTAGATGGCTCTTCATTCTACGAGTTTAAGGCAATTTCCAATCACAGTTTCTTCCTTTTCTAGGGTTTTATGAACAAGAGATTTGTTGGGATTAAAATGTGGACTCTTTGATTATGATATGTTTGTTTGGTTTATCGTTGGAATCTAATGTATGTACTTACTTTAATTGATGAGAATTTTTATTTTTATTTTGAGATTGAATAAGGGATTTTAAAATACAATTGAAGATAAACGTGATTCTGGGAATTAATTGAGTTTTACGAACTGGGTGATGGAACTATAAATGTTTTGAGTGAAGTTGAAAGCATCTTGAATATAGGGATTATGCCATCACTTCTTGACTTCTTTTCTTTTTTCCTTCTGTTAGAACATTTCTTGACATTGTCCTTGTGTTCTATGTTCTTTAAGTCACTACAAGAGAGACATTGTCCTTGTGTTCTATGTGCTTTAAGTCACTACAAGAAAATGTGGAATTAACTACGAATTTTTAACTATGAAATTTAATCTCATTGGTAAATGTACTTTTTTAACTACAAAATGAGTTTTCTTAGTAAATCAATATAAAATTGGTTTGCGAAATTGGAACTATTTGTAGCATAATAGTTTAGTACTTTTGTCTTGCTTGTTCTTTTGAATGGGTAGATCATTGCTCTAGTTAGATCAAAGTTAGGGTAGGAATTCGTTGGTGAGAAATTAAGTATAAGAATTGGAACTTCGCTATTATTATCTTTAGATGAATTTTGATAATCCATATATTATAAAAAAAATGATAGTTATGACTTATGAGTAACAATTTTCTGAAGTTCAAGAAGTCAAGGGACTCCATATATTTCTTATTGCACAATTAGAATGGATTTCATGTAGATGCCTTATAACTGTCCCCATTTTACACCCAATGTTCAGGTATGGGCTATTTGGAAACAAAATTACAAGGGTTGTACCAGTCATATTGCTTGAAACTCTTCTTTGGAGTTTGACTGCAATATTGCTTACTTTTTTCATTTTTTTTAAGTAAAAAAACATAGCTATTCTTCTACTGTTATGGTTGCTTTATATGGCACCACATGCAATATACTTTTATGCTTTGTGTAGGTGAGGACATTTGAGACCCACTGTGGATACTTATCCTAGTATGGTATGAAACACATGTTATCCATTGTTAACCTATGCAATGCTAGAATCAACAAGGAGCAGATGTATGTATGAAACACCTGCTATCCATCTTATCCTAGTATGCTACTTCTTTAATTGTTTTTCTGTTGTATTACAATTGGCTTTTTAAAGACATAGGCTTAAAGGTATATGATAGCCTAATCACATGCTATTTGTGTGTGTGTGTGTGTGTATGTATGTATGTGTGGTGGGCTTTAATTCAAAAACAACAACATTTATTTGACATAATTGTTGCAGATATGAGGAGCTCTTGAATAATTGTCATTATTATGAATATTTTTTTCCCTAGTTTGTGGAAGATGTTTATCTTTTTAGTTTGTAGATCAGGCTATTATAATTTGTGGAAGTGGCAAGGACCATAATACAATGGATAGATGCATTTACACAACCTTCATAATACGGAGTACTGACTAATTTTATTGTATTTTTCCTTTGAGAAGGTTACAGAGGAGGAAGCAATCCTTCAAGTGCACCATACCGCAATGCTTGCACGAGACATTCTGATATCCCTTGCTGATAAGTTCAGGTATGTTGCATGTAATTTGTAGCTTGAAATTTTTCCCCAACTTTCAGGTCAGCTTCACTAGCAACAGAAGGCAAGTTCTGACATATTTGGTAATCTGTCATCCTTCTGTTTAGCTCCAAGTCTCCCATGTTAAAAGCATTTTGATTGGATATTGACATAACCCTTTGGTCAAGTTCATTCGAGTGATCAGAAGATTGATTAAGGTTGAACTGAGTTGTGCTCAAGTTTCAAATATTATAATCATTAGCCCCTAGTTTCTGTTGTAGTATTTCTCTTACTTATCGAGAATTCCTTTTAAGTTCTCATTTGCAATCTAAATTGATTCAGCTACAGTTGGAACTTTGCCTCAAGCTCCCCAACATCCACCTGCTTCTTCAGGTAGAGCTGATCTAATTTCACATTTGAATTCCTTTCTTTTTTTCTTGCTTTATTGTTTGTAGACATTCTTTTATTCACATAGTTGTGTAGTAGGGTTCTGAATTCTACATTCTAGTACTGACTGAAGTTGTTGATGAGTGAATCACTTTAATGATTGATCTCATACCTCGTCAATCATTTGATTTTTTGATATATTTGTCTCCTAATCTCTTAATATATCTGCCTTATGATTTCTTGAACGTGTAGTTCGATAAAATGTTTTGGAAGTGTGGAAATTTTGTTTCTTTGACATATTTAACACTTCCATATAAAGAATTCAATGGGAAAGTGTTAGTCTCAAAGGGCACAATATTAAGCTAGAAGGGGGGGGGTTGAATAGCTTAATAAACACTTAAAATTTTTCGTAATAGTTCTAAAAAACAAGTACTTGCAACCTATTGAAAAAGTTGAAGTAACGGAAGACTTGCAAGGAAGACAAACTAAGTCTGCTGGTGAAATACTACCTGTAGACTTGACAGATTACTGATGTGACGGCCCGACCCGGACCCCAATGCGAGATCCCGAATCGTGCCGTCCAAATAATCAATAACACAAGCATGCACAAGTAGGATTATAAAATTCATGTGGCGCAACATCGCATACGAATAACAACTCGGCTACACTTGGCCGGAAAAACAACTTAAAAGAAACAAGTCATCGGCGACGTTACAGCCGGAACCCAACAACTACTCCTACAATTTTAACACATGCTTATAAAACCTCAACGGCCACAACATGCCGGAGACAACAACAACAATAATAATTAAAAGAGCTTTAGCGGAAGAAACTGTAGCGAACCAATAACATATAAACAGGTTCGACATATAAGTCGGCATACAAAAGATTACAAGTGTCAAATCATTAAGTTTACCACAATAACAAAAACCCCAAGTCAAGTCTATTTGACTTGCTTCCCAACGTCCTTGCCAAAATAAAAGACTAATTATCAAAAGTCTCAAAAGAGCAACCTTGAGCTCACAAACGACCAAGCGTGAAATAGCGAGTCTAACGTGGACCGTCTCCTCGGCTCGGATCTAAGGAAACAAAACAAACAAATAGGGTAAGTCGAAAGACTTAGTAAGTTACTTAAAAATGCATGTCCATGTTATAGCATGACATTTATCTCAATTATGGTACATGATCATCATATAGCACTTAACACATTATTCACGTAAGTGCGTAAAATAAATCATACAAGTAGGATATGATATAGTCACGGCCGCTTCGTAGCTCCTGCAATAAACTTTATTATACTGGATCGTGCCACATCGATGCTCGGTGATTACATCGACTTTTATCGAGAACCTACTCGATCTAGATAGCAAGCCAATGCGGCACGTATTGATACGGTAAAGGGGCTACTTCCCCATTGCGACCAACAATGGAGGTGTGTGTGAGGTCCCAGGTGCGGCGATCCATAGCGAGCACGAATCCCATAATTCGTGAAGGCGATGCATCGTCCCACCCTGACTTAATAAACAAACCAAATAATGCCAGCTGGACTCAATGTGATGCACAAGTAGATATTTACTTGACTTAAACCAATTAAGGATCGAATTCGACAAGAGCGAACTCGACCAACCAAGTAGGGTATTAATCTCTACCATAAAAACATGTCAAGGCAATTAATTGCTCAAAACCAATCTTTCATAACAACTTGTTGTAAACAACTAAACCAAGCTCATATTTGAGTAAACCAAATCAAACGGTATCCAAACTTCGTAGGGATTGAAATTAGAGTTCAACATGTTCAAATCTTCCCTAGAGTCGACTCCGTTGAGTCTTTACTCTAAATTCCCAATTTTGGAGAAATTGAAGCTATGTGCTTCATAACCCAACCTAGGTCATTTCTAAGTTCAACAAGGTTGTAAATTCACCAAGGCATTGCAATGTGATTCATATACATCATAGAGTTCAACTTTGAGGATAGAACACATAACCACTTAACAACATACAATGTAGGCTCAAATTAGGGCATTCACATATTGCACTTATTCAAGCAACATATATAATACATGTTTCTAACATGTTCAAAACCTTAAATAGACAAGATGAAAGAGTATTATAAACTTCCATAGGCAAGAAATCATCCTACACATGCTCCTAGCAAGTTCATACTTTCAAAATACAAGTAGAAGGCATAGGAAGCAATTATGTGTCCTCATTGACCTCATACATCAAAAGCTTTGTTTCCTTAGGGTCAATGAGAACTAAAGAGAAGAAGAAGAAGAAGAGTAACTTACTTGAATACTACACCAAAGAAAGCAAATGAGAAAACCGTTCGGTTGAAAATGATCTATTCTTCAAGCTCTATACTTTTGATGAAGGTGGCTTGAGCAATGGAAGGAGGGATGAGGGAAGACCAAGAGGAAATCTTCAAGAAGCCATGGAAGAACTCTCAAGAACTCTCTCTCACGTTTTTGGAAAAGCTTTCAGCAAATGAGGAGTCTAATGGCTGATTTGTGGCTTATAAGAAGTCAAATGTTGAGTGGGACAAGTGTCAAGACCTTGTGGTCTCATAGAATCAGATTTTTGTGGCTTAATTGGTCACTAATGCACTCTTAATCCACTCTAAAAACATGTTACTAATGTTAGGACATAATCAAGGAGGGTTAGGGAGGTTTAGGAAAGGTTTAGATAGGGGGTTTGGGTGTAAAAGTCGTTCAGCATCAAAACAGGGGAAAAATCCCGTAAGTGTGTATCTGATGTTGAGGCGGGCGCCTCAACTACTGAGCCCATCTCCTGATTTTGTTCATTTTGTAATTGCTCCCAGAACTTGAGGCGGGCGCCTCACAAGATGCCAGGCGGGCGCCTAGGCTTCTGGACCTTCTTTATGTCCTCAAAACTTGGTCTAAACATGTCCTAAATGGTCCCAAACTTATGGGCAACCATTCTAAGGTCTAACCCAACTCAAAACAAGTCGGAAACACACCCGAACAACATCCGGAACAAGGTAGAACAAGGCTCGAATCATGCGACGAATGGTTAACGAATCAAACACCAATCAATACTAGGATAACTTGGACATGAAAAAGGCTTGTTTCAACATGGTTATGACCTGAATACAAAGCCAAGAACTCAACGAACACTTCGCACGACGAAATACAAGCAATTACGAGCAACGAGGGGAATCGCTAAGGCCAAAATCAAAGCAATCGAACCGGCGATTCAACAAGCAAGCATACATGATTCTAAACATGTTGAGAACTTCATGAATGATTTATGAATGTTTCTAAAACATTTATAAACTAAGTAAACATGCTCACAATCAACAAGAAAACGTGAAGGCAAGCATACAATGCACATGCAAGAATACGGGGTGTTACAACTGAAGTTTGCTGCTCACAGGAATAAGTTAAGACGATGAAGACAGTATAAAAAGTAATCAATAGAATAAAAAGAACACATGTATTTTGAGATGGTTCGCAGTATAAAAAGTGCTACGTCCACCACCAAGGCAGTCAACCTTAGATTTGAATGTGCACCATATTTTCCACTAGTTCTATTACAGAAATATCTAATGGATCGTGTACAAAATATTTGACTTGTATTTGGGGGTGGGGGAATTGAATATCTGGAGAAACGGAATATTCAATGTGCAGAAGAATAGTAATGTGTACAACAATAAGAAGTAAATGATTAACAATTGATGCAGATCTTCTTGTTGTTGTTGAAGACTTTGTTGATCAGTTAATGATCTCTTGAATGCACTAAGTATGATGACTTGATGTTTTTGAATAGATTCAGAGCATTATTATCTTCAGTCTTCAATGGCAGTATTTATAGGTCGGAACATTCTTGAGACCGTTGGAGAAGATGAAGTGAGTAACAACTTTATTAGGTAAGGAGCATTAAATGTCGGGAGCTGCTTTGTTGACTTCATCTCTAATTGGAACTGATCAGGGTATAGTGAGGAGCAGGTGCTGGAACTAGCAGGTGGGCGACAAACAGAGTTGCAGACCTGCAGTAGTTGGTACAGTTTGTTTGTGTCAGACTGTATACCTGCTCTGCCATGTTCATGAGGCAAAAGTCTTCATTTTTCGAAAAAGCTGGAAAGGCGTGTCTTGAAAGTCAGGAGTTGATGATGATGGATTAATTCAAATTCAAACCATAGATAGCTGAATTGAATAATCCACTTGAGCTTAATATTCGGATAATCTTGACACGTCATGCTGTCTGAGTGCAGAAAAGGTCCGCTGGTGAAGGCTGCTGGTAAAGCCTTCTGCCGAAGTCTTTTGTCGAAACCTGTGAAGTCCAAAAAAACTATTCTAAAGGCAAATTTCTACACACAGTTGTCACACTAACTGGCACGCAGCCCATTTCGCCACTAAATATAGAACCTAATGTAATGAATGAGCAAATGCTAATTAAGATACATTGAGAAACAATAGAAAGATCGATACTAGTGTGAAAGAAGCAGCTTATCATGTTTGACTTGACTACTATAACTCAAACCCCGACATAGGCAGAGATAAAACCAAGTTTGTTGACCTCTTAAGAGATTCCGCGAGACCATTGGACTAAAGACCCCTCTGTCACGCTTCGAGTCGACTTCAGCCTTGAAAAAAATGATAATGGCAACATTCTTTTTTGATCTTTTATAGGAAGTTTTCAATATAGATTGTTTGTAAGTTATATGGAAATATTTGGAAGTACCACTATATTATGTACAATTCTTTTATAAATGTTGACGTGAGTAGCAATCTATTCAAATTGATATATATTTCTTTTTGTTTTATCATCATCATCATCGTAAATTTTATTTATCACTCATATAGAAAGATACCTATTTTATTGAAATGACTAAACTACATAACATTTTTTTCATAGAATATAAATTTAAATTTTAAAATATTTATTCAAATTGTGGTAGGAAAATAGAAATAAAAAGGATGAAAAATATATTGGTAGTTAAGTTTGTCAGTTGAAATTTGAGAGATTTTAGGTTTTTTGAAGAGTTGTATGAAGAGTGTTATTGGAGTGAATTTTTTTATAAAAAATTAAAAAAGTGTAATCGGAAGAGAAAACGAGGTGTTTGGAAAGTGGTTTAGAGAGTAATCATTGTGGTTGGTCTAACGTAGGATCAAACAAATCAAGAAATGATCTACTCCCTCTGTCCCAAAATATATGACATTTTGGGAGAGTTTTTTTATTTCAAAATAGATGACACTTTACAATTTTCAAGGAACTCTTTCTCTTTTTTCTATTTCTACACATATTTATTGACTCCATAACTCGTGGTTGGCTCTTCGGGCGATAATATCAAGACACCTCATTAATGTTTGGATGGGGGTGGTTTAGTCTTTACAATATGTTTTTTTGGTCTGTGTGAAAAACCCTAAAACGTCATATATTTTAGGACATAGGGAGTAGTTTGGATTTTTTTGTTTGGGTATCTGGAGATCATTTTCGTCAAACCTGTAGACACCCCAATTTCATACCCCTGATACGTAACTCTGGCATGCGATATCAAGAACTGCTTAAACTTAACAAAATGTCAAGTTACAGGGATAAAAATGCAAAAAGGAGAAAGTAGGATGAACAGTGAACTGCAGGGGAGGAAAGTGTCAAAATTGAAAGATGAAACAGGAGCTTGGCGCCGCGCCCAAGATGCTTTATGTCCACGCCAAGGGTCTTCAACAGTGTCCGTTCGTTAACGCATTGTACAAATTGTTGAGCGCGCGGTACAAGCCGATGAAGCACGGATCCAACTATAAATAGAGGTGCTCGGCTCCCCATTTTCGACAACAATTCTTTAACGAAGAGTTACTCTGCGTAATTGTTACGCCGAGAACGATCGTCTGTTTCCCCTTCCCATAAAGACTCAAAACCATGTCCAAACTCCGCCAAAACACAAATCCAACCGATAAAAGTGATCCCTAGCCCTTTAGTTAGGTATCCACTATATTTCCTCGGCCCAAAAATCCCAAAGTAAGCCGTTACTCTGCCCGAGTAAATAGGCTGAAAATACCCTGAATAAATCGTTATTCCGCCCAACCAAATATGCCAAAACCACAAAAACTAAGTCCTCATTCTGCCCAACCAAATAAACCAAAACTACCATATATAAGCCGTCACTCTGCCAAAATCACATCAACAACAGCCATAAAAGTCTCCCTCTCCCGAGAAGGATAGAGCGAGCACACCCTGCTCTAAAAGGTAATAGCCTTTAAGGGCGTTTTTATTTATTTATTTACTTATTGTTTATTTATCATTTGTAAAGTTGTTATTTAAATCCGGCACAATGTAGTCAATATAAACTGTTGTGCCGCCCGAATTAGATTAGGAAATAGTATGTAAAAGAGTCGTTATAATGGCCAAATATTTTTAAATGCATTTGTAATTATTGTAAGGAAATGGCTGCAAGTCCGTAAATAATGTAGCCACGTGTGTATTTGTTTTACTTTCCTGTCTTTTAATGTTTTATTTATCTGCTAAATAAATATAACAATAAGCATACTTTAGCCAAAAACTATTTTGAGACCGAAAGGGCGAGTTGGGTGCCGAGCACCTTCCCAACTCGTAACTTAGCCTCCAAACCCGCTTTTTATCTCTGGTTTTCTTTTTCTGGTTTTGTTTTATTTTTGCGTTAAAATAAAGATGGCGACTCTAAAACTTTTTGGATCCAGTGGGGCCTCGCAACACTCCTTCTTTGCACTTTTCCGTTCTCCCCTAAAAAAGGGAGAATGAGAATGGAAGGGTGATGTATTCTCATATCCTGGTATCCCCTAAAAAATGGATAACTTGATACGGGAAACCCAAAGCTCCCATAGTGATCTGAAACGAGCCATGAGGCTATTTTTTTAATAAAATCTACTAAAGGCAACCGAGGCTCATTCCAACGCGCTATCATAAACAACACTCCTCTCGCCCTTTTGATTTCATCTTCCCCTAAACAAGGGAAGGTGGAACGAGAGCAGTGGTGTCCCGTATCCGCACGTACGCGCACCCCTATCCAAGGGCGGACGGGGCGCGGGTCGCACCCCAGGAACCTCACAGTGGCGACTCTGCTGGGGAGTTGTTTTATTTTAAATAAAATGGAGGGCTAGACTCATAAAACAAAAAACGTTTTTTGTTTTTATTTGTTTCTGGCTAAAGCATGCTTGTTATATTAATTTATGCATTTGAATATTGCGTTCCTATACATTCGTGTCTATATTTGTGGATATGATCCTCCTTCTTGCAGCAGTTTCGTTCTGATAACTGTTACAGTTGTATTTAAAAATATTCTTAAAAAAGGCAAAAAAATTAGAAAATAGAAAAAAAAATTCACAAAAATAAAAAAAGTCAATATATATATATATATATATATATATATATATATATATATATATATATATATATATATATATATATATATTATAGATGTTGCAATAAAATTCCGGGCAGCACAATAAAAGGGCCGGGGCTTTATTTTAAATATCGCTTTGTTCCCGCCTCCGTATTATTATTATTTTTTTCTGTTCATTTTTCCTTTTTTTTAATTATTCTGTACATTTGTACATATTTGCATTCATTCTGTCATTTTATTTTGGGGACATACGACCAAATTTGTAATTGATAGGGATAGATAGTTTCCCCACTTTTCTTTCTATTTCTTAAGATGGTGTGCCTGCTTGCTTGCGTTCAAACTAAAAAGCCGAGAAAATCCACACGTAACAGCAAGACAGACCATATATGTTTTATTTTTTCTGTTTATATATCTGTAAATAAATAAAGATTTTACTGCTTTCTAGATATCGCACACACGCACAAGCATATAGCTATATTCCGAACTGTTACCCTGCACCATGGCCAGCCTACCCCCTGCATAAGCTAGCGCTAGAATGCATATAGATTCTCAGGACATTTTATAGACCGACCGGTTTTTGCATCTCTGAATTGTGAGTCAGCCCTTGTCAAAAATAAAATATATATATATATGATATATGAAAATAAAATAGAAAGAAAAGAAAGGCAAATATATATATATATATATATATATATATATATATATATATATATATATATATATATATATGTAAAAAAAGAAAAAAGAAAAATGCGCAAGTAAAAAAAAATGATGATGAAAATAAAGTGCGCACAAAAAAAAATATAAATAATAAACAGGGGTTGATTTATTATTCTAAGATGCTCGACCTAGACCATTTCGAATGGTGAATCCTGGAAAGAGTATAGGCCCTTCTCCTGGGACCAGTCCAGTCCTGGGAAGTCGAAAGGCAGGTGGAATACGTTGGTCCTATACTCTGGAGAAAGAATCAACTGTTCCAGGAAAAGTCCTAAGACCGTCAAAATAAAGCAGGTGCTTATCCGGTCAACTGTAGGGAACGAATAAATAATAATAAAATATACTAATAAAGGCACGCTGTACTCCAAACTCAGAAAGCCTTCAGCCAGCCTCCTGATACCTCCATAACCCATTTTCCATTGAAACCTGGCCCGAATTTGGAAAGGCAGAGATAGTACTGGCCGGTTGATACGGGAAATTAGTACAGAAGTCAGAACAGAGGGTATCAGTATTAGATCAGACAAGGGCAGAATCAGTTCAGAAAGAACAGATCCGAGCAGTATGGCAACCGATGAGCAATCTGATATGGGTACAGATTCAGGGGCTCCAGGATACACTCCGACTCTAGCAATGCAGTAGTGGTTAGACCAGAATCTGGATGCACGACATGAACGCTTGCTAAGCCAAATAACAAGTCTTATACAAGGTCAAAAACCCAGTGGTGAGGTGAATTCTTCCCTTACAATCCCCCATGAAGCATCAACATCCCATGTGCCTCCAAACCCAACTCCCCAACCAAACACTAACCCACCAAATATGACCACTGCCCCAAATCCCAATCCTCCACCAAGTCCTTACTATCCAAATATCAGCCCTTACCCGTCTTATCCTTCATATCCTTCCCCAAGCACCAAAATTCCCCAAAGCCCAAATGACCTCCATGTTCCCATAACCAACCCACTCCAGAACAGCCCACATATGGACCCACAAAGTTATAACCCGCCAGGCCAAGTTACCACTTATTTACCTTATAATGATCCTGGCCGCCCAGCCGAAACAACCCAAAATCCATATCCTACCCAAGTTTCACCAACCCAAAACCCACCTACCCAAAATCCACCAGCCCAATATCCATATCCAACCCAAAACATTTACCAGATACCGCAGCCAGAAATTAACCCCGCCTCCCCTAATCCAGCCAGTATATACCAAAAGCCTACTCCCCCAGCCACCAAAATAGAGGCGAACGTGGAAAATATAAAAGACATGGTAGTCAAGCTTCTCAATAAAGGGAATTTTCTATGCGGGCACCGACATTACAACCTACGACAGTATTGCCTTTCAAATTCAAAATGCCGACATAGAAAAATTTGATGGGACTCGGATGCCCTATATCCCACTTAAAATCTTATTCCACTGGCATGCAGTCAAGGGGAGCTAGCTTCGAGGCTATGGCTTCCAATTTTCACCTCACCATAATAAGGGCTGCCAAACAATGGCTAATGTTGTCTGATAGCAGCAACATGAATACGTGGGACCAGATAGCTGAAGCGTTCCTGGAAAGGTACAAAGACAACACCAGTCCTGAAAATAGAAGGGACCTTCAGTCGTGCACCTAGAGGGAAAAAGAAACTTGTGCTGAATTCGTAGTCAGGTGGAAAAGAAAGTTGGCTCAAACTTTTGACAGACCTGATCCGGCTGAGTCATGCAGAATGTTTATCAAAAACCTCCAGCCCATTTACCTGGAACACATGCGATACCTTCCCTACACCAATTTTAAAGAAATAGTCGAGATAGGAGCTCGTATTGATGATGATATACGGACGGGGCAATTACAAGCCAATACGCCTCCTACCTCTTTCCGTTACTCTAAAGGGAAGACAGCCGCAGCCACATCCGCACCATCCGTCAATGAGGTAGGAAATGCATCAGCCACTTTTCCTACCCAAAATTATGGCATTGTTCCATGGTCTTATGGAGCGGACAGGTCTATCAACATAGTCGGAGGAAATAATGGCCCGAACAGAAATTTCAGAAATCAGAACCGGCATTATGATGAGCTGCAAGCCTCCCAGTCTGCGATCCTGCAGGGGCTAATGGCACAAGGAGTGTTAAAGCCCATGGAAAATTATAAGCCACCAAACCCCCTACCCCGGACCTGGAATCATGCCCAGTACTGTGAATATCATCGCTGCAGTGGTCACCTCACCGATAAATGTTATCTGCTCAAAGATGCTATTCAGGATCTTATAGATGATAAGGTTATTGAAAAGCCTACTCCCAGACCAAATATAGTCAATAACCCCCTACCTCAAATCAATATGATTGAGATTGATGACAGCTTCCTGGGCATGATAGGCAGAGGTACTGATTACGAAAAGCTCCCTGCTGAGTTTGAGTCTATTTCTAATAAGCCTCTGCAGAACTAGTATATTATGATCGGCCCACTTTTGACGCCCGCAGAACTGGTAGACCGCTTCGGATATATTACCCATATTCCTTTCCCTAGCTTTACGGATTGGTCATCTACCGATCTGATCCTAAAGTTGAGGATCTCAAACCCTAGGTCCTCAATAATGTAATTAACCCTGTACGGTGTGCTTTTAATAATAATCTAAAAGTCTTTACTTATTTCTTAGTTGCACCTACATTAAAATGCGCATTAAATAATTATAATAATGAGTCATTTAATAGGATCCAAAAGATAAAAATTATTTGCTTGAGCTTGTAAAGTCAGTAGAGCACCAGGGGCATCATTTAACAGCAACTGAAGACTGATCTACCATCAATCTGGGGCTGGACAAGGAAATCAAAAGAAGTCAAAATCGACAACTCCCTGCAAGGTTCTGGAAAGGGTAACACTTCTGGATCTCCTCAAAGAGTTCATGGACATGCTTACCTGGTCCTATGAAGATGTGTCGGGGCCAGATCCAGCCATAGTTGAACACCAGATCTCCATATATCCGGATGCTCGGCCAATCTAGCAAAAGCTCCACCGCATCAAGCCGGAACAGTCACTGCAAGTTAAAGAAAAATCATGAAACAGCCGCACGTCAACTTCATTCGGGTAAAAAAAAAAAAGAAGAAAAAAACACAAGAAAAAAAAGAGTGAGTAAAAAAAAAGAGAAAAAGAGAAAGAAAAATATCCGATCTGGGTGTCCAATATAGTGATCGTTCCCAAGCCCAACAACGGCATGCTAGGCTATAGTCAAATCAAAGGCAGCAGGAGACCAAGAAAAGACCTCATTCATCACCCTTGGGGACCTACTACTATCATGTCATGCCGTCTGGGCTAAAAGTTGCTGGGGCTACTTATCAAAAGGCCGCTACCACTCTCTTCCACGATGTGTCGTATATTTACAAAGAGATCCGGTCAGGAGATGTCGTACTCCTCACAAACCAGGAAAGAAAAGACCTTGTTCAGCCCTCCAATTAATCTCAACGAGCTTAAAAGGTATTGTGCCCGAACCACCCTATCCGGTCAATGCTTCCCTCTCCAGCCCGCTAGGTTGAAAACCCGAAAGGGCGGTCTAGGCAAAAGTTATAGCATATAAAAAATATATATGATAATATATATATAACAAAAGGAGAAATAAGGGCTCACTAGGCTGAAAACCCGAAAGGGCGGCCTAGGCAAAAATTAGAGCAAATAAAAATAAATAAATAAAATAAAAATAAAAAAAGAATAATAATAAAGGCTCGCTAGGTTGAAAACCCCAAAGGGCGACCTAGGCAAAATTTAGAGCCAAATAAAAATATATATCAGGAGAATAAGGGGAGGGAAAACACTCTTTGAAACCTCGGCATCCTACCTCCAGTCTTCAGCATGCAAGGGGGCTCGACTGACAGAAGAAAAAGAAAAACCATGACAGGAAGCTCGCAATAAAACACTAAAATATAAAATTACAGGTCCTAAGGTACAACTTATGAATGATTACTAAAGAAATTTAGGTTATGCATTAATTGCCTGTACATATCTATTATTGCCTCTACCCCCCCCTATTGTTTCCCCCAAAACTATCCTTCATTTGCAGCTTAAGCCCCGGAGCAGTCCATCAATGCCTGCGGCGTCCGCCCGGCCGGTCCTATATACTTCTTCTACAAGACACGGAAAAGGCTTAGTCTCATCGGGATGAAAAGCACCAGAAGTGTTCTCGTCCTATTCATCATCTGCGTCGCTATTGTCATGAAATAGCCAGACGACTTGGATTCTGATCATTCACTGCTACCCTGTCTGATTGCGAAGAGAAATGCAGGGATTATGAAAATAGCTTTATGCCAAGTATAGCCCTGCAACAAATATATGGCAAAGAGCATAAGGAAGTGACTGCCTTTTCCTCTCCCCACATATCATTAAAAAAAAAAGAAAGGGGAGAGCCTCCTCAAGCCCGAAGGTATACTCCTTTAAAATCCATTATGGAGTTACAGCATGCCATTACCCATTAGACACCGGTATAGCTTTGTTTTGTGCGTGTGTCTTGAGTCTGCATGTTTTTTATTTATTTATTTTGTATCATATAAAATCATATTGCATTGTAAATATTTGTACAGGTTTTCAATAAGAAAAAAAAAAAAAAAAATAAAAATAAAAAAAATAAAAACAAAAACCAAAAAAAGAAAAAAAATTATATGTATTGTTTTGCATTTAAATAAACGTTTTTGCATTTTAGACAACATAAAAGTGTGTTTTGCATTTTAAAGATACGTATTACATTTTGCGTTATTGCATGCACGATAGAATAAATAATATACATGCATCATGTTAATAAGCATCCTGCAATTTTTAGGCATCACATTTGCATCAAATAAAGTAGTACATACATCAATCATTTGCATTCATTATCCAATAAGCTGCATTATGGGTGTGCTAAAAAGAAAATAAAATGCCACCAATCATAAAAATAAATATTCTCATGGCATTTACTATGTCCCTGCAGCATAAGCATGCATCATTTAGCCCCATTTGCATTTATAGTATAAATCGTGCATGGTAGGATCAAATAGTGACCACTAGTTTAATCATGCATCGTAAGCATAAATTTCATGCATCATTATCTAATTGCATCATTTAGGCATAAATAGGACATGCATATACATTATTAATAAAGTCAGGAATGTTTCAAAAAGTGCCAAACAGTGCCAAAATCAAGCAGATCAGAAGTATATCCAGACAAACTGAATAAAAAAAATGAGAAAAAAAAAGAGGTAATAAGCATGCTAGATAAAGAAAAGTGGTGAGCATGCAGAAAAAAAAAGTGAGAGAAAAAAAGAGGTAATAAACATGCAAATAAAGAAAAGTGGCAGGCATGCAGAAAAAAAAACAAAAAACAAAAAAAAATCGGGAGAGGGGAAAATGCATGTACAAGAAAAGAAAGAAAAAAATTTCAGGTGCATGCAACAAAAAAAATGCGGCGGCAGAAGAAGAAAATTTCGGCTGAAGCTAAAGAATGGAGCGAAAAGAAAACAACAACAAAGAAAAAATGATATCAGCTGATACCAAGAGATGATGCAGCGAGGAAAAGAAGTTTCTGACCAAGGTTAGAAAGAGCAGTGAAGAAAAGTGCAGCAGCATCAAGAAAATTTTCCAGCTAAAGCCGAAAGCATAGCGGAACAGGGGAAAAGATTTTCCGGCAAAGGCTGGAACAGTGATAAAAAGAAAAATCCCCAGCAACGTGCAACGAAGAAGAGCGTAAAGCAGCAAGCGGCAGTGAAGCAATAGTAGCAGCAATTTGCTGCATGGATACGACAAAGGTAAAGAAAAGGAAGGTATTTTCCTTTTTGGCAGTGCATTTGTTTAATGTTTGGAAAATTTCCTTTAAGGGGTACGCAGCCCCGGATTAATAGGGAAAGGTCTTGTTCTCCGTTGAAGGCTGAGTTCCTGAGGAGGCAGTGCATTCCATACATTTTGGCTGTGTTGGAAACTTTCCTTTAAGGGGTACGCAGCCCCGGATTTATAGGGAAAGGTCTTGTTCTCCGGTAGAGGCTGAGTTCCTAATTAAGGAAACAATTCAACCCGCGCAACCACCTGACGAACTACGTTTGGTCTGATTCTTGACTAAGGATACGTAGGTAGTCTATCTCGGTAGACGCGACCATCATAGCACGATATTTACCCTTGCCGCACTCATTTGATAAAGCTTTGCATACACTTGCTCATTTAGTATTGCCGCACTTACACCGCAACACTTGCACCACCGCATTTAGTCCCCAGCTGAGTGAACTACGTTTCGGTCTGATTCCTTGTTTAAGGATACGTAGGCAGCCTATTTCGGTAGACACGACCGTTGCATGGATGATGGTTTAGGTTTTGGCCTGAACTACGTTTTGGTCTGAGTTCCTTTATTAAGGGATACGTAGGCAGCCTACACTAGTAGGTCCGACCTTCAGAGCACTTTAAATTCATATCTGCTTAAAAATTACGATAACCTGTTATAACCGACTAAAATTGTCTAGGTTATGGAGTTTGGTTTGTGTTATATATTGTGCATTATAACTACTACCTGTTGCATCTCATCCCCGTTTTATAATTGAACGAAATTGGAGAGTCTATTGTTTATCAACGATGTTCGTCTACTCAGTAAGCCTTCGGTTACCCGTAGACTCCATCGTTGAGGGGCTCTGTAGACACCCCAATTTCGTACCCCTGAAACGTAACTCTGGCATGCGATATCAAGAACTGCTTAAACTTAACAAAATGTCAAGTTACAGGGATAAAAATGCAAAAAGGTGAAAGTAGGATGAACAGTGAACTGCAGGGGAGGAAAGTGACAAAATTGAAAGATGAAACAGGAGCTTGGCGCCGCGCCCAATATGCTTGGCGCCGCGCCCAAGATGCTTTATGTCCGCGCCAAGGTTCTTCAACAATGTCCGTTCGTTAACGCATTGTACAAATTGTTGAGCGCGCGGTACAAGCCGATGAAGCACATATCCAACTATAAATAGAGGTGCCCGGCTCCCCATTTTCAACAACAATTCTTCGACGAAGAGTTACTCTGCGTAATTGTTACACCGAGAACGATCGTCCGTTTCCCCTTCCCATAAAGCCTCAAAACCATGTCCAAATTCCGCCAAAACACAAATCCAACCGATAAAAGTGATCCCTATCCCTTTAGCTAGGTATCCACTATATTTCCTTGGCCCAAAAATCCCAAAGTAAGTCGTTACTCTGCCCGAGTAAATAGGCTGAAAATACCCTAAATAAGCTGTTATTCCACCCAACCAAATAGGCCAAAACCACAAAAACTAAGCCGTCATTCTGCCCAACCAAATAAGCCAAAACTACCATATATAAGCCATCACTCTGCCAAAATCACATCAGCAACAACCATAAAAGTCTCCCTCTCCCGAGAAGGACAGAGCGAGCACACCCCGCTCTAAAAGATAATAGCCTTTAAGGGCGTTTTCATTTATTTATTTACTTATTGTTTATTTATCATTTGTAAAGTTGTTATTTAAATCCGGCACAATGTAGTCAATATAAACTGTTGTGCTGCCCGGATTAGATTAGGAAATAGTATGTAAAAGAGTCGTTATAATGGTCAAATATTTGTAAATGCATTTGTAATTATTGTAAGGAAATGGCTGCAAGTCCGTAAATAATGTAGCCACGGGTGTATTTGTTTTACTTTCCTGTCTTTTAATGCTTTATTTATCTGCTAAATAAATATAACAATAAGCATACTTTAGTCCAAAAACTATTTTGAGACCGAAAGGGCGAGTTGGGTGCCTAGCACCTTCCCAACTCGTAACTTAGCCTCAGAACTCGCTTTTTATCTCTGGTTTTCTTTTTCTGGTTTTGCTTTATTTTTGCGTTAAAATAAAGATGACGACTCTAAAACTTTTTGGATCCAGTGGGGCCTCGCAACACTCCTTCTTTGCACTTTTCCGTTCTCCCCTAAAAAAGGGAGAATGAGAATGGAAGGGTGATGTATTCTCATATCCTGGTATCTCCTAAAAAAGGATAACTTGATACGGGAAACCCAAAGCTCCCATAGTGATCTGAAACGAGCCATAAGGCTATTTTTTAATAAAATCCACTAAAGGCAACCGAGGCGCATTCCAACGCGCTATCATAGACAACACTCCTCTCGCACTTTTGATTTCGTCTTCCCCTAAACAAGGGAGGGTGGAACGAGAGTAGTGGTGTCCCGCATCCGCACGTACGCGCACCCCTATCCAAGGGCGCGCGGGGCACGGGTCGCACCCCGGGAACCTCACAAAACCCGGAAGAAAGTGAAGAAGATTGGCCATTTCTCTCTCTCTTTCCAACTAAGGACCGGGTCTCGATAAAAAAAAATTCTTTGATTTTTGACCTTTTTGTAATTCTAAAAAAATATTTTTAATAAGTACACATTTTATCTATAAATATAAACTTTGTTTGGCTTATTTAACATTGAATGAATTTTTTCAAAATTTGAAGTTATTTGAGATAAATATGGTGTGATATATTGTTCTAAAACTCCCCGCCTAGCTCCGCCTAGGCCTCGCTTAGGCGCTAGGCCCCTCTCTACTGCCGCGACTTTCTTAGTCGCAGCCTAATCGATCAAGTTGGCGTCTACGCCAAACCTCGCCGACCTTAATTTATTTTTGTAGCTTTGATTTTGTGGCATGCGGTGACCGGAGAACGAAGAGAGGACGAACTGGAGAATGAAGGGGGAGTGGTAATGGTGAGGCAGAGATGGAGGTAATGGGGGGCGAACTAGAGTAATATCTTTTTTTGTTTTTTGTTCTAAACTTGGCTGGTTTATTGCTTTGGGGTTGTTGAGAATTGAAATTAATGATAGGTTTGTATATTTTTGTTCATTTTACAAATATAGACAAGTGTTTGATAAAATGACAAACATAAAAAAAAATTTAATTTGTATGCAATGTGTTTGATCTTTGATGTAAATTATCAAAAAAATGGTAATTATGTTTTAATTCTAGGCCCCGCCTAGGCCCCGATTACGCCTCGACTAGTCCCCTAGGCGCAAGGCGCTAGTGTGCCGCCTAGCAGACGCCCAACGATTTTTAGAACCTTGGTGTGATATAAAAGATTATTGAAGTTTGTGTCAAGCTGTTGTGTGAGTTTTTTGTTTTGATAGCTTATGAGTATCAAATAAATATTTATATTCATTTTTAATGAGTTGAATATCAAATTGGGATCAAAGGTGATCCTTTGTTGAACATGCTCTTAGAATAATAATACTTTCTTCGTTTTAAAATAATCATCTTTTTTGACTCAACACACCGTTTAAGAAAAAACATCGGATATATTATAAATATTGGTGTAATGTGTGGTTTTCTTTAAGAGCATCCTCATTGCATGAAAAAAAATCCTCTTTAATGCTCTCTTCTATTTAAGAAGATAACACATGCAATGGGAGCAATATATATATATATATATATATATATATATATATATATATATATATATATATATATATATATATATAATAACAAACGTGATTTTCCCGCCTAAATCTTTTCCATAAATGAAAACATAAATATGCATTGGAAGTTGAAACACTTTGTTTTATTACATTTTTCTTAGTTTTTATTCTAAACATTTAATTAACAAGGCGTTGTAAATTGGAACATTTGTTTTGTTACATTTTCTTTATATATATAATGATAGATATGATTAGCACATCCAAATATAGCAAGATCCCTTCAAAATGTACTTGCTAAAAATAGGATATATATATATATATATATATATATATATTATGACAAATGTAATTTCTTATCTTAAGATTGTTAGATGACCATTGTAACTACTTACCAAATAAGGATATTATTTACATATGAACACATATATAAGTATTGATAAGTAAATAAAAAAATATAAGAAGCCCTTAAGAAATTAAACACCATCAATCTAAGAGGGAATGTCTTTTCTTTTCTTACCAATATGCAAGGGAAACGAGACTAACAATCTAAAAACTCAACAAACATTACTTACTCAGCCATAAATATGCTTCCATCTTTGAATATTAATTTACTTGTGAGTTTTGTCAAAATAAATTATATCCATAGGCGTTAAAAAACAAGTACATAGTGAAATATAATTTGATGAACAATTATGGATCCTTAAAGTTTGTCATGTCTAATTTGATACTCAACAAATATTGTTTACTCAGTCATAAATGTGTTTTGTCCTTAAATATAATTGCTTTGTGACCGCTTTTGTTGTCTATAACCACATAATTTCACCGGTAAACGATGTGCGCAAAACGCAACTCAGGCAAGAATACCCGGCCGTATCAAGTAATAAAGTGTACATACGTATAAGTTATCGATCCCACGGGGAATGCGTGTAATTCTCACTCCAACTAAGTACCAAAATTAGGCTAACTAATTATATTTGAGCGAAAAGAAAATGAATTAAAATCTAAAAATATAAACAACCTAGAAAGCAATTAAATCTAAACTAAAGCGGAGGTGGTTTGGCAACAACAAATCAAGATAGAAATATAGGAATACAATATTTCTACTCTAGCCGGTGTTTAATTTAATCATCTTTTTACTTTTCTTTAACCCAAGTTTTGGTAGTCGGGCGCACTATAATATTTGCTACGGGCTCTCGCAACGTATAGCAAATCTAACTACAACTCCTACCTACGGGCTCTCGCTTCTTATAACATAGGAGAAAATAACCGCGTGTCAAAGCAAGCACCCAATGACTATCTACGCACGATCTCCTCTCAGTCTCACGTAACGTAAACAATTAATGTGATTTTCGGAATTAATAGGACGGGCTCTCGCATCTTATCCTATAATTCTAATGATCATCTAATGGTTCGCTACGACATTAAAAGCATGAAGATCACACAATAATAACCAAACACATAGGTAATACTTTGCAAAAAGAAATTCTCTAAAATTTTCTACAAGTCATGTTGGTAGCCGAGACAAATAAAATTGGTTAACTACGGGCTCTCGCATCTTATAGTCAACCCTAACCTCCCCGACCTCACGAATGGCTAAGGTGGTTCGATCGCGTGTCAAACTTAGTCTCATTTTGACTATCGGTGTTTGTCACAAAACACCAACTATTAAATTGATTGGTTCGAAATATAAAGGTAGCTCTCGCGGATCCTAAATATTTCTAAAATTATTTAATTAGTGATTAATTAATTAAAGGCATTAAGTGCACAAAATAATAACCAACATGAATGTGTACTAAATAAAGAGATAGATTAAATTAAAACACTACATTGGACATAGAAAAATAATTGCATTTCATAATAATTAAGCACAAACCAATTCTTCAATTACAAAATTAATCAACCCAATAAATTATAACAACTATCAAAATAGAGATAGGAAGAATTAAATCGAACAAATTGCGTTTCTGGGGTTGAAATCATTTGTAATTGCATCCTTGGCACTTGATTTGTTGCTCAAAACCTTCATTTTTGGACAATTAATTGAGAAATGTTGGAATTTTGGAAAAATGGGGCTGGTGCCCCATTTAGGGCTAATGCCCGAAATGGGAACTTCTCTTTTCCAATGAAGCTGCTGCCAAAATAAAAGATGGAGGGCACAAACAAGGCAACCAAGGCATGGGGTAATTTAGGAAACACAAGAGAGAAGGAGAGATAGAAATGGGATAAAAATGGCTTCTGGATCGCGGGCTGGAAGAGGGGGATCTAGGATGGAGGTTCGCGGGTCGCCCATGGAGGAAACGGGCGAGGGATGTGAGGGCAAGAGGGTTGTATGGTGGGCGGATAGGTGAATTGGGCCGCGGGTGACTTGGGTCCATATGGAGGGACGCGGGCCGACTGAGTGGAGTGGATAAGGGAGGTAGCGACACGTGGCTCCACAGGATGTCGACAACACGCAAGGGCTTTCCTGATAATTGCGCCGGCTCCCCTGAAGTTTAAAAGTTTGCTCCGGTGCCCCTGAGCCTTCTGAATTTAGCGCCGTCGGCCAGCCTTCTCCAGGCTTTGCAAAATGGTCCTCCATTAGTTCTATCAGCCTCCGTTAGCCTCTGTTAGCCTGATTTTGCCTTGAATCACTTAACGAACTTAACGAACTTTGTCCAAATAATTTTCAATTCAACTTTAAAGCCCGGAATTGTCTCGAACTTCGTGTTAAACACCGTATAAAAGCTCGATTATGCATGGAAACCTACATTAAACACAAAAACACAGATAATAATATTTCCAAAGCACAATTAACTCAAAAATAGCAGAAAATTCCCGGGAAAATTCGTGGAAATCTTGGGCTCATCAGTAAAAGTAGTAGCATTAGTTATGACATACTGGATAAGTGGATTTTTAAAGATCAACAAGGTCCTGGTGAGAGGTGACAACATCATCATTACCAGATTCCATTTTCGCTCATTGACATTGGAAGATAAATAGAAGCGAGTAAATCGTAGTCTAATTGCTCTAGGAACATGTACGATGACTATAGAGGGGTGTGATTATGTATATGGACAAGTAGCCGAGTATATCATACTTTATGAGAAGTACAATAAATTGAGAGCAATCATATTTTAAATGTCTATTTTATTGCCTATTGAATTGGGGTTAAATATTTATAGATATAGTTGTAATAGTTAAGTATACATATTATCAGTGTCACATCATTTGGGTGACACTATTAATGAAAGGGTTTTTGAGTCGGGGACATTTTGGTCATTTTAGGGAAGGGATGACTGTAGAAAGTATGTAATTTGAGTTGTTTTTCTTTGCTTTATCATCATTTGAATTTGTTATACAATTTTTATTATCTAACAAATATATATTCATTTAAAGACGTATTCTAAAATATATATGAATTTTTCATTCATGTAATAAGGAATAATTAAATTTACTTATATTTTTATCATTACATTTTAATTATGTTTTTAATTTTCATAACACACTAACTAAAAGATAAAAGAACATAATATTAATATTGACTAATATAGATTACGTGAACTTTGTTATGTGATAGTGGTAGTAGTAGTAATTGTACATATTTAATCATAGTGATAATAGTAGTAATCGCACATATTAAATGACAAATGTTACATTTAAAAAAATATTCTAAAATTTATAAAAGATTTTATTTATTTATTGTATTCTCTATTAATAATTTTAATTTTTCTTAATCGTTGCGTTATAATAATTTGTCTAGTTTATGTACATATCGAACTCACAATATTTACGGTACAATTATTTGTTTATTTTATTTATTATCATTAAAGTTTTTAATCATGATATTAGTTTTACAATAATTTATTCTTTTAATTTTATTTTTTCACTTCATGTTACTTATGTATAATTTGATTGAAAAAGATATATGGCGTGCGTTTAACGCACAAGTGTAAAACTAGTTCTTATAAAGCCATGTAGGAGAAAGAGGGAGTAATCTTCTTAAATAAGAAGAAAAGGAGAGGGAGAAGAAGAGAGGGGGGGAAATGGGGGTAGTGTGGTGCATCGCTTACCCTAAGCGGGCGCGTGCACCTAGAGCTGTCAAAATTGAGCCCGGCCCATAGGCCCGGTCCAGCTCACCTGACTTTTCAAGGGCCTGGGCCTCAATTTAGAAGGCCCGAAAAAGTCGGGCCTCTTTGCCCGTTGGCCGCGTTTGACCGGACCTTAAAAAGCCCTAAAAGCCCGCCCCGACTCGATCATAAAGTTAAACACTTAAACTTAATTACAAAATTAAAAACTAAAACATAAATCTAAAAAGAAAAAACTATCAGACATTCATTTAGATTGCTTTTTTTTTCTTTTGGTTAGATAAATTTATGACACAGTATGATTTATTTCCAAATCATTATTCTCTTTTTGGTTGAAACTCATATTCTAAATTGATGGAAGTAAACTTACAAAGAGAAATGAAGTTGATATTCCAAGTTCCAATCTAGCTTAATATGGTTGTGGTTAGTAATTTTATCGAAACTGATCTATTTAATTGAGTATTTCTATCTGATATTAGCTAATAAAAAGCTTCAATAGTATAAACTTGATAAAAAAATATATATATATAAATGCTAGATTGTGTCGGGCGAATCAAAAAATGAATATTTGCTAGTTAGTATGGTTTTGCAAACTAGAACTTGAAAAACTTTGTCTATCCTCAGAAAACATTTATTAAAAAATTGGGGACATTTTGATGAACTTCAATTTGGTTATAACTTTTTTGAAAAAAATACCCTTCAAGTAGCACATGTATTTTTTCTTTGGTTTGTAACATTATAGTTTTACTAATTTATGTTTCGTTTAATTGTTGAAGTTACTACATTTGTTTATATTTGTTTTGGTTGCACTTTTGCTTTGTAATTGTGTAAGTTAAACTAGTAAATATGTTTGTTTTGAACTTTTGATGTGTTATATAACTTTTATTAGATAATTTGTGAGTTTTTTTAATAAAAAATATTTATTTTTTGGCCCATAGGCTCGAATTGCGCATGAGTTGGACTTGAGTTCCATGAGGCTCGACACGATTTCGACCCGGCCCAGCGTTAAGTGAGTCTCGGTGGGCTTGAACCGGGTCGGCCCGCTTGACAGTTCTATGTGCACCACACGCACTGGGGGGCGTTGGTCCCACCGTCTGATTTTTTTAGTTTTAATTTGAATTTTATTTTTGTTTTTGTTTTTTTTTTGGAAAATCAAGAGTTTCTGTATTGTTTGGGGGCCAAATTGAAAATATTTTTTAAAGATAAATGACACTAATTACGTAACAGCCGTTTGCAAGCATTATTTCAACGTTAATATCTAACTAAATGATTTAAAATAGTAATTTTTTTTAAAACAAAACACCTTGATTGTTATCATGAAATTATTTCAAAATCAAACCAATATTAATGATTTATTACATTAAGAAATTAAGAAGAATGAGAAATTAAGGTTTACGATAGATTCCTTGGGGTACTGATCAACCTCTCATTTTTGTTTTGTCTATGCGATGAGTGTTTCTTTCTTTCTCCAATAGTCCAATGGACAATGGATATTACTCTCTCCGTCACTAAATATCGTCCTAGTTGATTCAACGTACAATTTAAAAAAAAATAATTGACTTAATTATTTATATTGGTTTAGTGTGTAATTTTTTTAAAGCTCATGTATATGTGGCTCGTACTTAAAGTAGAGTAAAAAAATAAGGATAAAGTGGTAAAAATAATGTTCTAAAAAGATAAATTTCAAACTTGAACAATTATTTTGAAACGAACGAAAAAAAAAAAAAAGGATAATTTAAAAACGGAGGGAATATAATTTATAAGGAGGCTTGTTTTGGGAAATCCATAGGTAAGTAAAAAGATGACGATGAGAACCCATTAAAAGGAAAAGTGGTATAAAGAGGGTTGTGTATTATTTTCACTCACACATGTAGTCCATGGACTCATTAATCTCCTTCATTTGGTGCATGTATAAAACCCCCAAAAAAAATAAAAATATTAAATTTATTTTATTTATTTATTTATCATTAACTTTCTTCTATCAATCTCATCATTAGTCTTATATAAACTCACCCGGACTACCACCTCAAATAACACAGTTAACTCAAAAATTAAATTTTGATTTTATTATATTTCTTTGTATAATTTCTTACTCTTTCGTTAAAATTAACATATATGCAAAACTCATAATTTACAGATTCACCACCACCACAACCTTAATTTTTACAATTTACAATCCAAACCTATGAAGAATGAAAAATTAATGATTTGAAAATCTAGCAATGTTGTAATCCACCTATTTACTGTCATTCTTACAATCTCCCCCATCACTACTACCAACATCCTTACAATCGTCGTCACCACTATCATTACGACCGTGAAACGCGTTCACCTTATCTTGCTAAAACCAAAAAATAAAATATCTTTAGATTCCGTTAAGTCGGACTACTTTCCTCACACGTCTCTACTATAGATTCTAGTTTTTTCCTCTAACAAAACTCATAGATTCGTCAACTAAGTTCTCTATTTTTCTTTTTTTTTTTGACATTATTGCACATTTTCTTAACATATTTTTCTTAGTTTATTCACAGATAATTACTGAGCACACTACCGGATTGTTTAATATCTCAATACTCACCAACAAATATATTATTATAGTTATATTTTGTCATATATACCTTTAGTAATGTCTTTCTCAATCTATGATGTCTCACTTTCATACATAATTTTTCTATATATGAGAAGATAAAAGATTAATTTTTTCACTTTTGTAGGCTCTCAAATTCAAGCTGTTATATTTATAGTATTACATATTTATATATATCAGAAATTAAGTACTTACCTTAATCCATGTCGATAATGATATTTGCAACTCAATGTGGGAATTCTCTTCCTTCTTTCCCTCTCCTTGATCGTGAGAAGAAAATCATAGCCCTTTCTCTCTCTCTCTCTCTCTCTCTCTTTCTTCTCTTAGAAACGCGCAGTTTTTGATTGTTTTGTACGACTAATTGGTATTTTTATTAGATTAGTCAAAACTTATTTGTTTATGTTCATTCCTATTACAACAGGATGGACTTTACTAGGGTTATGAATGAACCACCTATTAAAACTTGGGTTAATTTTTATTTATTTATTGATTTCACTAGGTAATATATTATATTAACAATTAACAACTTTCTTCCCAACTTCTTTAACCGTAAAAAAACATGATATTTTATATTACTCCCGTTTATAAATAATTATCTTGGTTGATCCACGCACAATTTAAGAAAAAACAATTGACTTGATTATTTATATTGGTTTAATGTGTAGTTTTCTTTAAATCTCATGTGTATGTGGCTCATAATTAAAGTAGAGTGAAAAAGTAAAGATAAAGTTATAAAAATAATGTTCTAAAAAAGCAAGTTTCAAATTAAATAATTATTTTAGGACATACAAAAAAAAAAATAAAGACGATAATTTAAGGACGGATGGAATATTCGTTATCAGAAAGATGATGATGAGGCACTCATTAAAAGGAAAAGTGATATACTAGTACTACTCCCTCGATCTATCACGCAGTGGGCCTTTACGTACAATTACTATATTTCTTTCTCTTTCTCTCTCCTAAACTTTGTGTCTGTAATATGTATGTAATAAGTAATATTTCCTTCGTCCCTAATTTATTGTCTTAGTTGATTCAGCGCATCGTTTAAGAAAATTTATTTGATTGAATTATTAATATTGGATTAATGTGTAGTTTCCTTTAAAACCCATGTGTATATGGCCCATAATTAAAGTAGGGTGAAAAAGTAAAGGTAAAGTGGTAAAAGTGATATTCTAAAAAGATAAGTTTTAAAGTGGATAATTATTTTAGGACGAACGAAAAAGGAAAGGAGGACGATAATTTAGGGACGGAGGGAGTATGTAATATTCAATAACGATGGATGTGGTAGTAATGAAATTATATCAAAATTTTGTATATACTGAAGTTTTATATATGAATTACAATACATTTAAAGTTTTTTATATGTATTAAATGGTTTAATTTTAACGTAAGGTGCCGTTTGGTAGCCAGGATTAAGGCCAGATTGGATTAATAATCCGAGTTGCCTGATGTTTGGTACGCAATAGGTGGTCGGGACTAATAGCACGAGTTATCTGGATTAAGTCATAATCCCCTCACTATTAATACCAAGGGAGAGGGTGGTATTATTAACGCTCTCACTAAAAAAAATTGGGATTAACATTTGCAATCTCAAAACTACCCTCGATATACAAGTGATGATTAATAGCGAGGGCACTAATAGTACTGGGATTAATAATACTGCTTATCCTTGTCCGACTTCCAAACAAGCCCTAAGAGTATTTTTAAGGAAAATTTATTTTTTTAACCAACGTATTAATTGTAGACGACACAATTCACCATGTACTTTGTATAACATTAATTTAACAAATATACTATATTTTAAAGGTAAATGACACTAATTACGTAACGATCGTTAGTAAATCGTTAAAAAACGATGATATTGACACGTGCATGGCTGCTTGCATAGATAGTCACGTCAACGAGTTGTTAACGAAGTTTGACAGCAACTTAACAAATTTTGTCATATTTTGTATAAATTATCTAACAATTTCATACATTTTGTTTTAAATTTTAGTATATTTATTAAATTTAATTTATACAAAGTACATGATTAATTGTGTCACTACCAAATAGTATATTGGTAAAATAAACAATTTTCCCTATTTTTAATTAGGTTTGATTCAAGTATGAAAAACGGAAATATTTTCAATTATCGTATATACGTTCAGACATCACGAATATTTACGAATAGACAACACATTAAAAAAACACACTAGAGTGCACAGCTATATTATCGTTTTCGTCAGCGAGGAGAATGGTTAGTCATTCTGCATGTACTCCTAATACCAGGTACAATGTGGGGTCATTTGGGATCATTAAAGGGATTCTTTAATACAATGGGGGGAGCTAAGCCAAATTAGGAAAAGGATGTATGGGTAGCTTTCAGGCTACCCAATTCAAAAAGCAAATATTTTCCTTCGAGTCACTTACGCGGTGGATTTTGATTGAATAAAATTTACTTTTTACATTTTTGGCATATTTTTCACCTAAAAATAATTTTAAAATCTTTTTAAATATCTAGAATTTGGATACCAACTTAATTTTCTACATTTTTATCTAAATAATTGAAATAAGAATAGTGGAGATGTAAAGTTATTAGGGTTTGTACCACCGCTGTAAGGTGTTTTTTTATTGGGTAGCTTATAATAGATTAAAGATGTTTTTTATTTATTTTTAATGATTTGGATAGCTTGGGGGAGCAACATTTGCTCCCCCATTGTACATGCTCTAAGAGCACTACCAATGGTGAAAGAGGAGCAAAATGCAAATTTTCTAATACAATGGGGGTAGCAATAGGTAGCATTGAGTAGTTAAACCATGATCATCAATTTTGAGTAGTATGTCATGCTACTGGGAGCAAGGGGGAGCAAGCTGGCCAAAAGTTGTATTTTTTTCAAATTTTGATTATTTTTCATCCAAAAAATATTTTTTAAAATATTTTTCGCTTTTTCGAATCTATAATTTTTTATCTATTAATAGAGGGTTGGTTTATTTTATTTGGACTTCAAATTAACTTTCTATAAATGTATAAATAAAATTATTTATTAAAATAATGTTATTGGAGTTTGTGCCACCATTAGAAGAGATTTATTTTGGATAGTTTATGGGTAGCTTAATATTTTTTTTATTATTATTTTTAAATTAATGGGAAGCTTAGGAAGCCAATAGCTACCCCATTGTACATGCTCTAATTGGTTGGTATGCTGAAGTTCATACATACCAAATTATATAAATGCAACTATGCAACAAATAAAATTTCCACAAATTATAGGAAAAACATGGAATTATTTCAACTACAATATCTGACCAGATGATTTAAAAGAGCAATTTTTCAACAAAAAAACACATTGATTGTTAACAAAGAATTATTTCAAACTCAAACCAATATCAAAGGTTTAACGATAACAATAAACACGTTTGAATAATAAAAAGTACGAATCAAACAGGAATATTAGAGAGATAATCACTTAATTAAACTGACACATAATCAATACTATATAATCTCTCTTATCTCAAAAGAAGATACTAACCATCAATAAAACATGTTAATATCTTCCATAATAATTAATAAACCTCAAGAGAATTTATTCATACATATATATATATATATATACATATATATATATATATATATACATATATATATATATATATTTGACTAAATTCCAACAACTGGTACATAGCAAAACAACTGTACGTACATAGCAAATCATCACTGATTTAAATTGAAACCTTTCCCTTGCACAAAAGAAGACATGTTTAATGAACGCACCAAACATCTCATGTGGATTTTGTCTTTCATCATTCAAAAAGAAGACTAGACTGACTAAGACAAGTGAGAAGAACCAACAAAGCACTAAACGAAAAGAGAAAGGAAGATACGCACGCCAATAAAAGGAAGAAATTACCCAAAGTAGTAAAATTAACTTTCCTTAAAAAAAAAAGAAAGTAAAATTAACTTTCTCCAAATCACTTCCAAACTAAACACCAGACGGATAGATCCATCTGTCTTGCCAATATTGGTACCATTAGTGGTGGTAAAAATTTATCTAATTAATTGGGTTATCTATTATATCAATTATAAAAAAATGTTATCAATTAACACATAATTAGGTTAATGGGTTTTAATGGATAATATTCATTAACATCCATTAACAAAATTGATAATTATAGATATTAACCGATTATCAATTGAATTTATCTATTAATACCAGCACCACCATTGAGATTATAAATTAATGCCACCACCATCAACCGCCTCCACCCACCGCCGCCACTTCCCACCTCCGGCAACCACCACCGCCCGTCGCCACAAGCAACCTCCGCCGACCATCACATCCCACCTTCGGCGTCGCTACCAGCAACCTCTGTCGACCATCACCACCAACCTCCAACAACCGGCACTGCCATCCATCGCCACCACCTCCACCGACCATCACATCCCACCTCCGACAATCGCCACTGCCCGCCGCCACCATCAATCTCGAACAACCGGTACTGCCAACCATCACCGCCACCTCCGCCGACCATCACATCTCACCTTCGGCAATCGCCACTGCCCGCCGCCACCAGCAACCTTCGCCGACCATCACCACCAACCTCCAACAACCGCCACTGCCATACATCGCCACCACCTCGGCCGACCATCACATCCGCCACTGCCATCCATCGCCACCACCTCCGTCGACCATCACATCCCACTTCCGCCAATCATCATTGCCCGCCGCCACCAGCAACCTTCGCCGACCATCACCACTGTATGTTCTTTACTTAATAATAATAATAATTAGATACATAACTTACTGTTAGTAAGATTCAAACTTGAATCAAGTTACCTTATAATAAAACTTGTTACCACTAGGCTACACTACTTTTTTGATATTTATTTGAAAGTTAATATAAATATAAACAAGCAATCATAAAAATTATTAATTATTATGAACGTATTTGTTATTTTGTTTTGGACTAAAAATATTTGTTTGTTATTTATAATTTATAATTATAATCAATATAAGTATTTAAGTTTTTAATAATGTATTTTACTTTTTTTTATTACTTTTACATAATCATTTATTAGTGTCAAATCAATAAACATGTATATTTTCTATCTCACAACTATGAAGACTATTATAAAATTTTGACAACTTTATATATATTAGGTGATAAAAATAGTGTCGCATTGCAAATGTCACTTTTTATTTGAGGAGTAAAAAAAGGAAAGAAAAGATAAATGTTAAAATTAAGAGAATATTTCGGTCGTTGTTGAACGTAGGGCCCATGAATTTTTTATTAAATATGAAAAGTTGGTGAAAATATTATGATTTATGAATATTAAGTTATTAACTTATCATTGTGTGTGTATGTGTGTGTGCATGTGTGTGTTTGTTTGTTTTTTTGGCGTGTGTGTGTTTGGGTGGGTTTGTGTGTGTGTGTTATGCATAGTGAATCATAATATAAGTAGGTAAGTAATACTCAAACAAAATAAATGATGTTCCTTATTGGGTATTAGTACTCTTGCATGTGCCGATTACACGGCGCTAGTTTGAAAATTTATCAATAAATGAAGCAGATATTGTAGAAATGAACTACTAAAAGTATTATTTTCTAAAAAAAATTAACTTTCAAACGGAGTCTCTTTGCCCGGAACGGAGGGATTAATTAATAATTTGTATACGAAATTGTGGGGCGGACAAAACGGCCCGGACAAAAATTAAATTGCTTAACTTAACTACGATAACAGTTAAAATAAATAAATAAATATTTCAAATTATAAAACTTACGTTTTTTTTTAATTTTTTTTAAATTGTATGTGAAATTACGGGTCGGAAAAAATTTAAATTGATTAAGTTAATTACGATAACAATTAAAAAGAAAAAAAATACAAATACAAATTTTCGCAACCATAAAACTGTAAAACTGTAAAATATTAACTGTAAAATCGTAATATCTCAGTAAAAGAGTAACTAATTTTCACAAATAACTGTAAAACTGTAAAATATTAAATATAAAATAATAATTGTAAACCGTCTTGTAAACTGTAATATCTCAATAATTTTCGCAGTAATAAAATAGGGATGTAAAAAAACATGATAAAAACGGTTGAGATTGTGAGATTAAATGTGATAGAGAGACATTCTTTATATTTCATATATATATCAATATTACATTGAAATGAATGCGTGACATAATTTTTCATTTAAAAATTTGACATTCATCAACTTTTTAAAAAACTACAATGAAAATTCTTTTTAAAAAAATTGAGAGACACTATTTGGAAATTAGTGTTGCAAAATAATTTTTTATTCAATAGCCGTAGAATCTTCGTAAAAAAATTGAGAGACATTGAAACTTACAGAGCGAACTGACGGCAGGAGGGGTGATCGAGCAGACCCAGATGAGAGGTTTTCGGGGACCCAGATGAGAGATTACCGGCGGTGGGAGAACGGGAAAGGTCAGAGGGAATCCGGCGAGGGCGAAGGCTGGAGAATAAGTGGGTCTTCCATTGGAATACGAAACAAATACCACAAAATACCGCAGAAAGAAGTTTCAATCGTCTCTGCACATGTGAAAGATAACTTTTAATCCTAACCGTAGAATTTTTGTAAAACAGTAAATCCTGACCACTTTTTATCCCAAGTCAATTACGAGTGTGCGACTATGACCTCTATTGTATTATAGATTATCCGGATAATATCCATTTATTAATGGATAGAATTGGATATTATCCAATAACACTCATTAAGGTTAATGGGTGTTATTGGATAATATCGAAAACTACCCATTAACTATATTTGATAGATAATTGTTTTATCCAAATTAACCGGCAATACCTAATTGCCACCCCTATGTACCACCTAAATTAGCTATTAAAAAATATAGGGAAAATTATAAAAATAATCATTGTAATTTGTAGATAACCGATTTTACCAACCAACTTACAACATGTAATGTATACCCATATTTTGAATAAAAATATTATTTATATCAATTAATATGGTATTTTGTTTTGGGTTGACCTTAATTTATTTTGGGCCTATCTTTGGTTGTGCGGTAAAGTCCAAAGTTGGGTCATAATAGTAAGGAATAATTACGGGTCGGTATCATTTACTAGAAATATAACCGCTAAAGTACCCTGTTTTTTTTCAATCACATAAGTCAATTTTCATTATTTTCCTCATTAAATGCCCTTCTCCTTGCATCCTTTCGTCTCCTACCATTTCTTAGCTTGCAATGGCTCACCAATGAATATGTAATACAAAACAGAGTATTAATTTGGATATGGTCCCCTCCTGTGCAAATTAATTGATTCAATCGATCATTGTTCAAATGTTCAATTTGACGAAGATCGGAATCCATTAATGTACGTAGTTTGAGTGGAAGTTCATCATGAACCCCTTTAACATACCTTAGCTATCTATTGGATATCACCACATGCCTTTCTGCCACTAACCTCGTAACCATGATCAGATCTGGATTGACGTTGGGAGAGAGACTTAGAGATACCAAAAAATTCACTTATAGGCAAATCTAATTTGTGAATCGTTGCCTATGATGTGGGTATCATTGCCTCATATTTAAGCATTGTTGCCTTCGATTTGGGCATCTATACACAAGAGTAGTTAAACTACTACAACCGGCCATCTGCGTCATTTTTTGTCATGGTTCTAAAAGTCGCTAGGCGGCAGACTAGCGCCTAGGAGACTTGACGGCACTACTAGAAAACTGCTTATTAGTGACGGAAATTTTCCGTCACTAATTAAGATTTCCGTCGCTAATTAACAATTAGTGACGGAATTATTCCGTTTCTAGACCGTCGCTAATCGTTGGTAGCAGATTAGAAACGACATGTTTTCCGTCGCTAATTAGAGACGGAATAGAAGAATTCCGTCGCTAATTAGCAACGGAATATTCCGTTGCTAATGTCCGTTTCTAATGGTTTCCGTCGCTAATTGGAAACGGAATTTCCGTCGCTAAAAGTTTTGGTAAAATGTAAGTTAAAAAACTTAGCGACGGATTATTCCGTCGCTAAATTATTGAAAAATATTTTTTATAAAAACTTGATTAATTTTAGAAACGAAATGTTCCGTCGCTAATTGTTATTTTTTCCGTCACTAATTATTATCAAAAATATTTTTTATGTAAATATAAATTAATTTTAGAAACGGAAATTCCGTCGCTAATTTGCACAATTAATTTTAAAAAATATACTAAATTAAATAAAATAATTTTTTTAGAAATGGAAATTCCGTTGCTAATTTGTACAATTAATTTTAAAATATATATTAAATTTAATAAAATAAATTTTTTACCTGATAAAATACAAATTACATTTGTAAATAAAATTCATTTTGCATAAAAAGGCATCACAATTAACACAAACAACAATTAATAATTGTCATCTCTGAAAATACATAAACATTAATAAAACAAAGTTTTAAAACATTAACAAACAAAGTCTTAAAATGTCACATGTCCATCACAAAACAAAATTCTAGCTACATTCTCGGGGGACGCAGAACGGGGTACTAAGAGGGGGGCGGTTGGTGCCGCATCTGCATCTCTAATAACGCATTCAATTTTGCGTTCATCTCTGCCATTGCTGCATCCCGCTCTGCCATTTCTTGTTGCTGCTTTGCCAAGACTTCTTCTGTCCTAGTCAGCTGAGCACGTAGCGCCAACACTTCTTCACTGTCATCTCTGGAACGAACATATGACCGTGCAGTTGACGGTGAACCCTTGGATTTTGCTGCTGAAATAGCTTCTCCCCCATATTCCCCCAACCCATACACTCTTTGTCCCCTCTTCTTTCGCCCATCACCGGCAACGGCAAGCCACGCAACAGGGTCCCATTCAACCTGCCCATTCTCACTGGGTTCCACTAAACCCGCCTCAACTTGAGCATCCCTCACCTCCAGATAAGCAGACTAGAATAACAAAATAAACAAGTAAAATATTAAAACACAATATATGATTAACACATATTGAATGACCGTCACTAAACATTTTTATACTTACAAATGTGGATTCTGCCTTTTCATCGACCCAATCACGTTCATCACCGAAGGTAGAAGTTGTGTGTGTACTTACAAACACGTCTGCTGGAGTGACATGGGGACCATATGCGTCAACCTACAATCATTATTACTATATTAGTGAAATAATAAAGCATCTAAAGACTAATAAACAAGATATATAAAGCAAATTTTTGGACAGCCCTATGGCTGAATCGGCTTCACCAAAACAGTCCCAAAATGTGCTCAGAAACTCTCCAAAACAGCCTTACAACCCGTCACAAACCCTCCCACAATCGCTCAAATTATAAAGTTTCCTTTGTAAAATACTACCCAAACTCGACTTAATTTGGACAGATTACAAGTTCAAAACTGCTCCAAACTATGAATTAAATTCACCTGAGCAGTTTATTGTAAATGAATTTCTCCTTGCAAAAATGACTAACCAAATAGCAACCAACTTCCTTGCAACAACTTTATCCCACGCCTAATCACAGGCGGTGTTAGGCTGCCCAAACAACCTCCCAATTCCAACAAACTCACACACAAAAATATGTTCAAACCCGTGCCAAACTCACGTCCAATCTAGGAGGCTGCCCAAACAACCTCCCAACTCTTGTATTACTTGTTTAGATACTTATGCTTTGGTAATGATTTTCTGGATAACATCATAACTAAATGTTACACTAACACCCCCATAGTTTACAGCTATTTACACTAACACCTCCCAACCCAACTATTTTAACAACATAAACAAGATATATAAACCATGTATACTAATTAAAGTCATGGATTTCATAGCATCAACATGATTACCCAACTATACATGTTCAAACAATAAGTAATGCAAAGCTAATAACATCGTAACTAAATGTTACACTAACACCCCCATAGTTTACATCTATTTACACTAACACCTCCCAACCCAACTATTTTAACAACATAAACAATATATATAAACCGTGTATACTAATTAAAGTCATGGATTTCATAGCATCAACATGACTACCCAACTATACATGTTCAAACAATAAGTAATGCAAAGCTAATAACATCGTAACTAAATGTTACACTAACACCCCCCATAGTTTACATCTATTTACACTAACACCTCCCAACCCAACTATTTTCACAACATAAACAAGATATATAAACCATGTATACTAATTAAAGTCATGGATTTCATAGCATCAACATGACTACCCAACTATACATGTTCAAGCAATAAGTAACGCAAAGCTAATACAAATGTAACTAAATAAATTAAAAGTAAAAGTGCATACCATTCGTTGAAAATGCTCATTTACACTTATAGACCCTGTCGTATGCTTTGTCCCGCTCCCTGAGGCGCTAGCTCGATTCTTCTTCGCCGTTTCGGAGACCTTCATGGATTTATCACTTTCCCAATGGGCTACCCACTGGCTCCAAATCTCCTCTGGGAAGATTAGTGGCCGCTGAAAATCCCTGTTCACAATCCATTCTTGCTTGATCTTGGAAATGATGCCCTTGTACCGATTTCCACACATGGCGACAAAAGCAGCAAATAACATCAAACCAAATAAAAAAAACTCCAGGTCATTCTGAACTGACTCCAAGTTTTGGAGTCTTTTTTTCAAGTAGAATTAGGATTTCTTTTTGTAAATCTGTATGCTTGGGTCCCTGGATTTATTGAGGATTACAGATATAATGTTGCCATAACAATTACTGTGTCATTCCGAATCCGACTAGTACTAAATTTGGTCAATATGATTTTCCTTAATTAATTAGTAGTTTCATCAAAATCCTTCATTTTCTTTATGATATTGATGTGGGCAATCTAGTTTACAACAGTTCATTAATGATCTAGTCAAAATTTACTTTTTAGATTCATAACAATTATAATATTAAAATAAAAAAACTTTTTAGAATTATAACATTAATATATAAAACTAGTTTTGGGATATATAAAATAAAAAAACTAGTTTTTTCTATTTTCTAGAGTAAATAAATTTTTTCAACATTTTTTTATTCACGGAATAAGCAAAAACATACCACTTGGTACAGATAGAGTATTTTCTATTTTCAAAGTTTGTATGGAAAAACATTTTCAAATCACATGAATACTACTAGGAAAAACTTGAGTTTTAGCTTCTGTTTTACCCAAAAATAATAATATATATATATTGATTTGAGATGGTATGGGTAACAAAAAGTAGTTTAAGCTAAACACCTTTGAATCATGTGTTAATATGCAATTTCAGGGTGCAAAATTAAAATGAATGATACTGTGATACCCCCCACTAAAGACAAGTACAAAAAGGCATAAATACACACAAAAATTAAAAAGGGCATCAACTACCTCATGACACTCAACCATACATGTCAAATCGAGTGGTGGTGGTTTTTTTTGTGGGGGTGGGGTTGCGTTACAAGGCAAAACAGGAGACGAAAGGTCAAGCAAACAGCAAACAAAGACCAGGTAAACTTAGGCCATGAGGTCAACCAAGCAGAAACCACACAAACTTAAAGAGTTAAGACTAAGAAAGAATCGAGAAGGGAAATGGAGTGTTTTTTCTTTGATTGGTTTCCAAGAAAATTGATCTTATTTCAAAAAGAAAATATGATTAAAGTGAAATTTAAATCAGATACAAACAAATAAAACTACAATTTTAACAAATTTATTTTATCAACTGGGTTTTGTTTTTGTACTATTAACGTTATAGGCTGTAAATTCTTTTTTTGGTGAATGATATTCAGATCATTCACAGAAACTAACATCCAACATAGTTAAATGTTCCATTCGTGGTCTCTTTCTCCGCATAAAGCTGTAAAAAAAAATTTGTTCTCTACTAACAATTCTAACTAAACTCCTTACCAATATTCATATCTTTATCCAAACTTGAAGCTCCATTGCAAATAATTAGATTCTCATTCCGACTCCTTTCATGTCCCCAAGGATAATGTACGTGAGAGGTCTAAGAGTAAAATGTAGTTAAACTCCAATTCTCATAAGGGAATATGTAGAATATGACACAAATTCAGGGTCTCTCCTCTAGATAGTTACTTGAGAGTCGAGACTTGACCAATTAGAACTAGGATGGAGAGAAAGCCAGCTGAAATTATTGATAGGCCAATCCCCACCACAAACGTATCTTGAAAGGCTTAAGCAGACAACCTTCAAGTCCATAAATGGAGAGAACTGGATCAATGCAGTTCCGATATTATGCATGTAGAGAGAATCCACTTTTTTTTCTTTTTTTTTTCTTTTATATGCTGAAAAGAGGTCACTTTTTAGATACCCAAAGACGTTGAGGATCTCGCAGTGGAAGTAAGCAACACAACAAGAAGCTCTACACTCACATTCAGACGGATTACAATTAATAGTCAACAGATCAGTAAGTAACCGCAATACAAGCACAATTCAATTACTTGGTCACTGCACTTTGATGCTATATCAGGTAAAAGTTGGGTCGCCCGTACGCCCCTGATTCCAGTGCAAACCTTTTACCTTTTGATTCCTCTAAGACCTCTTCTGATATTATCAATTATACACCATTTCATAGCATTTCCCCAACAAGTATCAATTCTAAATTAGGGTTTAATTCAAAACTTACCTGTTGAAGACTACAACGAGATTGAAGAGTGAAGCTGAAGACGACGCCGAAATCCAGCCCCTTCCCTTTTGCCGAGCCAGAAAATCCACCGAAGCAGATGAAATCGATCAGTAGGAGACGGGCAGTAGGAACGTCTGGCAGCTGATCTATCCACCGGCGATCTGGCTGAGCGATGATGGAGGATGGTGGTCGGGGGCAGAAGAGATGAAGGATGGAGGGACCGCCGTGAGATTGAGAGAGTGAGAGTAGTGAAAGTCGATGTTTAGAAAGAGTGTTTGAGGTTAGGGTTTTAGATAAGTTGTATTTATACCTAGGGTTTTTTTATTTTTTATGTGTTTTAGTTATCATTTTATAAATACAATATAATTTACATTGTCAATTAATTTATGTGTTTACCAAAATATTGTATTTATAAAATGAAAAAAGTTTCTTAAAAGTTATAAAATGAAAAAAAATTATAAAATGAAAAAAATTTCTTAAAAGTTATAAAGTGTCATCTATTTTAAAATAAAAAAAAACTTTCCCAAAATATCAAATATTTTGAGACGGAGTGAGTACATGAAAATGAATTAGTAGCTAAGTAGGAGACACATTAAAAAATAAATACTTCAGTAGAAGTTTACTAAAAATAAGAAAAAACTGCTTAAATATCAAAAATTAATTAGTAGGACATTATAATTACAAAAGAAATAAAATTTTATTAGATACTTCATCCATTCGGAATAAATAGTCCACTATTTCTTTTTGAGATATTTTACTTAAATAGTCTATTTTAAAAAATTAGGACAGAAAAATGTTATTTTATTACTAATGAATTACTAAATATGCTATTTTATTTTAAAAAAAATTAATTTTCAAATTATGATTCTTTGATCGGTACGGAAGGAACATGGTGAACAAAAATGAAACTGTAAATACTACTCCCTTCGTCCCTAAATTATCGTCCTCCTTTCCTTTTTTGTCCGTACCAAAATAATTTTATAAATACAATATAATTTACATTGTCAATTAATTGACTTAATTATTAATTGTCAATTAATTTATTAATAATTTTTTATGTGTTTTAGTTATCATTTTAGGGTTTTTTATGTGTTTATTTAATTTATATTGTTTACCTTGAATTTAATTTATTAAATAGAAAAAATAGTTTTTTTTTATTTTTTTTCTTAATTTATACTTTAAATTTATATTTTTTATCTTTAATTTAATTTAATAAATTTATAGTCTTATTTTGCTTGAATTTAATTTAATGTGGCAGAGCCGCTTACATGTGTAAAACTAGTTAAATATTATAAATACAACACAATTTAATTCAAAACTTACCAGTTTAATTTTATTTTTTTTTTTGGTTTTTTAGTTATCAGCTTATAATTCTCAAATTATATGGTACTTTCAAAAATACTAAAG
>CM028382.1:63768982-63852838 GCA_013146195.2 Codonopsis lanceolata | reverse complement strand
TTTTGAAAATCTATTAAATGTTGTAATCCACCTATTTACTCGTCATTCTTACAATCTCCCCCATCACTACTACCAACATCCTTACAATCGTATTCGCTTACCACTATCATTACGACCGGAAACGCTCAATCTTTATCTTCAAAACCAAAAATAAAATATCTTTAGATTCCGTTAAGGGCGGACTACTTTCCTCACACGCCTCTACTATAGATTCTAGTTTTTTCCTCTAACAAAACTCATAGATTCGCTTTCAACTAAGTTCTGGCCTTATTTTTCTTTATTTTTTTGACATTATTGCACATTTTCTTAACATATTTTTCAGTTTATTCACGTATAATTACCGAGCACACTACCGGATTGTTTAATATCTCAATACTACCAACAAATATATTATTATAGTTATATTTTGTCATATATACCTTTAGTAATGTCTTTTCTCAATCTATGATGTCTCACTTTCATACATAATTTTTCTATATATGAGAAGATAAAGATTAATTTTTTCACTTTTGTAGGCTCTCAAATTCAAGCTGTTATATTTATAGTATTACATATTTATATATATCAGAAATTAAGTACTTACCTTAATCCATGTCGATAATGATATTTGCAACTCAATGTGGGAATTTCTTCCTTCTTTCCTCTCCTTGATCGTGAGAAGAAAATCATAGCCCTTTCTCTCTCTCTCTCTCTCTCTCTCTCTTCTCTTAGAAACGCGCAGTTTTTGATTGTTTTGTACGACTAATTGGTATTTTTATTAGATTAGTCAAAACTTATTTGTTTATGTTCATTCCTATTACAACAGGATGGACTTTACTAGGGTTATGAATGAACCACCTATTAAAACTTGGGTTAATTTTTATTTATATATTGATTTCACTAGGTAATATATTATATTAACAATTAACAACTTTCTTCCCAACTTCTTTAACCGTAAAAAAACATGATATTTTATATTACTCCCGTTTATAAATAATTATCTTGGTTGATCCCGTATCAATTTAAGAAAAACAATTGACTTGATTATTTATATTGGTTTAATGTAGTTTTCTTTAAATCTGTATGTGGCTCATAATTAAAGTAGAGTGAAAAGAAAGATAAAGTTATAAAAATAATGTTTAAAAAAGCTTCAAATTAAATAATTATTTTGGTATTTACAAAAATAAAAATATAATTTATAGGGCGGATGGAATATTCGTTATCAGAAAGATGATGATGAGGCACTCATTAAAAAGGAAAAGTGATATACTAGTACTACTCCCTCGATCTATCACGCAGTGGGCCTTTACGTACAATTACTATATTTCTTTCTCTTTCTCTCTCCTAAACTTTGTGTCTGTAATATGTATGTAATAAGTAATATTTTTCGCCCCTAATTTATCGTTTTAACATTCAAATGATCGTTTAAAAAAACTTATTTGATTGAATTATTAATATTGATTAATGTGTAGTTTCCTTTTAAAACCCATGTGTATATGGCCCATAATTAAAGTAGGGTGAAAAAAAAAGTAAAAGTGGTAAAGTGGTAAAAGTGATATTCTAAAAAGATAAGTTTTAAAGTGGATAATTATTTTGTGACGAACGAAAAAGAAAAAAGGAGGGACGATAATTTAGCGACGGAGTGAGTATGTAATATTCAATAACGATGGATGTGGTAGTAATGAAATTATATCAAAATTTTGTATATACTGAAGTTTTATATATGAATTACAATACATTTAAAGTTTTTTATATGTATTAAATGGTTTAATTTTAACGTAGGCTGCCGCTTTATTAAGGCATACGATGGATTAATAATCCGAGCTTGCCCGATGTTTGGTACGCAATAGGTGGTCGGACTAATAGACGAAGTTATCCTGGATTAAGTCATAATCCCCTCACTATTAATACCAAGGGAGAGGGTGGTATTATTAACGCCTCACTAAAAAAATTGGGATTAACATTTGCAATCTCAAACTACCCTCGATATACAAGTGATGATTAATAGCGAGGGCACTAATAAGTCGGGATTAATAATACGCTTATCCTTGTCCGACTTCCAAACAAGCCCTAAGAGTATTTTTAAGGAAAATTTATTTTTTTAACCAACGTATTAATTGTAGACGACACAATTCACCATGTACTTTGTATAACATTAATTTAACAAATATACTATATTTTAAAGGTAAATGACACCAATTACGTAACGGTAGTTAGTAAATCGTTAAAAAACGATGATATTGACACGTGCATGACTGCTTGCATAGATAGTCACGTCAACGAGTTGTTAACGAAGTTTGACAGCAACTTAACAAATTTTGTCATATTTTGTATAAATTATCTAACAATTTGATACATTTTGTTTTAAATTTTAGTATATTTATTAAATTTAATTTATACAAAGTACATGATTAATTGTGTCACTACCAAATAGTATATTGGTAAAATAAACAATTTTCCCTATTTTTAATTAGGTTTGATTCAAATATGAAAAACGGAAATATTTTCAATTATCGTATATACGTTCAGACATCACGAATATTTACGAATAGACAACACATTAAAAAAAAAAAACACTAGAGTGCACAGCTATATTATCGTTTTCGTCAGCGAGGAGAATGGTTAGTCATTCTGCATGTACTCCTAATACCAGGTACAATGTGGGGTCATTTGGGAACATTAAAGGGATTCTTTAATACAATGGGGGGAGCTAAGCCAAATTAGTAAAAGGATGTATGGGTAGCCTTTCAGGCTACCCAATTCAAGAATAGCAAATATTTTCCTTCGAGTCACCTTTTTACGCGGTGGATTATGACTGATTGAATAAAATTTACTTTTTATCTTATTTTTGGCATATTTTTCACCTCAAAAATTAATTTTAAAATCTTTTTTAAAAAAATATCTACATATTTTTATCTATAAATATAGACTTGGTTTGTTGAATTTGGATACCAACTTAATTTTCTACATTTTTATCTAAATAATTGAGATAAGAATAACAGAAAAGCAGAAAGTTATTGTGCAGCCACCGCTATAAGCGTGTTTTTTATTGGGTAGCTTATAATAGATTAAAGATGTTTTTATTTATTTTTAATGATTTAGATAATTTAGAGCACATTTGCTCCCACATTGTACATGCTCTAAGAGCACTACCAATGGTGAAAGAGGAGCAAAATGCAAATTTTCTAATACAATGGGGGTAGCAATGGGTAACATTGAATAGTTAAACCATGATCATCAATTTTGAGTAGTACGTTGTGCTATTGGGAGCAAGGGGGAGCAAGTTGGCCAAAAGTTGTATTTTTTTTCAAATTTTGATTATTTTTCATCCAAACAAAATATTTTTTGAAATATTTTTCACTTTTTCGAACCTATAATTTTTTATCTATTAATAGAGGGTTGATTTATTTTATCTGGACTTCAAATTAATTTTCTATAAATGTAAAAATAAAATTATTTATTAAAATAATGTTATTGGAGTTTGTGCCATCATTGAAAGGGGTTTATTTTGGATAGCTTATGGGTAGCTTAATATTTTTTTATTATTATTAATTTTAAATTAATGGGAAGCTTAGGAAGCCAATAGCTACCCCATTATACATGCTCTAATTGGTTGGTATGCTGAAGTTCATACATACCGAATTATGTAAATGCAACTATGCAACAAATAAAATTTCCACAAATTATAGGAAAAACATGGAATTATTTCAACTACAATATCTGACCAGATGATTTAAAATAGCAATTTTTCAACAAAAAAAACACATTAATTGTTAACAAGGAATTATTTCATACTCAAACCAATATCAAAGGTTTAACGATAACAATAAGCACGTTTGAATAATAAAAAGTACGAATCAAACAAGAATATTAGAGAGATAATCACGTAATTAAACTGACACATAATCAATACTGTATAATCTCTCTTATCTCAAAAGAAGATAATAACCATCAATAAAACATGTTAAAATCTTCCATAATAAACCTCAAGAGAATTTATTCATATATATATATATATATATATATATATATATATATATACTTCCTCCGTCCCTAAATTATCGTCCGTCTCAAAATAATTGTCCATTTTGAAACTTACCATCTTAGAACATCACTTTTATCATTTTACCCTTACTTTTTCACTTTATTTTAATTATGGGCCACATACACATAGATATTAAAGGAAACTACACATTAAACTAATATAAATAATAAAGTCAATTGTTTTTTCTTAAATTGTGCACTTGATCAATTAGGACGATTATTTAGGGACGGATGTAGTATATATATATATATATATATATATATGACTAAATTCCAACAACTGGTACATAGCAAATCATCACTGATTTAAATTGAAACCTTTCCCTTGCACAAAAGAAGACATGTTTAATGAACGCACCAAACATCTCATGTGGATTTTGTCTTTCCTCATTCATAAAGAAGACTAGACTGACTAAGACAAGTGAGAACTGAGAAGAACCAACAAAGCACTAAACGAAAAGAGAAAGGAAGATACACACGCCAATAAAGGAAGAAATTACCCAAAGTAGTAAAATTAACTTTCCTTAAAAAAACAAAAAAAAAGTAAAATTAACTTTCTCCAAATCACTTCCAAACTAAACACCAGACGGATAGATCCATCTGTCTTGCCGATATTGGTACCATTAGTGGTGGTAAAAAATTATCAAATTGTAACGACCCCAAAATTTGGGCCCAACTATAGGGCCCACATTATGGGCACATCATCAAAAACCTCAAAAATCATACTACAACCCAAACGTAAAAATGTACCTTCCACTTAAACATCAAATATTCTAACACAAATCCCTTAATAAAATTAACTTACAATAAAATATAGGTCTAAAATAATCTCCCAAAAATATCCAATTAACAATTCTAATATGAATTCATAAAATAACAAAATTCTAAATTCTTCAATTGGACCGAACCGAACCGAATTGTTCATGTTCCCGTTCTTTACTTATGTCCTGAAAGAAAAGGATTTAGGAAATGGGTGAGCGACAAAGCCCAAGAAGTTCATATACAACCCTCCGGTTTCTAAGAGAGTTGACGAAGAAAAGTCAAACGAAATATCAATCAAATAAAGAATTTATGGATATGTCAAAGGAATTATTTTCTAGATATCCACAAGATTAAATACATGAAGAACAATTAACAATTTCACAAGAATCAATCAGAATCAATATCAAATAATTAGGAAGATGTTATGATCACATAAGCGGTCATTTTAGACCAAACAAAAGTGGCTCCAAGGAACCCCAATTATCAAAGTACCCCAAAGGGGTCAAAATCAAAATGGTATATCCGGATTACCACACCATAGTTCCTATGGTGTAATGTCGCCTTAACAGGCCAAATGGTCATTCAAATTTTCTTAGTGATCATAACGGAGTATTTCAAAAATATAATAATTTCAAATCCAACAAAATCAAATACTAGTGATGACCGAATAAAATGTCACACATCAAATTCAAACAATTATGAGATTCATAGGGTAATATCACAATTAAGAATAACGAAAGAAGCATTCGTTACTTTCAAATTCAAAAACCAACCTGCAAGGTGGCACACGCCAAAGAAAGGTAGGAAAAATAGCGGAAGCCTAATATTTTGGAATTTAGCATTCAAAATAACCTAAATGATGTATAATCCCTTACCTTAACGATGCTGTGAAAATTAACCTGAGCACAATGTACCGCTACCCGCGCTTAGCCGAATCTAAATTGTAATAATACAAAATACAAATTCTGAATTAGAGATTTACCGGTAACTTTTAACATGCAAGACAAAATTAACAAATTCTAAATATAACGCTATTATAATTATTTAAGGTTTATTTCTAACTATTGTAACTCAAAGGAAAGTTTCTGAAAATGCACGGACTTAATAATTCAACAAGGCTAGGGATGAATCTGTTAAAACAAATACAGATTCAACAAACTTCACTCACGATTTCCAAGGTCCTCTTTTGGTGTGAAAGACTTGATTTTTCATAAAAATAGTATAAATAATAAAGGTTGACATAAACTCCTTCCATCACAAACAGTATCCCACTCCTTCTTCTTTGTTTGATTTGTTTTGTTTTCTTTCCTTCCTGTACTTCGTCCTTTCTGTTTCATCACTTCTCTTTCTTATTTTTTTTTTGTTACCTACTGTCCGCTCCATCAAGAGGCCCCTGTTCTCAAATCCGTGCCCACCGGTAATTGATGGACGTACTGGCCAAAAACTTGATGGACAATCCCGGAAAAAACTCATTAATGATAATTTCTTACTCAACAATTTGAGTCACCAGATTTAAATTCCAACCCAAAACAAATTCCAATTTTTCTTTTCCTCAAACCCACTTTATTCTTGGAAGGTGAAATCATAATTCATCTTATCCAGTTAAACAAAAGAATCATATCATTTGAAATTTAGAAACGGAGAGAGCAATACCTCTAATTACGATTCACAATCTCGTCTGATGATGTTTCGGTGCGCCACCTATCTTCCTCCTTCCTTCACTTCGGAGACCCCAACAATGGCTTCCACCGTGCTCTCTTCTATCTCTCTCTATCTATCTCTCTCTCTCTCTCTCTCTCTCTCTAAATGCTTTACTTGGGACAGAAAATTCCTTTTGATTTCTGGGGAAAAGCTTTTCTATGGGTTGTCGATTAATGGGTTGCCGATTCATGGCCTTAACACAGAGATGACTCTCTGTTTCTTCTTCCAGTCCATGCCTGCCGATTGAATTTCTTTCATTCTATTTCTTTATTCTTTTTTTTTTTTAAACAAAAATTTATTTTAACTTAATATGCTAATGGGCCAAGTTCAAATTGAAAGTCCACTAGATCAAGCCCACCAAATGAAGTTTAAGTGTACTAGGAATCAAGCCCACTCAATTTGATGGGTCAAGCCCACGCCATAATATACAAATTCTAAACTGGAAAGTTAAGACCACAAAAATATTGATATTTGATAAAATTAATAAAAGAAAAATTTGGGGTATTACACTAATCCATTGGGTTATCTATTATATCAATTATAAAAGAATGTTATCAATTAACACATAATTAGCATGGGTTTTAATGGATAATATTCATTAACATTCACAATAAATCAGATAATTATGGATATTAACCTAATATCAATTGAATTTATTCACTAATACCAAAGACTACCATCAGTTTATAAATTAATGCCACCACCATCAACCGCCGCCACTTCCTGACCATCCCGCCCGCCACCATCACATCACAGCCTTCTGCACCGGCCACACCGCCACCAGCAACATCTTCGCCGGCTCACCACTAATCTCCAACCGCCACCGTCATCTGTTCATCGCCACCACGAATTATCACATCTCGCCAATCGCCATCCATCGCCAGCCTCTCACTTCTCACGACCATCACATCCCACTTCCATGGCTCTCACGAATAAATAATAATTAACAAGCATTAACTCCTGCTAGTAAGATTCAAACTTTAAAATCAAGTTACCTTATAATAAAAACTTGTTACCGTTCTCAGCCACCTCACTTTCGGATATTATTTACCGCCAAGTTAACATGCCAAACTGCGAAAAACACATTAACTTTATTATAACTTATTTGTTATTTTGTTTTGGACTAAAATATTTGTTTACTTATTTATAATTTATTTTAATATTTCATTATTTATAAAAATTTTGAACTTTTTTATTACTTTTACATAATCATTTATTAGTGTCAAATCAATAAACATGTATATTTTCTATCTCACAACTATGAAGACTATTATAAAATTTTGACAACTTTATATATATTAGGTGATAAAAATAGTGTCGCATTGCAAATGTCACTTTTATTTGAGGAAAAAAAAGGAAAGAAAAGATAAATGTTAAAATTAAGAGAATATTTCGTTGTTGTTGAGCGTAGGGCCCATGAATTTTTTATTAAATATGAAAAGTTGGTGAAAATATTATGATTTATGAATATTAAGTTATTAACTTATCATTGTGTGTGTATGTGTGTGTGCATGTGTGTGTTTTTGGCGTGTGTGTGTTTGTTTGTTTTTTTTGGCGTGTGTGTGTTTGGGTGGGTTTGTGTGTGTGTGTTATGCATAGTGAATCATAATATAAGTATGTAAGTAATACTCAAACAAAATAAATGATGTTCCTTATGGGTATTAGTACTCTTTGCAGTCTGCGATTACAGCGCTAGTTTGAAAATTTATCAATAAATGAAGCGATATTGTAGAAATGAACTACTAAAATATTATTTTCTAAAAAATTAACTTTCAAAGGAGTCTCTTTGCAGGAGCGGAGGGATTAATTAATAATTTGTATACGAAATTGTGGGGCGGACAAAACGGCCCGGACAAAAATTAAATTGTTTAACTTAACTACGATAACAGTTAAAATAAATAAATAAATATTTCAAATTATAAAACTTACGTTTTTTTTTTAATTTTTAAATTGTATGTGAAATTACAGTCGGAAAAATTTAAATTGATTAAGTTAATTACGATAACAATTAAAAAGAAAAAAATACAAATACAAATTTTCGCAACCATAAAAGCGTAAAAGCTGTAAAATTTAAGCGTAAAATCGTAATATCTCGGTAAAAAAGTAACTAATTTTCACAAATAAGCTAATAAAGCAGTAAAATATTAAATATAAAATAATAATCGTAAACCGTCTTGTAAATCGTAATATCTCAATAATTTTCGCAAGAATAAAATAGGGATGTAAACATGATAAAAACGGTTGAGATTGTGAGATTAAATGTGATAGAGACATTCTTTATATTTCATATATATCAATATTACATTGAAATGAATCGTGACATAATTTTTCATTAAAAATTTGACATTCATCAACTTTTTAAAAACTACAATGAAAATTCTTTTTAAAAATTGAGAGACACTATTTGGAAATTAGTGTTGCAAAATAATTTTTTATTCAATAGCCGTAGAATCTTCGTAAAAAATTGAGAGACATTGAAACTTACAGGTGGAACCCGGGGAGGGGTGATCGAGCGGACCAGATGAGAGGTTTCGAGGGACCCAGGATGAGAGTTCCGGCGGTGGGAGAACGGGAAAGGTCGAGGGAATCGGCGAGGGCGGGCTGGAGAATAAGTGGGTCTTCCATTGGAATACTGAAACAAATACCACAAAATACCGCAGAAAGAAGTTTCAATCGTCTCTGTACATGTGAAAGATAACTTTTAATCCTAACCGTAGAATTTTTGTAAAACAGTAAATTCTGACCACTTTTTATCCCAAGTCAATTACGAGCGTGTGCGACTATGACCTCTATTGTATTATAGATTATCCGGATAATATCCATTTATTAATGGATAGAATTGGATATTATCCAATAACACTATTAAGGTTAATGGGTGTTATTGGATAATATCAAACTACCATTAACTATATTTGATAGATAATTGTTTTATCCAAAGTAACCGGCAATACCTAATTGCCACCCCCATGTACCACCTAAATTAGCTATTAAAAATATAGGGAAAATTATAAAAATAATCATTGTAATTTGTAGATAACCGATTTCACCAACCAACTTACAACATGTAATGTATACCCATATTTTGAATAAAAATATTATTTATATCAATTAATATGGTATTTTGTTTTGGGTTGACCTTAATTTATTTTGGGCCTATCTTTGGTTGTGCGGTAAAGTCCAAAGTTGGGTCATAATAGTAAGGAATAATTACGGGTCGGTATCATTTACTAGAAATATAACCGCTAAAGTACCTGTTTTTTTTCAATCACATAAGTCAATTTTCATTATTTTCCTCATTAAATGCCCTTCTCCTTGCATCCTTTCTTCTCCTACCATTTCTTAGCTTGCAATGGCTCACCAATGAATATGTAATACAAAACAGAGTATTAATTTGGATATGGTCCCTCAGTGCAAATTAATTGATTCAATCGATCATTGTTCAAATGTTCAATTTGGACGAAGATCTAATCCATTAATGTACGTAGTTTGAGTGGAAGTTCATCATGAACCCCTTCAACATACCTTAGCTATCCGTTGGATATCACCACATGCCTTTCTGCCACTAACCTCGTAACCATGATCAGATCTGGATTGACGTTGGGAGAGAGACTTAGAGATACCAAAAAATTCACTTATAGGCAAATCTAATTTGTGAATCGTTGCCTATGATGTGGGTATCATTGCCTCATATTTAAGCATTGTTGCCTTCGATTTGGGCATCTATACACAAGAGTAGTTAAACTACTACAACCGGCCATCTGCGTCATTTTTTGTCATGGTTCTAAAAGTCGCTAGGCGGCAGACTAGCGCCTAGGAGACTTGACGGGGCATAGACGGGGCCTATAAATTAAGACATAATTACAGTAGTTTTCAATTTTTTTAATGTAAATTTCCAAAATACATAAAAAAAAAAAACTGACAATATCAAACATATTGACTGCACTGTGTAAATTTGTAAAATAAACTAAAATTAAATATATACAAACATTTAAATAAGTTATGAATTTAGGAATTGTTTATAAGTTTCTAAACTTAAGGGGTCAAAGCTAACAAAAGCCAAAAGCTGTGGATTTTGGGTCATAAGTGAACTTAAAAAATAGGGGCCCAAGCATAAACATGTAAAAATAAAATAAAATAGAGCTCTAGTTTCAACGAATAAATTAGCATCGGAATTAATAAATTAAATACTGCCACCAAAATATCAACAAAATTGGACATCAAAATAGATAAAATTGAACACTGCCGTCAAATATCAGCATAATTGGGTATCGAAATGGATAAATTGGTGTTGAAATGAATAAATTAAAAACTTTCACTAAATATCAACAAAAGTGGGCATTAAAATGGATAAAATTAGCGTCGGAATAAATAAATTAAACATTGCCCCAAATCTTTGTGTAAAAATTTACGAAACAAATTAGATACTATATTAAAAAAAAACACTTTGACAGCAGATACTCAAAAAAGAATAGAATGATATATCATCACCCCACATGCATTCCTGCACCACACGGTCACACACACACACACACACATATATTTTCTTAGAGCATCCCCATTGTAAGTTTAGACCCAATTCTTAAGTCTTGGAAAATGGAGTGAGTGGCCACTGGGTGCCAATTAGGAGAGAGAACAGAGCTATTAGGAGAGAGAAAGAGAGCTTCACTTCCTAAATAGGAAGTTTGTTTCGGGAATGGAGCTGTGAGGGGGAGGGGGCGGTGAGTGGGGGAGGGAGGACGGCCCGGCGGCTGACTGAATTATTTTGTGTGTGTGTGGGGGGGTGGGGTTGGGTTTTGTATTTATTGGTATGGTGTTAAATTTAATATTTTTTATGTAAGAAGATGTGTAAGAATATTATACAATGGGAAGATATATTCTTAAGTGAGTAAGAAGATAAAAATATATAGGTGACAGTGGGACCCAGTTAAGAAGTTGTATAAGAAGTTGATGTAAATTTTAACATTGAGGATGCTCTTAGAGTTCTTCACATTTAGATAAAACCCTTTGGCACAAAGGATATCATAAGCTCCGAGCTCATTGAACCAGTGATCCAAATAAAGATCATCCGACTTATCATTTTGAACTGGTTTGTTTGGGTGAAAAATAACTGTGGGGTATTTCTCCCACTTTGGTCGTGCTTTATTTCATTTAAAATACATGTTGTTATTGCGTTTTTAGGTAGTTGTTAGGAAGTTTTGGTCAAAAAGGTAATAACAAGGGGGAATATTGTTGGAGTAAAATTCTCCTACATATTTATTATTTTTCTCTATACGAGCCATTGAATGATCCATCATCAGAAGGCTCGTTCGTTTCATTGTTTTCTTCATCGGTCTTCATATATTGTTTTATCATGAATGACTGGTGTATTCATGAATGTTAAGCATAGTTTAGACTCAACTACTCGCTTAGGAGTTTTCGTAATGATTTCCACTCTCTGAATGGTTTGTTTTCATATTGTAAATAACAGGACTGGCCCTGGGGGTGGCTGGAGGGGTTACCGCCATGGGCCCCCCATTTTTAGGGTCTCAAATGTTTGGGTACTACCTTATATTTAGTATATACATTATAGTATTAAAAGGATATACAATTGTCTTTAACTCGATGGTTAAGATGCCTATGAAATAAGCTAGAGGTCCCATGTTCGAATTTAGGGTTGTTATTTGTTTTAATTCTTATTATAAACTTTTTACTTTTCTTTTTCCTAATACTTAAAATAATTTCATTTTTATAAAGGCCCCCCCTTTTTTTGGGTCATAGACCTCTCGAAACTCAGGGCCGGGCCTGGTAAACAATTGCAATCTTTTAATCTAGTGGAAGTTTTGCCATGAGACATTATCTACGAGTGTTTTACTTGTAGAAATAAATTATAGGTTGGTGTTACTTTGTTTGATTCATTTATTATTTATTCCGCTGATGTTTACAATTGATAACTCATGAAATGATGTATCTTTAGATACATCATTAGTAACTATTTCAGCAATTATTATTTTTTTTTTTACGAATCCTACCTACAAATAGCATTTCATGGTTCAAATTGGCTATTCTCATTACTTATATATAGGCTTAAATCACAAATTGGTCACCCTACTTTCCAGCTTTTTGCATTATGATAACTCTACAATTTTTTTTTTCTATTTCATCATTGTACTAGACCAAGTAATACACGTTAATCACTCCATCCAAAAAATTGGATGGAAAGCTTTAAAATTTTACATTGACCCGAAAATACCCTTTAAGTATTCGATCATCTGCGCAGTTTTCCACTCACTTGTGAACTTCGGCCATAAGTCCGAAGCGGCCAGACCATTGAGTGGCTCCTCCGCCAGTGAACCTTCCATCATCGCCGCTACGCACCGCACCACTCTGCTAGCTTCTCCACCGTATCCGTCACGTAACTCATCCACTAACTCTTCAATCTCCGCCGCCCTTGATCGAAGCCGCCGTCGCCACACTTAATTACGCCCACTCCTTTTATTCTCGGCAAGAGGCTCGGTCCGAAGCGATGATAGCCTTGACGGAGGTAAAGAAGATAGCATGGCTTCGGCTACTATAGTGGCGCCGCATTCTTTGGTGGATTCAGGCTCGGCTAGGTAAGACTTTGGACAGTTTGGAGCTTCGCCCGGCGCCACCCAATATGGTTGGTCCTTCTCAGGCCTCAGTGGCTTCTCGGCAATCGTTCTTTGGGAGGTTTTACACCAACATCAATCAATGGGAGAGGCGTCGGCTAGGGTTGAAATTACCTACCGATAGCTCGGGGCCACTTGAATTTGCTCGCGTCTTTGTCGCTCCCGCTCCACCGTCGGGCGGCGAAAAACGATCCCCGCTAAACTTCGCGAGCTGGCTGTCGGTATATAAATATGTATACCGTTAATTTCTTGAATATGTGTGTGGAGACGATGAATTTTTAGTGTCTTCTAGGGTTAGGGTTTTAGCTTATTTCAGCGAGTGAAATTTTGGGTCTTTTCAATTTGATGAATTAAGTACTCCATTACATTAGGGTTTTAGCCCCCCTTCTTTTGTTCATTTTGCATTCGTCACTAGGGTTTTAGACTATCGGTTAATTCGTGTTCGGATCTTTATTGGAGTTGATAAAGAAAAATAGAGTCAAGAATTGGGATAGCATGGGTGAAGATTCACGATATGATTGTCAAGGGATTCCACAATTTGAGGGCAAATATGGTTGACTAACTTTACTTGGTTTCAAGATAACTAACGGAAAGGAGGCAGAGTGACCAATTTGTTATTTGTTGTGAACTACAATGATGAAATAGAAAAAAAATAAAGGGCATTCATGTCTTTTTCATCATTTCCATCCAAGATAACTAACAGAAATGAGGCAGAGTGACCAATTTGTTATTTGTTGTGAAGTACAATGATGAAATAGAAAAAAAAAATTGTAGAGTGATCAGCAATTATTATTTTTTTTTTTACGAATCCTACCTACAAATAGCATTTCATGGTTCAAATTGGCTATTCTCATTACTTATATATATCCATCATGCAAACCCTACAATGTTCTCGAAATCAAACAAAAATAAGAGAAGAAAAACCAAAACTGAACTACATTTCTAATGAATCTCCTGTAAGGCAATTTCCGGAAAGTGTTTATATTTTTTCAACCTGTAAGGCAAAGTGATTCTCCTGACTGTAATCCCACTTAAGTTGGTTGCGTCCTTTTATCGCTTCTGTCGTCTGCCTTCGTCTTCTACGGCTATCAGCCAAGAGAACATGCAGTCACCGCTTTCGGCAAAGGTGGAGTCCGTACCGTCTGAAGCTTCCTGCCAAAATAGCTCGTTTTTTCACTGAACCCCACACACTATATTACTGACAAATTACCTGACTCCTCACCTGAGTTGGTAGATTCTTTATTGCGTGCGAGCTGAATTTAGACTTTTATTGAAAACTAGTTAAAAGCCGTGGTTCGGGTTCTCTTCGAAATAATACTAATATAATTTTAAATGTAATATATATTTATTCTTTTGGTAATATTAATAGTATAATTTTTAAAATTTAGACATTATGATTAAAATGTTGGAATATAAAACCAACGTCGCATTTTCTAACAAATGTGAATATATATTCTATTTGTAATAATAGTGAAAGTCTTCTAACCAATGTGTAATACATTTATTTTATTAATAATAATAATAAACGTCTTTTATTTTAAAACTTTTGAAACTAACATCATTTTCTAACGAACGTTTAAACTAAAATCATTTTCCAACATCTATTCTATTGTTAGTATAAAAAATTTATCTAAAAATAAATCAAGCATGTTTGCGTTACCCATTGTGAGACTGAAAGGGCGAGTTGGGTATCTAACTCCTTCCCAACTCGTAGCTTAGCCCCCGAACCCATATTTTTAGTATTTTTTGGTTTTTCTATATTTAATCTTAAAATAGAGGTGACGGTTATATATATATATATATATATATATATATATATATATATATTTTTTTTTTTTTTTTTTTTAAATTCCATAGTGAGGTCAAGTGTATTACAACCGCTTACGTTTTTAAACACGTCGTTTTTACGTAACGACGGAGGTTTGAAACGAGATTCTCAGTGGCTTGAGATCGCCTGGGGTATCGTCACTTGAAGCAGTTGCCAAACGATATATATACACACCAGCGACAACTCGTCCAAATATCGGAGGAACGTAACATAGGATCGAACCACCCGCCAAAAGGGCGCCCATATTGCACTACTTTCCTGGCGATAAAAGCCACTAAAGCCGATACTGGCATTATTATACTTTATACCAGTTGATTCCAAATGCCCGGGCTCGCCGGAGATGAGAGTGAAAAATGAAAATGTTACCCACGATCGTGGCTGCATGGGAGCTGGTATTTCAGGAAAATACTAGCAATACCATCTTCCCGAATTTGGTCCATGATCGGGTTTAGCGGGGGAGTAACATAAGTAGAATGAGACTCGGATATAATGATCGGGTTTAGCGGGGAAGTAACATGGGTAGAATGAGACGGAAACCACAGTGGCACAGTGATATTCTTGAGGTCTTTTTGGTAGACTCTATATAGCGTGTCGGTTCAGTCATATAATATTATTGAATTTATACTTTTATTGAAAAAAAATTCTAAATCCATAATCACGTGTCATTTGAATGAACTTGCAATAAACGTGAATATTCTCTGAGGCATTGGGCATATACTGAGTCTGATAACTGATCAAGTGATCAAGTTGGAAAAAGAAAAAGGACCACTCAGGTGAGGAGTCAGAACTGCTAGTCCTTTTACTCAGACTCCTGCAGAAACATCTACTTCAATGACACTGTCAGAGTCAGATTTCATGGGTTGAACTGGGGTGTAATACCATCCCACGTCGGGACAGATAAATATGGAAAGAAAATACTTAGTAGTAGAGAAATCTTTCCTACTGAACCTAGATACTCAGGCCCTATAATGGAGTCTGTTAAGTTAGTATTCCAAAAACTTCTGTTCGCTCCCATGGCAGTTTGAACATAACAACCATGCATTTCATCATGCTAACGCGTTGGGTCCATTCTTTAAATAGAAATCAGGAAATTAATAATTATTTGAAACAATCATATTGATTTTTTTACACCCATTCTTCATTTCCAATCTAACCGGAGCACCATTGGTATCCTTAAACCCTTTCTTCATTTCCAACCTGAACTGGAGCACCATTGGTATCGCCACCACCAGAAGTGGTTGCCAAACGGTAGATATACATCCCAGCAATAACAACTCCAAAGATCAAAGGAATGTAACTGAGGATCGAACCCCTAAAGAAAACCGACATGGGATAGATTAAGGAAGTAGTACAAAGTGAAATCCCGATCAGTTCAGCAACCGCTGCTATTAAAGGGCGCTCATATCGCATTAATTTCCCGGTGATAAAAGCCAGCAAAGCCAAACTGAGCAATCCTAGCATTATTATGCCAGTTGATTCGAAATGCCCCTGCTTGTTGGGGATGAGAGTGAAAACGTTACCTACCATCGTGGCTGGAAGCTGGTACTTCAGGCAAATATTAGCAATACCATCTTTCAATATTCGGCGTATGATTGGGTTTGACGGGGGAGTAACATGAGTAGAATGAGGCGCATGAGTGATGATTGGGTTTGGCGGGGGACTAACATGGGTAGAATGAGGATCAGAAACCATGATTACATCTTGCAGAGGAGGGTCAGGAGTAGAATGAGTAGGTGAAGTTATGGCATCTGGAAGGAAAGAAGCCGGCAGTGTAGTTGCAACTGGAGGAAGGGATGTAGAGGCGGAGGAATCAAAAACTTCCTGCATATCGATCGACTTTGGAATTGCAACGGGAGGAAAGGATGTGAAGGCAGAGAAAACATAAACTTCCGGCAATTCCATGTCATCAATTTATACACACTAATGTGGTTGATGACCTTAATATTTAGGAATGGAAGAATGGTCTATAAGTAACGCAGGATAGTTACAGTTTAAGCTGGCTAAGTTAACTAGGATGTACAGTGTTGGGTTGGTTGATAAGGATGATGACTAGTCTTTAGCAGCGTAAGAAGTAAGCTGAAGATCCAGTTTTTTTTATCTGTGTAACTCTTATTATCAGAAAATTGGCTTAAAAGATATCATTTTAGGACAACCTTATTACCATTTTACGAACACTAAAGTTAGGTCTTATTAAAACTAATAATAAAACTTTATTAATATTATTATATTCATATTTAAAGTTTATCTTTCGTATTTTATAATACGAAACATCATTTATTTAGTTAATGTAACCAATTTCATTTCATATTTTTTTGCAATTGATTAGGACATTGCCAATCTTATATTTTATTAAATGTATAGAACAAAAAAATATTTCCCCCCACTTTTAAATTATCGTTCTCTTTTTATTTTTCGTTCGTTCTTAAATAATTATCCTTTTGCAAAACATTTTTACCATTTTTGTAACACCCGAGATTTTAGTAAGTTTAATTATCTCATTTTTGTCTATCATTGCCTTCTCTATCATTTTTGTCTCCAGGAGGAGACATGGATTCGTTCCAGGCAAAGAGTCCATTATATTATTTTGGCATGTTTCGGTCTAAGACTTTTTTTTTTTTAAATTATGTTTACAATTTCTATAATATTTCATATTTGCTCTTTACTTGTATTATGACCATATCTTTTATACTTAACTAATTTTATAATTATAACTAACTTTAATAACATTAATATATCATTTAATAACTAGAATTTTAAGGGCTTTTTGTTAAATGGAGATGGTCGATTTTCACTTTTCAACTTGCCAAGTATAAAAACAAAAGGGACGTGTTAGTGAAGGGGATGGGACGAGAGAGGGAGTGAGTGGAGGTTTGGGTGGTTTTGATTTTAAAACAATGGGCACAGGGATTGGTGATTGGAGGAGAAGTGTTTGATTTTGATTTGGAAATGTCCTTTAAACTTGGAAACAATTAAAATATTGATCCACTTTTCCAAGACTTCAGTTGGGAAAGGTTATAGAACTATCCCAACAACAAGGTTACACTTGTGAGGAAATTCATTCTTGGATTGGTCCTTGTACTTTCCAAGTCTTCAACTGGGAAAGATTTTATAGTTTATGGGTTTTTTTTTTTTTTTGTTTAATTTTCGTCCCTGAACATTCGTTTGACGGTGGTTCTCTGGTTCTCGTAGTTACTAATTTCAACGAAGTTAACTGTTAAAATCAATACGTATTCATCTTACATGCATTTTGGACAGAGTAAAATAGTCATTTTACCTTTGAAAGTACAGGGACCAATTGTGTTGGTAGAAAACTATTCTTATAATTTTTATTCATTAATGATTATTTAAAATAATATTAAACTATTCAAAACTTAAAGGTTATAAAAAAATAAGAAATTATGTAATACCAAACTATTAAAATACTTACGCTATTAAATTCTTCTAACACTAAACTATTAATAAGGTTATTTAAATTCTAACTGACAGGTGCTTAATATTGCAAAGATTAAATATGCAACATAATAAAATATTAACCTTGTACCATTTAAACGAAGTTTAGTTATTAAGGTTCAAGTTAGGTACAAATAATAATATTTTTATCAAATTATTTTTAGGCATGTCCACAATCCTTACTTGGACACTTTTTTTTTCTTATCTTCTGAAAAAATAATAATATTATTTTTAAACCTTACTATAGATAATAGGTTTAATTAGTTATTTAGTCCTTCGACTTGTTCCGAATTTTTTGTTTGGTCATAATGTTTTTTGAAAAATTAGTTTGGTCATCCATGTTACGTTTTGTTGTTAGATGCCCCCTTTCTTCATTAACGTTTAGATTTCTGTCTAACAAAACGTTAATATTTGATAGAAATGTAAACGTTAATGGAGAAAGAGGGGAATCTAACAACAAAACGCTACATGTAGAACCAAACTAGTTCTTATAAAAATGTTAGGATCAAACAAAAAATTCAGAACAAGTCGAAGGACCAAATAATTAATTAAACCTAGATAATAGTATAACTTGATAATTCTACATTTACCAGCTATAATATTCCCTCCGTCCCAAAATGAATAATGTTTTAGCAACAACAAAAAATTGGCCCAAAATTAATGATGTTATAGGATTAAAAAAATATTAACAACGGTTTTACCAAAATTTCCCTTATTAATGATTATTTAATTATATTTTGTATTGGGAAAAACTAGAATAATTTAAAGAGGGATGTTAAGAGGAACGAGAAAAATAATCATGTAACTTATCAACAAAAATTCCACTTAAGTAAGGGTAAATAAGTCTTTTTATAAGCTTCCATAATATGTGTGCAAATTTCAAAAGCATCATTTATTTTGGGACAAGTGAAGTAGAAGCTGTGGTAAATTGGAAAAGACCCGAGACAGTAACAGAGGTGCGTAGTTTCTTGGGGTTAGTTGGTTACTATCGGAGATTCATTGAAGGATTTTCGAAGATAGCCACACCTATGACTGCTTTGACGCGGAAGAAGACACCGTTTGTATGGAGCGACAGATGTGAGAACAGTTTCCAAGAATTGAAGCGACAACTGAGTACAGCTCCAGTTCTTGATTTACCCAGTGGTGGAGATAATTTTATTGTGTATGCTAATGCCTCCAAGGAAGGTTTGGGATGTGTATTGATGCAGAACGGGAAGGTTATTGCATATGCTTCGAGGAAGTTGACTCCTTATGAGCAGAATTATCCTACCCATGACATGGAATTGGTTGCGATTATATTTGCTTTGCATAAATGGAAGCATTATCTTTATGGGGCCAAGTTTGAAGTTTATACTGATCACAATAGTTTGATGTATTTGTTCTCATAAAAAGAACTGAACATGCGACAACGTACGTGGATGGAAAAGCTTAAAGACCACGATTGTGATATATTGTATCATCCTGGTAAAGCCAATATGGTAGCTGATGTATTGAGCAAGAAGACTTATTTATCTTATTTATTGGTACGAGAGAGGAATATGTTCGAAGATTTGAGGGATTGGGATCCTTGTGAGTTTGTCCAGGGGATATTATTTGTGAACATTCGAGCCACACCTGTCATGTTTCAGCAGATAAAGGAAGCTCAACTAAATGATTCAGAATTGCTAAAGATAGTGGATGATCTGAAATAAGGTAAGACACCTGACTTTGTGGTTAGTAATGAGGGAGTCTTAACCTTTCTAGGTAGATTGTGTGTACCTTCTAGTGATGGAGTGAAACAACAGGTACTTGAAGAATCCCACAAAGCTAAAAACACTATTCACCCAAGGATTACAAAGATGTATAAAGATCTGAAGCAGCATTTCTGGTGGAATAATATGAAGCGAGAAATTGCTGAGTTTGATGCGAAGTGTCTAACATGTCAACAAGTGAAGGCCTAGCATCAGTGACCTATAGGCTTGTTGTAGCCACTTGAGATACCTGAGTGGAAATGGGAGCATATGACTAGGTTACCTCGTACTCGACATGGCCACGATGCGGTATGGATTGTTATTGACAAACTGACCAAGTCTGCTCACTTTTTACCAGTTGCGATGACTTATACTTTGAGTCACCTAGCATCTTTTTATGTTGGGGAGATCGTTAAATTGCATGGTGTGCCAGTTAGTATTGTATCTGACAGAGATCTGAGGTTCACTTCTTGTATCTAGCAGGCTTTATAGAGTGCTATTAGGACTCAGTTGAGCTTTAGCACATCCTTTCATCCGTAGACAAATGGGCAGTCCGAGAGATTGATTTAGATTCTCGAGGATATGTTACGTGCTTGTGCAGTTGATTTTAAGGGCAGTTAGGACACTCACTTGTCTCTTGCAGAGTTTGCGTATAATAATAGCTTTCAATCCAGTATCGGTATGGCTCCGTATGAAGCTTTCTATGGGAGAAAGTGCAGATCTCCTATTTGCTGGGATGAAGTTGGTGAAGCCAAGCTTTTGGGACCGGAGATGGTTTAGCAGTCAGCTAAGAGTGTTAAACTGATCAAAGACATTACTACAACCGTAGTCGATGTAAGAGTTATACAGCTAATGCATCGGTGTGACCTTGAGTTTCAGGTTGGCGATCATGTGTTCCTGAAGGGATCACCTCGTAGCGATATGAAGAGATTCGGAAAGAAAGGTAAATTATCGCCGAGATACATTGGGCTGTTTGAGATCCTTGAAAGGGTTGGGAGTGTGGCATACAAACTTGTTTTGCCACCATCTTTATCAGAAATTCATGTTGTGTTTCATGTCTCCATGTTACAGAAGTATTTGAGGGATGAATCTCTTGTGCTCAAGTATGAAGATATCACATTTCACCCATATTTGTCCTATGATGAGACACCGGTGGAGATTCTAGATACTAAGGAACTGATCTTGCGCACTAAACGAATTCCCTTGGTTAAAGTGTTATGGCAGAATCACGAGATTGAGGAAGCCACTTGGGAAACTGAGCAGTATATGCGGGAACGATACCCTCACCTATTCGATGGTTTCGGCAAGAGAATTTAGGGACTAAATTATTTTTAGGGGGAGAGAATTGCATATTTTATTAATTGTGCATTATGATGCATTAGCATGATTAATTACGTGCAACGTGTTATGTTTAATGTGTTTATGTGTTTGTGTTGTGGACTTGGATAATTTCCCTACGAGACTTCATTTGAGCTCAAGATATATTGGGCTTGATGTGTGGCGTGTTTAAAGTCCATATTGGACTTTGGTTATGTTGATTATGGTTTACAACATTGGAATAGGAAATGACACGTTAAAGCTAGAAAATATATTTTTTTCCAGCTAGATTGACCCGAAGTGTATCGTGTGTTACGTGTTTCTTTTTATATTGTCAAAATATAATTTTATTTTAACCTTGACTAATTAATAATAATTACTTAGTGATTAATTGGGTCTAATTGGTGATTAATTGGTTTTGACAATATTGACTTTTGACCCACCAATGAGGTTGATACCTCAAAATGAATTCTTCATGTATTGGTTATAAGTTATAACCATGTGATTCTTTGGTATATTATATATCACTTAAGTGATCATTCACTTATTTTCGGCTGAAGACTAGTCAACAATTGTTTCCTTCCTTTTTATTTGTTTAAATTTGTTCGGTGGTGGACAACGTCTCTTTTATTCGATAGTGAGTAGCAACAATTCATTTCTTCGTTCTTTCTTCTTTCTTCAGCCAACGTTCGCTATAAGTTACGAGGGTTTAGCTTTCGGCTAGAATTATTAACAAAATATTACATGTTTTTAATTCCAGCTCCGCATGGGTGTTCTATGTGTTGAGGGCTACGATTATACCCGAATATTTTCTGATTTTATCGATATTTTTTGGAAGAGAAACTGTGGGCTACTCTCATATGGTTTGTATTTAATATGGAGTATAAATAATTTAGTTACGAATTATTGTTAATTTAAATTGGTTATTATGTTAAATGGTTTTAAACCATTATTATGCCGTATAAAACATCGGTGAAATTGTGTTGGGATGAATCATGCAAATCACAATGATCCCCAAAATTCACAAATAATAAATAAATGACTCAACGGAGTCGATTTTGGTACAATAAAATATAATGAGTGTTGTATTGTGTTCCTACAATATTGGGGAATATTTTGGGTTAGACATTTTATAGGAAATATCATATATATGTTAATTATGTTTAAGCAAATAAATGCTTCTTTGTTTGAATTCAAGTAAAAGCATGCTTGTATGTGCATCGAGCCCCCGTACTTGGGACTCGATGGTTGTGTTTTATTAACAAATAAATACTACTTGTGCATCACATTAAGTCCAGCGCTGGTGTACGTGGTTCGTATTGGTCTGGTTTAGACTCTACTATCGGCCGTAGTTGGGAAGTAGCCTCCACTGTTATAATCAATACGAGTAACTTTGGGAACTAAACTTCATATGAATATCGGTAGTGCATAAGGTCCTTTTTGCCAAGGGAGTCTACAAAGAGGACCTACAATAGCAACACTGCTTCATATCCGAGTTATAGGATATGATTGAAAGCTGATGAGCGCAAGATTTCCACGAATTTTCCCGGTAATTTTCTTTTATTTTGTGCTATTTTTGAATTAATTATGCTTTGGAAATATTATTATTTGTGTTTTTGTGCTTAATGTAGGTTTCCAAGCATAATCGAGCTTTAATATGGTGTTTAGCACGAAGTTCGAGACAATTCCGGGCTTAAAAGTTAATTTAGAATTTATTTGGACAAAGTTCGTTAAGCCCGTCAAGAGATCCAAGGCAATTTGAGGCTAACAGAGGCAAACGGTGGCTGAAAAAGCTAACAAAGGACCAAAATGCAAACCTGGAAGGAGGCTGGAAGGCGGCGCCAAAGTCAGAATCTTCAGGGGCACCAGAGCAAATTTTCAGAGAATGAAGGGCAGCCGCCGCAATTGCAACCAGGCCCCTGCGCGTTGTCGAGCTGCCGCTGGCGCCACGTGGCGCATTCTGCCGCCTCCTGCCCACTAAGTCCAACCCGCGGTCTTCTTTTGGATCCGGGTATGACCCGCGTTTAGCCAGCCCACTCCAGCTCCAACCGCCCACCATTCAGCCCGCTTTTCCTCACATCTCTCACCCATTTCCCCAGCGGATGACCCGCGGCTTCTCCCTGGTTGACCCGCTCAGTCCAGCCGTGCCCAGCCAACTTCTTTCTTCCCTTTCAGCCCCTAAAACTCCATTGCTCTCCCTAAAATGCCCCTGGCCGCTTAGTGCTGTTGCTGCTTCTCCATTTTGTTTCCAGAGAGCCCTCATTTTTCGAATTCCACAAGCCCCATTTACGGGCATAAGCCCTAAATGGGGCACCAGCCCCCATTTCTACCAAAATCACACCAAATCTTTGATGCTTGATCACCATTGAAGGTTTGGAACATCAAATCAAGAGCCAAGGACGCACTTGCAAAGGATTTCAACCCTGGATTCGCGATTTTTCGGTTCAATTCTTTCTACTCATATTTTTAGATATTTGTTATGGTTTCTTGGGTTGATTGATTTTGTAATTGTTGAATTGGTTTGTGCTTCAATTATTTATGGAATGCAATTAATTTTTATGTCAAATGTAGTGATTTAATTTAATTTATCTCTTTATTTAGTATATAAGCATGTTGGTTATTATTTTGTGAAATTAATGCTTTTAATTATCTGGCCAATAATTAAATGATTTTAGATATATTTAGGATCCGCGAGAGCTACCTTTATATTTCGGACCAATCAATTTAATAGTTGGTATTTTGTGACACACACCGATAGCCAAAGTGAGATTAGGTTTGACACGCGATCGAACCACCTTAGCCATTCGCGAGGTCGGGGAGGTTAGGGTTGACTATAAGACGCGAAAGCCCGTAGTTAACCAATTTTAGCAGTCTCGGCTACCAACATGACTTGTAGAAAAATATAGAGAGTTTCTTTTTGCAAAGTATTACTCATGCGTTTGGTTATTATTGTGTTTTCTTAATACTTTTAATGGCGTAGCGAACCATTAGATGATCCCTAGAATGATAGGATACGAAGCGAAAGCCCTTCCTGTTATTCCGAAAATCACAATAGTAGTTTGCGTGGCGTGAGACCGAAAGGAGATCGCGCGTAGATAGTCGTAGGATGCTTGTTTACACATGCAGTTATTTTCTCCCCTGTGTTATGTGTTGCGATGATATGAGCCCGTAGCAAGGATGAGTGATAGCTAGGTTTTTCTATACGTAGCGAAAGCCCGTAGAAAATATTAGTGCGCACCCGACTACCGAAAATTTGAGTTAAGAAAAATAGAGAGAGTTAAATTAACCATTGGCTAGACTAGAAATATCCAGTGTTCTAAAACTCCCCGACTAGCTCCGCCTACGGCCCGCCTAGGTGCTAGACCCCTCTCTACCGCCGCGACTTTCTTAGTCGTCGCCTAATCGACCAAGTCGGCGTCTATGACAAACATCGCCGACCTTAATTTATGTTTGTAGCTTTGATTTTGTGGCATGCGGTGACTGGAGAAGAAAGTGGGGACGAACTAGAGAAGGAAGGGGGAGTGGTAATGGTGAGGCAGAGAAGGAGGTAATGGGGGGCGAACTGAAGTAAAATATTTTTTGTTTTTAGTTCTAAACTTGGCTGGTTTATTGCTTTGGGGTTGTTGAGAATTGAGATTAATGGTAGGTTTGTATATTTTTGTTCATTTTACAAATATAGACAAGTGTTTGATAAAATGATAAATATAAAAAAAATTAAATTTGTATTCAATGTGTTTGATCTTTGATGTAAATTATCAAAAAAATGGTAATTATGTCTTAATTCTAGGCCCCGCCTAGGCCCCGATTACGCCCCGACTAGTCCCCTAGGCGCTAGGCCCTAACATGACGCCTAGCGACCGCCTAACGATTTTTAGAACCTTGGAAATATCACAATCCTATTCTTTTTAACCTTGATTTGATGTTGCCGCCGTTTCACTGTCGCGTTAATTTAGTTTATTTTCTTGCATTTATTTTGTTTATTTTATTTTTATTTTAAATCTAATTTCCGTTAGCTTAGATAAAATTAGGTGTGCCCAATTTTAGTACTTAGGATTTATTTCTAGCTCTATCCTCGTGGGATCGACTCGTACTTCGAACTTTATTACTTGATACGGCCGGGTAATCTTGCCCGAGATGCGTTCGCGCACATCAAAAGATGTCATATATGTATATCCTTTGTTATGTGTTTAATTACGTTGAATCAACGTGCATTATAACATGATCAACGTGATGTGTGCAAGTATATGTGCAGCTATACTTGATTTACAAATGTGTTTATGACATGTGCATAACAGCATACCATGTAGTCGCATATAGTAACTTACTGAGTTATCACTCACCCTGTTCCCTTTAATTGTGTTCCTTAGATTCCAGCCAGCTTGGAGGATCAAATTAAGGACCGGCGAGAGACGCGGAATATGCCAGGTTGTCTTTTGGGGTAGTAGCTCATTGTGAGCTTATGTACATTTTACTAGTGTGGTAAGATCGGCGTGGATGGAGTTATGTAAACTCTATTTTGGGGTAGTTTGTGTTATGCTTGCTATTTATAACTGGTTTGCTTTTCTTTTGGAGCTGACGTGTAACTTGTGCCTGTTTATAGTTTCTACAGTTAGTTGACTTCTAGTTTTAGGTTGTTGAGCCTTATGTGTACAGTTACGAGCATTAGCTCGATGTGTTTATGTTATGTCGGCTAGTATAGACTGCCGAGGTGTTGCTACATTATATAGCACCCATCCCTATCTCTGTTGATTACCTATTATAGCTTGTTAATCACAGGTTTTGTTTACTTCTTGTTTTGATACGCGTCAGCTTGAAGTTCTGTATGGGGATTTTGAGCTGGGGCGTGATACAGCCTACTTAGTGGCCCCAATTAGAGCTTTGTCTTCAGGGTTTGAAGAGTTTTTAACCTCTTACTCAGTGGGTTTAAGTGTGATCACATGGATCATGGGGGTGCTCACGGCCTCGTCGATTTGAAGATCCGACTCAGCTTACTCGGAATCTTCTTGTTCAACATTGAAGCTTTCCTCTCGTTCTAGAGATGCCTCATGGTCATAGCTATGCCCCTTGGCTTCAGATTCAATGTTTTTGTCACGGAAATGGAAGGAATAAGACATCCTACAGGAATTGGGGGAAAAAACATTTAGAATTTTCCTGCAAGAAGCAAAAACCATGTGGTTAAGCTTTCGGCATTGAACTGAGCCGGTGTGCAGGGCACCGACCAGAGGTTCCTCGATTCTTACCTATGTGAGTGTTAACAGTTCAGTATAAGACCATAAATTTCTCATATGAAGTGAGTTTGAACCTTAAAACCCAAGTGGGTTAGGGTTCGTGTTCAGAAATATAGAGAAAGAACCCTAAATTTGAAATGTAGAAACTACTTAAAAGGTTACTAGTTTTGGGAGTGTTGCGTGAAGTTTAATCCTGGAGCTTGAGTCTTCGTTCTGCATTCAGGCTCTGGCACATGCGATATTAGAAAGAAGGGGCTCTATAGAGTTTAAAGTTTGGTAAAAGAGGGAACTGGAGGTTGAATGGCTTTTATAGCCAAATCCTCAGTCATGTCCTTAGCGTAACCGGCGTAGGGGTTTCATCTGGTGTGCACGCAGGCATGGAGTCCGAGGCATCGCATTAATGTTGCGTTGGGAACACGTACCCCCACTCAACATTCCCCTTCAACAGCGGCTGCCCACCAGCCTATCACCTCTCCATGCGTCTAACACTAGCTATTGTTGTCTATTTGAAGGAAAGGACAGGTTCACGCATTTATTTTCTTGAGCAACCTTGGCAAGCCCACAAATGACAAGTTCTAAGCAGTCAAGCATTAGATTTCGTTAAGCACCCATCAGACACCATGTTCCTCGCTACAAGCAACTATGCTTACCAGACAAGGAGCAGGGGGCCACTGAGCTGCCAAGCCTAAACGGCCCAAGTATCGGTCATGTGCCACGAGCATGACCCCCACTGCCACGGGCATAGCACGTGCCCGACACACGAGATAAGAGACCATGCAATACAGCGAACAAATATATGCGCTCGACTCCTATACAAGCATATCTAGTAGACATCCTCCCTCTTATTGGATGGGGGCCAAGTATGTAGCGAGCATGAGATTTCACCACAGCGAACATGCTAAGCCTACTTGGAAATGCTGGTAATGGCCATCCAGAACGTGGGGGGTTCATCTCGTGAAAACCACCCCCACGTCTCAAACGTGGCCAGTTAATACCTACGATCCATGCTCGGGTAGTTATGACATTTACTCGGCAGTTAGTGTCGAGGGCTATATAAACCACTTTCCAACTTGGGGAGAGGTGTATTATACTAATTCTTACACCGGAGTGCTTTTATAGGAAAAACCCTACCTTAATCCATAGCTTTTTGGGTTGTTTGACAGGTTTGGAGCATTGATTATTAAAGCTCATATACCCTACAATTATATAAGCCCAGTAACATCAGTGTATCACTATTTTGGATACATCAATATAGTATAGTACACTAGAATGACAAAACTCCCTCTTTTTTTTTTTTTGGTGGAAGCAAGGACGGCACCCTGCATAGTATATTAAAACCAAAACAGAATACAAACAGGAGGGGAACAACCAGCCTTACCCAAAAAGGGGGGACAAAGGAGCTTGACCTCTAAAAAGAGATACAACAAAATTAAACACGTTTCCGAAAAGTAAAAAGGCCTAGAGCATCATGTTGTAACGATCTCCGAACCTCCCCTGGCAGATAAGAAACCATACTGAAATCGCAATCCATATGAGTGTTATGCGCAGCTGCAGCTAAACGATCTGCAACCCCATTCCCTTCTCGAAAAACATGTTGAATACCAAAGCTACCTAACAAAGAAAGGCATTGCCGATACTCATACTCCACAGCCCAAGGGCAGCTAATCACACCCTTAATAACCGAAACTACAAGCATAGAATCAACTTCCACTATAACGTTCTCGAGATCTCTCTCGTCTCATGGTGACGAGTTTCAGAAAGATTTTTAGAAACATGTCGAGTTTGGGACAAATTTAGTTTACCATCTATCTATCCCGGGTATGTCTAATTACGAAAACATCCCTAGTTATTTTAATAAGCATATATTTAATTTAGGCTAACTTTGAAATTTAGTATCCAATGATTGTAAAATCAGTTATGTTGATTTGCTATTAAAATTTGTCATAATTTTATTACTCTCTGTCCCTAAATAATCGTCCTAGTTGACCCGGTGCACAGTTTAAGAAAAAACAATTGACTTGATTATTTATATTGGTTTAATGTGTAGTTTCCTTTAAAGCTCATGTGTATGTGGCACATAATTAAAGTATAGTGAAAAATTAAGGGTAAAGTGGTAAAAGTGATGTTCTAAAAAGGTAAGTTTCAAATTGGACAATTATTTTGGGATGGACGAAAAAGAAAAGGAGAACGATAATTTAGGGACGGATGGAGTGTTAGTTATATCATTTATTTTGTATTAAATTATGTTACATATGTATTTTGTCTCTTAGTTCCTAAGATCACGGGATGCAACGAGAGGCAAGATATGTGTTTTGGTGGGACGGGATGGGAGAGTTTTAAAATTGAGCGGGTTTGGGAAATGCACCCGACCCGACTCATTGTCATCACTAAACAGGACCCACTTATTTTCTACAAGTTAATAGTAGATAAAAGTGTGTATAAGACAATATTACATATTTTAATCTGTAAGACATAGAGGTGTGCACGGGCCCTAAACCCGCGGGCATTGGCAATGCCCAGTATAGGCCCATCAGGTAGCGGGCATCATTTCAAAAAGCCCAGTACTGTACACAAGCCCATGGGCATCAGTGGACGGGCTTTCAACAGGCGTTGGGCGGGCACGGGCTTGATGGGCTTTATTTTCATGTTTTTTAATATTTTTACCATTCAAACTTTATTGCCATGGAGTTTTGAAACAAATCTGTGTTGTGTAACTGATACCTGCAATATTATTAGCCCAACAATCTAATTGTTTTTGCCCACACCAATATTATTAGCCAAACAGTCAACATATGATAACGGAACGGACCCAAGGATCTCCTAGAAAGGTATTAGGATGAATGACTCAGCGACCCAACGCCTTCAAGATGACGCGAACCTTGGAATTGTGAATGACGTCACAATTGGGATGACTCTCCAACTGATAAGTCGAATTCAATTATAAACAACGAATCCACGAAGTTTATAATCCGAGCTTCCAATCCAGGACACTCAAATAATAAGACAATTTTCTAACCAGAAAATCAACTCAAATTTCATTAATCAAAATTCTCTCCTCCTAAAACAATGTTTAAGAATGCCTTTTTATAGGCTTACAAAATAAATGCTAATTCTTGTAGGACAAGAAAACTAATTAAAAGGAAACTCTAAATAAAAGGAAACTAAAATTACCCAAACAATAAAACAGGAAAATAAAACAAAAACGACAGCTTTCTGGAGACCTTGCGGTCGCAAGGCTGTAGACCCCTTGCGTCCGCAAGCTTCACAGCTTCTCTGAATTTGCCACTTTGACCCCCTGAAGTATCCAAACAGTTTTCCAAGCTTCCAAACTTGCCTACAAGTTTCCAAGCTTAACCAGTAGATCCCTGAACTCTTAGAAACACGCTTATGGCTTGTCAATATCATATCAACATATGAGGAGAGAGAAAAGAAAACATTGATTGAAACATATCAAATTCTACATCATCATTCATATATATGAATACAACAAACTTGAACATTCATTCCCATTAACAATGATTCACACATATATTTTAAAAGAACTCCAGCTACAAGTAGGGAATCAAAATTCAAAACATACATACTATATAAATATACATGAATGTACGACCTTCAAACCTTTTAATCTATGTTTTGCAATTTAGTTCAATGAAGAAACATCAATGTTTTTAAACATAGATGAGAGCTTACTATTCGAGAGAGAGAAAGAGAAAGGGAGAGGGCATGATTAACATGCAGTGTCACAGCTATAATCCGTGATTGGTTTTGGGAAAACTCGATGAGGGTGGCGACAGGACTACAAGGCTGAAGCGGCGAGTGGGATGGCGAAGCGGAAGCAAGGGAAGACGACTGACAGGCAACTACGGCGTTGAGCTGTTGAAGCGTTGATTGTTCAAGACCGAAGATGAAAGGTCAACCCAATGTGAGGCTGCCTGCGGTACCTTGGTAACTGGGTTATAGAATTATTGAATCTGAATGAGTGAATGAGATAGAGATAAGATTTTAACTTTTACTATTTCAATTATTATATATATAGAATTATATATTATAAAGAATAAACTATTAAACCTTAACATGTTAACAAAGTATAAAAAATGAAGTATTAAATTTGATGGGCCGGGCTGGCATAACGGGCAGGGAAAACTGGAGAGCCCAGGTGTGCCCGTGACTGCGGGCATCTAACCTCTCTAAAGCCCAGTACTGTGTATCAGCCCATAGGCACGGACACAATGGGCCGGGCATAGGCGGGCGCTGCGGGCTGTGCGGGCTTATGGGCTGGGCTGCTCACCCCTAGTAAGACATAACTATTTATGTTAAATGGGTAAAAAAATCAGAAATTTCAGCGCCACTCCTCATCTTTGGGAAATCACAGGGCCACCCCTCACGCTTATAAATATAGAGCATCCGTTTTTAGCATAAATGGTGTACATCTTGAATGAAAATTATCATTTTTTTCTTTAAAGAACGGTCACTTTTTGGCATGGTCGGTCCTGGGTTTCAAGAGGTCCATGGCCAACAAAATAATAGGGGCCCTTTATAAAAATAAAATCATTTAAAGTATTGAAAAAAAAAGTAAAAAGTTTATAATAAGAATTGAACCCAAGATCTCTCACAATCTACCAAATATGTTAACCCTTGGGTCACCAATTCTAAGCTAAAATTATCAACACGTTATAACTTATATACAGTTCACAGACTAAACAAAAGTAACACACTAAAACAAGTAACAACCCAAGATTTGAATATGAAACATCTAGCTTAAATCATGGCCATCTTAACCACCGGGTTAGGATAATCAATTGTAAACATTTTTGACACTAAAATATATATGCTTAATATAAGGTAGTATCCAAATATTTAGGGCCCTAAAAATTAGGGGCTCATGGCGGTCGCCCCTTCAGACACCCCCAAGGGCCAACCCTGCTTTTTGGCCATAAATTAGTCATTTTTACTATTCAAAGTATTGCTTTTTATTATAAATGAAAACGTCACTTTTGATTTTAAAGGTGTCACTTTTTAGCATTAAGTGTGTCACTTTTGTTTATAGAAGGGTCACTTTATATTATAAATTGAAAATCGTGACTATTAGTCTTAAAAGTGTCACTTTTTAGAACTAAACATGTCACTTTTGTTGGCCCTAGATGTGTTACTTTGCATTGAAAAATATCATTTTTTTTTCGTTACAAATATGTCATTTTAAACCTTCAAACGAGTCAGTTTTGCCATTTTTTTTAAAAAAAAAGAGGATCAGTAGTGGTTCCTCACTTACCACAAAAAGTGTGACTTTGTATTAAAAATGAAGTTAATCAAAACTTTAAGTTGATTTAAGATTTAAATGCAAATTTTGGACACTTAGGACTTCGGCAACAAGTTCTGAAGGATGGAGGGCACCTGAGCTGTTAATGAAACATTTAATTAATGTGCTGGCGCATTCCTTGCGCGCCACGTGGCCCGCCTCCTTCAGCTGAGCCAGACTCGTTTGTGATGGATTCGGGTCGACCCATGGGTTTCAATTAATTTTTCCCGATTTTGAGCTCAATTTCCTCTCATTTAGACTTATTTTTTTGTTGGGTAACACGTGGTTTTCTTTGATGAGTTACCCGCTCTATCAGCCTTTTTTTTTCAATCATTTTTGGGATTTCGTCTTACGGATTTCGATTTGTACGACCTTCTTTCATGAGACCTATTCAATTGTAAAAAGGGTGTAATAGGTTTGAAAGGCTCGTGACCTAAAGGGAATGATGACACTTACCCTGTGCTTGTTTTATGGAAAATAATTTCTGGAAAATGGTTTCTAGAAAATAGCTTATGGAGAATGAAAATACATTATTTTCAGGTGTTTGGTAATTTTTTGAAAATATGTCGAAAAACAACTCATGACCACGTACAAAAAATTCGCCCTAATATTAATATAATTATTGAATATACAATGATTTTTAAAAAAAATGTTCGACCTTAAATAGATCCTTTTTTTTTCAATTTCACAAATACGAAAAACAAATTTTATAACTGATCTAAAAATTATTTTAAACAATAAAATGGGTAATTGTTTTGAGACATCAAAAAATAATATAGTGAACACTTAGAATGTAGTGAGTATTAATAAAATTTTAATTTATAAATAGTGTGAACTTATACAATAAAAATGAGTCAGTGAGTCAGTGAAAATGAACAACAAAGGGTTTTGTGGTGGGGGGTGGAAGGGGTTGTTCGGGAAGGAAGCAGAGGGGTGCTGTGGTGGAGGTGCTTGAATAGGGATTAAATAAATATTAAATAAATTCTAAAAAATAGCTTACGGAAAATGAGTTCGTAAATCGTTTTTTTGAAGAAAAAAAGTTATTATTTTTCGTTAGCTCGTAAAAGTTATTACGTTAATTATATATTTTAATGATTACTAAATACCAGAAAATGAAGAAATGTTTTCAATGAGACAAACGGAGTCTTATTATGAAATGGACAAGTATATATAGAAACAAACTAAAAATATATATATTTTTTTTTTCAAGATGTAATTTTTTGAGATTTGAGGATCATAACCGGTTAAAGAAACATTTTTTTTCCTAAACGTAACACCATTTAAACAAAAATAATACTACATTACCCTCCTTTCAATTAAAAGAAACTAACTAATCATTACTCATACTCCTCGGATTCCCTCCCGACTCCCTCCCTCTCTCTCTCTCTCTTTCTAAGTAATTGGACATTTAAGTGAGTGTTACGTTTACTGTTTTAGGGTGTTACATTTAAGTGAATTATCCATATTCCCTACTAGTTTACTCTTTTACTCCCCCCGAGCAAGGAATCTATTATGTTAATTTGAGATGTTTCAATGAAGAGTTCACTTTAAAAAAAATAATATGTTTACTATCTACGTAACATTTCAGCTTTATCTTCCTCATTTGATTAGAGATGTTAATTGGTCCAGTCCCAACAGTTTCGGTCGCAAATAGGTTCGGTTTAGACAGTTAGCGATACTACCCGATCAAAAAATCTAACGGTTTCGATTCAAACCTTCGGTTTCCAATAAATGATTAAACTTGTATGATTTTTTTTCTAGTTACGAGGCTTGTACGTTTTTTTCATCGTATTACATGGTTTTTTCCGCTAATTATAGTATTATATCGATCTCGTATATGACTAACAATACTTAATCGTATGAAAGACAACTTTCGGTTCAATCCTAACGATTTTCGATCCAACTCTAACGGTTTCGGTCACTAATAGGTTCGGTTTAAAACTATTCTCTAGAATTACAACCCTAAAGGCTTCGGTTTGAACCTGCGGTTTTCGACCCTATTAACTATTAACATCTGTACATTTGATATTAATATATTGATTATACTCAAGTATTTTTGTAATTATGACTAACTTTAATGCAAATTATATACTCCTTCTGTTCCAGATTTCCGGGTAAAGAGTCCACTATTTCATTTTACGATATTTCATTTAAATAGTCAACTTTCAAAAATTAAAACCAACTAAAATTGTTATTTAAAAAAAAATTACTTTCAAACGAGGACTCTTTGCTCGAATCAGAGAAAATATCTCCTAATAATTAGATTTTTCAAACAAGGGAGTATCTTCCAATTTTGTTTTCTTACTTCTTTTACTTTTTTGTCTCTTGCTATCTTCAATTGTATATCTTGCTTTTATTTTATTTTACATTTTACTTTATTTAGTAACGAATATTGGAAAAAAGAGTGAATGAGAGTCCCATGTCAAAAGTAAATCATTTACATTATACATGAATGAATTGTACATTCAACTTATGTACAACATTTAAAGCTTTGGCGTATATTTAAACACTTTTTGACCCTGACATCAGTGCCAACTAAGCAAAACATTAGCAACCTCACTTAACGTCTGTTAGAACCATCGACATACATAGGACTAAATTTGATACCACAATTTCTCAAAGAAAATCAAGTCAGTAAATTAGAGAAACGTCCGTTAGAACTATTGACATACATTGGACTTAATTCGATACCAAAATTTCTCAATCAAAGAAAAATAATTCAGTAATAAATTAGAGAAACCCTCAAACGTTGCGAACAAACCGACCAATTATCCGACCAATCATTAATCAGCATGCTCAATCAACTGAGACCCGGAACGCGAGAGAGCGAGAGAGACTTCAGATGAGGAATCCGGATCTCCTGTACCACTTATGTGTACCACTGATGTACATCTTTTTATCTTCACCATTACATCCCAATCATTGCATCTCAACCAATGGTTGAGATGAAAAGTAGTACACCAGTGGTAAACATAAGTGATGCGAAAGATCTGGACTCTCAGATGAGATGTTGGGAAAAACTGAAAGCTACTGTCTAGTTATGACAATAAATGTTTACAGTATACTACAGAGTACAGTTTAATAATAAATGTATTACTTCTTGCCTTGTGACAGCAAGTGAGGATGAAAATTTTATAGACCAACAATTACACTCTTTTGCAATGTCCACAAATATCACAAATTGCAAGCATTACCAACAACAGAAATGTACACTGCCATATAACTAGAAAATCATCTTTGTTTGCAGTACAATTATCAGCTTTGCTTCTACACCCGAGACTCGTACAAAATTTGCAGTTTCCCCCTCTGACCATGTTCCCATCCAGAAGAATTTTTTATGTAATATCAGCTTACAAACTCCGTTTCCCTTGGTGCAACCGTCTTTTTCTCATATTCAACAATTGAAATGTTTCTAATAAAATCTTAGCATTGCAAATACAGCCTACAAACTCCTATAGTCTATCACAGTCACCTCGTCGTCTGGAGCATCAAGGTCTTGATAACTGCACATATGTGTTAAAAGACAGTTAATTGTTTCTGCATGTATATCCGTACTGGGGAAAAAACATTTTACAAGAAAGTTGAAACAATACTCAGAAAGATTTGATTTTGGTGATAGGATTAGCATATCAATGAGTTCTAAGGCTTTGTAGCTGTATATTACAAAGGAAACGAGATTCATTTACAGATTTATGTTTATGGAAAAAAGTTCAAAACAAACAATATTGTAAATTCTGGAACTTGGGGCCCAAACAGAATGGAAAGCTTTTCAATGGCATATATTCTAATCAATCCATAAATAGGCACAATGGCACATGATAGCATTTTCGACAGAAAATGCCAATCACTCGAGCAACAATTCTGTATTAGTTGAGTCAAAATACATTTGGTGATACGTGTTAGGGAAAAATATGTAATTAAACAACATAACTGAGCCAACTGATTGCCTAAAAACTATAACCTTGAGCAAATCACAACATTCTACACTCAAACAGGTGCATCTTTGCAAACCTTTGCTTTCCAATTGTGTCAGATTGCATTTTAAACAAAGCAAAAAATGGAAGCTAACCCGATTACAAAACGTATAGACTGTTCATATAACTTAGCTACATTGTATATTAACCAAGTCACTCCATTCTTATGTTTCAACTTTCTACAAGACAAAACAAGGAGAACAAACGGAGACACGCACCAGCAGTAGAAAAGGAATTGGAGATTTCCATAACTCCATGTCATCTAACTTCATGCAAGGTTTGTGATTTTAAGAAATTTATTTATTTATTGAGAGGCAAGTGTGACCCCTTGTTGGTATGGGGATTAGAACCAAAGACCTCAAGGTCTTGGCTTAAGTGCCCTTGCCATCTCTCCCACCCCTTATGTGTCAAGTTTCATTTATGGCTAGATAACCTTCAAAATACCTGGTGGCTGATCAATCCAGCTAACAGTTTTACTCACTTTAGCTTTCTTCTACTTTGGGACCATTTTAGCTTAACGCAAGCAAGCATACAGGTTATTTTAACAACAAAACAAATTGTAACTGAGGAGAAAATGATGGCAAATGGTAAGGGAAAATTCATTGACTACTCCCGCCATCACAGAATGATTGTCCTTTTAAAAAAATTTGTCCCAAAATGAGTGTTATTTTCTATATGAAGTTACTAAATTCACCTAGGCTATCAATCAATAGTCCCAGTGAGCACTTGCAATGCTATTGTAAAAACACTAAGGACATTCATATAGTAAAAACACTAAGGACATTCATATAGCTACTACTAAAATGACCTAAAAGTTAAACTAAAACAAAAAACTTGGAAGGACACTTATTTTGTGACGGAGGGAGTACAAATAAATAATCAGATAATGGAATACTATTCAAGTCCAGACCAGAACTTGCCTCCGTAAACGGCGAGGATCCTGTCGGAATGAAGGAGGTAAAGCGATAATTGGGGAAGGACCACTTAATTGGGGAGCAGACCGGCCATTTCTACCACCACCTTCAAATGGGGAAGGCCCGCCCTGGTCTCGCAGCATGCGCATTGCAACTTCAGGAGGAGCAGGGACAAAGGGCCCCAATGGTCTGCAAACATGAGCACATACAATAAGTGAAAGGAAAAGGGAAGCAGGTCACCAACTTGGATCAGCAAAGGCCAAGTAATGACAATCTCATGATAACAAAATGATACAACCAACGTACATACCCAGCACCAGGTACAGGCATCAGTACAGGAGGTGGGGGTATATCAGAAGGGAAAGGCGCAACATGTAGTCCTTGTCCACCAAAAGTATCAAACATTGGTTCATCAGGATTCCCCCCACCAGGACCATCGTTGTTAGATTGAAACTCCATTGACTGTGGATTCTCAGCCCTATCAAACCTTTCAGTACCGTTTGCTCGACCATCACGTTCCCTGCGGTTGCCTCGTTCATCTTTCATTCTGTTATCTGATCCAAGTCTACGCCTCAGTGGTTTCTCCTTCTGCAAAAAGATCATGTGATGGACAGAGATGTCACTGATGGTAAAAGAAAAAATAGAGAGGATACATGGAAACTACAAAAAGTATAGAATAAATCTCATCCACTCCGATGAAGAATATTATAGTTTAACAAACAACTTGTATACATTTGATCATAAAGGACATTACCTGGATAGCAGTAAAAGAATAAGAAAGATTTGATGTGCGAATCAAATCTTAAAATAAACAATACTCTTGTAGGTTAAAAATAGAGTAAAATAAAATTTAGAGAAGCAAGCTGATTTATACTCCATTGGGTACTACACTGATGTTTAAACAGACTCACATGTATCTTACAAATGGAGCTACCTTGCAACTTTTTTGGTTGAAGAAATGGGGAAAAGATGAAAGAAAAATGTATCTCTATATGGTACCACATTCTTATTTCCTTGGTGGAAGACTCAAACCTTGAAGCCTACTCCGGATAAACTAGAAGTAAAACCCATTGAAATAAGATTCAAAAGGAATAGATACATACATCACAATGCCACTCCCAAAATCAGATTATATTGTGCCCAGAAAATATACATCTCCTTACAAAATGAATAAGCAGGACAGCTATCCCATTACCATATATTAAACGAATACTTGCTTCAGATCATCTTGTGGCAAATGAAATTAGGGTTAAAACGAAAGTACCACAGTATTCAACCAGGTGGATGTTTCACAACCACAAAATAAACAAAGTTAACCAGACCGAACCCACCAGCCTCCATTTGGGCACTGTTTCATACTCAGCTCTACTGACAAAAGAAAATCAGTCATCCTCGTGTCTAATCTACAACCAACTAACAAGGATACCGAAAACAGAAAGATAAAGAGCATGATACTAACCAGAAGAAATCCAAAGAGATTTGCTTCCAGAAGAAACCTCAGATCGCCCCAATGGCATGAAGTCACAGTCCACAACCAGCCAACCAAGGAAGCTTAAGCACAATGATCACAGCTATCGCTTTCATCCAAGGAATGTACTATTGGGCAGGGCACTGAATTCAACTCAGGCCAACTCAACTTAGCCTTCATCCCAATTACTATCCGCTACAAGAATTAGGGTTGTTCATATCCTTCCCTACCGCTGTTGCCCCAACGGCATCCTATATCCTAAATTAGTTAAAGTACATTACCAGCCAACCAAGGAAGCTTAAGCACAATGATCACAGCAACCGATTTCATCCAAGGAAAAGTACTATTAGGCAGGGTTCTCAATTCAACTCACGTCAACTCAACTCAACTTCATCCTGATTACTAGGGGTCAGCTACAAGAATTAGGGTTATTCATATCCTTTCTAACCGCTGTTTCCCATGTTAGTTTTAAACTTCCCCAACTTTATTAAGATTGTTCATATTGATACTATCACAATAATGCACATGCAGGTCTATGTTGTATGTGTCCAAACCATTCCACATTTTTGTGGATAAGAAATTTCATTAGAGGAAGAAAATGGAGGACATCGCAGTCGACAAGATGTCAATCAAAGATAAAAGACAATACACAAAATTAAACTGATAGAAAGCAAAAGCAGCAGCACTAATTAAGCACCACACTCGAAACCCTACTTAGCATTCACCGGGACACCCATAAAAGTGACCAGCAAAAAGAGAAGCTGACTGTGACAATAGGAAAATAATCAGCTCCCTAACTATTGAAAAAGATGAAGAGGCGTCCCTTAAATATCCTGGAATTTTTTTACTTCCACATGCACCAAGAATTCCCAAGTGCACCAGATTACCACAGGCAGAACCACTCTTGGTCCTCGCAAAACCACCAAGACCATACGGTGATAGCTCTTGACAGACTGACATATAGCATACCCAGTGCTACCCGATACTTAACAGTAGCACACACGATATCTTCCACGCCACAGGACAATGATGAAAAAGATTCTCACGAGTATTGTAGCACATAACACAAATATCCAAGGAGATAGCTGAGAGGCTTTGCCAACCTAAGTTTCTGTTCAGCCAGTTATGCACAAGGGACCAACCGACCAAGCAAAAGCCTTCAATTCAAAATAAAGGGAACCAAAGGAAATGAAATGGGAATGCCAAAGCTATAGCTAGAGCCTGCATGAAAGAATTAGGAAAGCGATGCCAAAGTAACTTCCTGCATGAAAGAATTAGAAAAGTGATGCCAAAATTTCTTGACGCCGCCAGACCCCCCACCAATCAGGAAAATCTGAAGGATATGAGGAAGAGAGGTAAGTCCCAAGATTTTATGCATATCACATTACTCTGGACGCACTTCTATCGACCTAACCTGATCTTATCATACGACTAACATCATCTCCCACTTCCTCAACCTTTCATCAGCAATCTTAAAGCAAGCCGACTTCATCCCCTTGAATGGTGTGATGCCCTTTTTCATACTATCTTCCCAGAGCTGGCATATTTACCCTCTCAGTTATACGGGGGATCATCGACCGGCCAAGGTGTAGGACAATCAGAATGAACATTATGATTCAGTCTTCCTTCATTTCCAATGATAAAGTACGAGGGAAACTGATGAAAGTCGAAAGGCAAAAGCACAGACTTATAAGTTAGGAATCCAAAACTTTCTCTGTCTGTTTTTGTCGCTTTCAGTCCTATCCGATGTCTTCACTGCTCATTAACACGTTGCTCCCAAAATAATCAACAAGGGTAAAACAATCAGAAATAGGCTAAACAAAGAACCTAAAGCATCACGAAACCAATTTTCTATCTGAAGGGCAAAAGCATTTCACATTGAGATTAAACAGAAGATATACTTACTTCTCTTAACCACTTCATCAGCCATTTTATAGTAGCAACTAGATATAGACAAACTGACCAGAGGAAGAAAAAAACTGGGAGCCTGATATAGATCTCTGGACATACTCAAATCATAGGACAGAACCATAATGAACATTCATGCACTGCAGCTTCAGTTAAACTCTTCTCTATCAAACAAGAAAAATGAACATATTGATGCAAAGCCACACCAAAAAATACGAATGAGAACTCGACTAAGAATGTTGCAGTTATCCTTGAAAAGGGTAAGGCTATACCTATCAGGTTCTAGAACACTCCATCTCCAAGCAATCGTAACCTCGTCATAATCCACAAAAGTCCTTTCAAACCAACTGTATTGCCCAGCCCTGGAGGACTCCAGTAAGTCATTCATCAACTGTCTATGACAATGCTCCCCCAGACAACATTTCCTATAAGATGATGTGATACCCACAAGTATTGTAGAAATGCCACCAATGACCTCATTGCACCCATGCTTGAGCATGAAATCTCAAAGAGTGTTAGGTTTACTCAGCCAACTTAATGTTCCTAGACAGCCCTTCAATGCACACTACTCCAAAGCATCTCTATTTGATATATGAAAGTGTGCTGTTGGAGTGACTCCAACAGCATCTCTATTCCAACAGCATCAAACCAGACAAGACTAGAACATTCTCTTACACGCCTATGCAGACAGAACATTCTAGATGCTTTCGCATCTTAATCCCTTTTAAGACAAATATCTTGTTTGGCTTAAATTTTTATTTCAAGGATATTATACATTACACTTCAAGTTAGTATCTTCCTGTTCCTGGATTCTCTTACGCCTCTCAGCACAGTAGAAAAAGGCAAAGCCAAAGGGCATGTCCATACATGGAAGAAAACAAAATAACGAGATCAAAAGAGAACCTAGTACATGGGAGGGGCAGCTAAATAGGCAATGATGAACAAGACCTGGTGATCATGAAAGGGTAACAGCAAACATAATAGAAAACAACGAGAGTGAAAACTACCACAGCTATTCTGTCATGGTGGTCATGATTGAAGGCCAGATCTGAAAATTAATACTTGTATTGGTGGTAGTTAAACAGACATATTCATCTGTTCAACCCTCCTTTCATTTGTTTGAGACATTGAAACAATTTATAGTTAGCATCGATCAAACTAATCTTTGGTGTGTTACTAATCATCTGGTTCTGGGCGGCTCAATCACATGTCAAAATCCCTTGACGAGTGGCAATAACCTTCTAAGCACGAACCCAAATGAGGCCTTTCCAAACAAGCTACTATAAAACCTTTTAAGAATACCTCAACCAAATGTGTCCTAAGAGAACATTCGCATCATGCAGTACCAGAATAAATACGGATGAATAAATGAAAAAAACTTCAAAAATATACACTTTTATCAAGTTATTAATTATTAATAATTTTACCGGTGCAGATGGTTGCATAATCGGTGCCCCTCCAGGTGCATCTTCATCGCTGCAGAATTGAGGTTCATTAAGATCAGTAGAAATTAACGTACCAAAGGAAAATAAATTATCTAAAGAACTTTACTCACTTCATATAGTTTTGAAAATATAAATCTTCACGAACTTTAGAAGTTAGCTCCATGACAAGTTCAGGATGTTTCAACTTCAAATGTTTGTGAACAAATTCAGATGCATGAAACAGCTTTGTGCAACCCTTAGCTCCACAGCCATACTTCCATCCATACTTTTCATCCCGAATTTTCCTGACATAGGGATCTAAAGATTCAACTGCAGTAGCATCTATCTTTTCTTTTGCAGTCATTACTTCCAGGGGATCCTGACTCTTCAACCTCTCCTGCCAACGTGACTGAAGTTTCTTTTCCCACTCAGCTCCATCACTGTTTTCATCAGAGTTCTTGCCATCCCCCCTAACATGTCGTAGACCCTTGGCTTCACTTTTTTCAATCAATCCATAATAATCCAATCCATGAATACGCCAGAGATATGTAACAAGTGTATCAAGTAACTCAACCCCCTCAAGACCTTTGACTGAGGCCAAACCTCTGATAATGACAATCGGGCCACTGGAGCTCCCATGAGATTTGTCTCTGCTGGCTCTCTCATTATCCACCCTACATAATACATTATCCTCAACTCCTTTCTCCAAGTCAAGCTTCCTTACAAGCGCCTGCGCCAGTTCAACGTCAGATTGGATTCGTCTGGGTTCAGAACTGACTGGGTGAGCCTTGGGAGCCACTGAGAATAAATCAGTTTCTTTTGCCACCCGACCCTGGCGTCTCCTTTTGCCTCCAATGTCTGCTTCATCTTCAGAATTCTGATCACTTGTCTGTCCGGACTTGTTTGCAGATGAAGTAGTGACGCCAGGACCTCTGCTTCATGTAGAAAGAGGTTACCAATATCATTATAGGAAACAAAAATGTCAATCACACCTTTTGAATTTTAAACAGAGTGAAAGGGTGTATATCTTACAAATCTAACGATCCACTCTGCAGGTCAAGCAAAAACTCCTTCGCCAACTTTCGAGCAAGCTCATTTCTCCTAATAATCCATTAAGTACAAGCATGATTGATACAATTTAATGTAACGAAGAAAGTTGAGGACGGGAGGGAAGTAGTCTGATCCATGTAAAAAGAACCAAGAATTGTACACAATTTCCCTCAAAGATTAAGTACTGTTTGATTCTTTTAAATCAAACAATGAGCTGTCCGTACAATGAATAAAGAGCATACCTTTCAATAACAGCAAGTAAATTTGTCGGATGATATTTATCTTTCAACCTACAGTAAAAATCAAAAATAACAAAGCACGTATTTAGAGAGAGAGGGAGAGAGAGAGAGAGAGAGAGAGAGAGAGAGAGGGAAAGTTGGCTGCAATATGTACCATTCTTCATTTTTGTGAGCATCAAAATAAGCTCGTTTCTGAGTTGTTATATATTCTGTCTTGTATTCTTGATACCTGTAAAACAGAAAGACTTAACAACTTTCCGATAATGAAATAAATCATGGTCTTGAATGCCTAATGAGTGTATCTTAACTATACCTGCGTTCAGCTTCAGATGGTAAGACATCATCTTCAAGTTCCTGGATGAACTGCTTATAAGACATCAAGCCTTCCCTGAAAAATTAATTTCCAATTAACATTTTCCCCCTAATTCAGGTAGAAAGTAGTACATGCATATGCAGGTAGATGCACATGAAATAAATTCTTGTGACATTAATGTCAGGAAGTACAATGAGGATCAGGATGCTATCCACTACACAATGAATTGCTCATAAGATATCAAGAATTTCTGTAAAATCAAGATCAGGGGTCACACTATCATCCTAATTCGGTCAAATAGTGCATGTGCATCATGGGAATCTAACTGGAAAGTTTCTCATTAGGATGTTAAAAAGCACCTGAATACACAGGTAAATGCACATGAAATACATTCTCATGACGTCAATATCAGGAAGTACAATGAGAATCAGAGAAGCCATCCAGTCATCCACTGAATAAAGGAGTCACATCCGATTTTAGATTGAAAATTAGTCAAATGCAGCAAATGCCGTACACTGAAAATTCAAGTTCTTAGTCTAGGGATAATCACCACATTATCTTATGCTTTGGTAATAACTGCTTCCAACAAACATGTACTGATGTCAATATGTTTCTACACAAACTACGAGATTAAACTCATGTCATGCATCTCATGAATGACTGTTAGTAAGAATGATAAGTAACGTGAAAGTAGAAAGGCGAACTTGAAAGAATGCCATAATTGGGGCTGACCAGGTTCATACTAAATTGAGGCTCTGGCTGGTTCAGGGGACTAAACATACGGCTGGGTTGGGCTTGTGAACATGTCTGGGACTGATGTCTAGGGATGAGGTTGCTGTTAAGTCGGAAGATTTTATTTCAATACACTTTGAACATTCGGGTTCAGAAGGTTTAATACAAGATCTGGGTTGCTATCGACCCAAGGTTTGGACATATGGTTGCAAGCAAAGTAGGAACGACAGCCAAGGATATCGTCGGACTTCAGATGATGGCACAAAGTGAGCTAGGGTTATGATGAGCAGTTTTTGATTGCAAGGCACCAAGAGTAGCACAGAGGAGGAATTGTGTGCTAGATTTTGGTTAAGAAACGGTGTGAACTTAAGTATAAACAAAAAACACTGCACAGGAGGGAACAATTTGTGACATGGTGTTCAGGGTTGACAATGAGAGGCGTATTAGCTGTTGGGTATCCTTAGTTAGGGTTCAGGCAAAGGTTGAGGGTGAGGGCCGAATTGTTTAGATACAAGTCATATGTCGAGTACTAGCTTGGACAACCAATTGCAAGTACTATTTTCTAGTTGATAACATTTTGATAGAAAAAGAACAATGTACTACTTATCAAAAAAAAAAAAAGAACAATGTACAAATGACGCAGAAGTCCATCAAAACAAAGCTGAATACAAAGCCAAAAGTGGTAGTAAAACCAAAATATAAAAGCAGCTCAATCCTGTTGTGTGCTGAAATGTGCACTCCCCCACCCCCTCTCAAGAAGCACCCCTGGCCTATGACAAAAGAGAAGTCGTGAAAACAACTCTATCGAACAGAGGAAACCAAGTCGATATTAATCCTTAAAATTTCTGGAATACCTTTCAGTCCACACCGAAAGAGCCAGAGACACCACACTACCTCAACAAACTTGAATCACTATCTCTAGCAAAAACCACTAACTCGCATCTGAGATGAAGTATAGAAAAGAATAGGGGTCTATTTTTTTTATGTTTGTTATTTTTTGGTAATGATCTTTGGGGGTAACAGTAGAGAACAGGAGATGTTTGGGACAGTGATTGTTGAGCCAACAGCACCATAGGGAAAGAAGCATATAATGATATACTTCTGAAACCCATGAACCAAGCCGCGGCTCTGATACCACTTGACACATACATTTAAATAGCCAACAAGAAAGGCGGTTAAGATAAGAATTTAATGATATGATATTTTCTTTAAAAAATACTTTTCTGCAAACTATGAGAAGGGGAGGAACCGACCTTCTGCGTACACACACAACGGTTACAGGCTTATTCTCAAATAATATTCAACTCTGTTCAGCACATAAAGATTACATGATTCTTTGGGTCATAACGTTTTAAAAATAGAAAAGACACAATCATTAAAAGATAGGGAAATGAAGAAGTGGATAAGATATGCCGAGATCAGAGGTGCAGGTGGTGATGAGTTCAGTTGGTTGCTCCATTGATTTATTGTTCACATAAATTTTGTGGGCTTGCCCGTTTTGCCCACAGCCCTACACGGGGTGGGGGCTGGGCCAAGACTTTTAGGGACCGTTATGTTTGTGGGCCTTCCCGCCCCAGCCCATCCTATAACGGGCTTTCTAGGCTTGCTGGTAAACCCGCCCCGCATGCCCGTTTTGACAGCTCTAGCGCTCACGGAAACAATATCAAAGGGAAAAAAAAAATATATATATATATATATATATATAATATATATAGATTAACAAATCTCAACAAAACATGTTATAAGTGAACATAATATATGAAACTAAGTTCTAACATAAATATCCATAACAGAATTAGGAAATATAGTATACTCCCTCCGGACCTATATATAAGCAAAACTAACAGATTTCATACAGATTAAAAAAGTAAGTTAAATTAGTTAAATTGTCTTGATTTTATATAAAACAAAAGTATACTTACTAAAATACCCTTAAGTATCCCACTCAAAACTGATGACAATTAATGCGGTATTAACTCATTGTCATCAATTCATTATAGCTCCTTTTATAATTAGTAGCTCTTTGTGTATAGGGAATGTGCACACATCTTGAAAAACAAAAGAATTAACAAGGGATATTTTTGGTACCAAACTTCTTGGAAGTTGTGAGTAGAGTTTAATATGGTGATTTTTGCTTATATTTAAGTCCACCAAAATTTCGTATTTTTTGCTTATATATAGGTCCGGAGGGAGTATATATTTGTTTATTTTATTGTAACAAATTCCAAAACATGTATAAATAAGATTAATATATAAAAAAACTCCAAAACATGAATTAAAATAGTATGAAAATTGTCACTGATTAAACATTTTTAAAAATAAACACAAAGTAAAACAGATTATCAAAATACAAAAATCACAAATACCAAAATATAAATAAGATAAAATTAAATGTCAAAAAACTAAATAAAAAAATGGGAATAAACTGGACAGTAGATAGCATACCCATTCTTTTTCTTTTCAATTCCTAATGCACAGAGAATATAAAAATATATATATGGCTGCCAATTAAGTAGAATCACACCAAAAATAGCCTGAAACTCCCCCAATCCAAAAACCAAACAAGAGACGAACTTATATAGGCCCCGGTGAACAAGTCTGTGGAGGTCCGGCAAAAAAAATCCGGTGCCGGCGAGTGTGGCGCATGACACTCACTCCGGCAACTTCCGACGATGGCGAAGGCACAAAACAGGTTCGCCAAGTCAAATTGATAGCAGATCTGTACTTTAGATTGGATGAAAAGTGAAGATCAAAGGCTAGATCTGAAATTTAAAAAATTCCGGCTGCCCTCGCCTCCGGCTCACCGACTCGCCTGTAACACTTCGGGCGCGGCGCTGGACCATCGCTTGAGGCGAGAGAGGTGAGCCTTTGACAACTATGATCACTTCCTTGATTACCCCAGTCAATTCTTTTCGTAGAGTTTGTGAATAGCTTTCCTATATCTTAGGTCTCTATGTTAGAGTATACTCATAGTGTACACAAGAAGCGTCACCTAATTTGACGCATTGGTTATGGTATATATCTTATTTATCAAAAAAATAATTGTTCACAAATACATACAAGCATCCATCAAAGCAATTTTTAAAACATAAAAAGTAATATTTAGCATTTACTGCAATCACTTTCAGCGCATAGTTGCAAACAAGCATAAAATCAATATTTCTGTGAAAAGCTTTCAATAATCATCCAAACACAAAACTATTTCTAGGGAAAATCCTTCTTCAAGAATCTGATTTCAAAAACCATGTCTTCACAATCTGAAGCCTTATCAAGCTGGCCTTTACTAGCACAACATTTTTATAAGTGCAAGTATCACACCAGCAAACACTCATCAAAAACCTTGAACAACATACTTGACCATCCACCAATGACACTCATAATAGAAACCACTCTTTCAAAAATCTCGAGCAATGGAACCAGCCTCTCAGTAGACCAGCTAAACTGTCGTTAAAACTTTAAATTATATTTATCCCTCCATGAATGCTACTCACACGATTAGAGTCAACGGGAATTGTCCTTCACCATCACCCCAAGTGCCAATCAAAGAGAATCGAGGACACCAAGCATGCTTCATACAGATATTGTCCTTCACCACCCTCCCAAATACCACACAAAGACCATAAGCATTGAAGTCGTCAAGCATCATTCAGGTCTGTTTCTCTCTCAAGAGAAAATATGTTTTCAACCTCCAAGCAGAAAACTTATGTCTGAGATCCCCACATCCGAACCAACCAGAATAACGTACCGGATAATTCCCCATAAATAGTTTTGTGTTTGGATAATTGTTTCTCATAGGGGAGAACAATTCTTGGACAAAATACAATGATAAAATGGTGGCAATATTACCAAAACAATGTACTGTTGTAAAAGTTACTGGTACAATCAATCCATGCCAGTGATACTGGGCACATAATGAAATTGCTTTTGGCAAAAGCCATTTATGTATATGCAGTAGTGTTAATGATTCAACGACAAAATACATTGCTAATAATGGTGGCCCTATTACTAAAACAATGTGCGGTTATGAAAGTACACATACAATCAGTAATGCAGATGATAAAACTAGGCACAGCACGAAATTGCTTTTAGCAAATGGCATGGTTTTTTTGGCCACCATTGAGAAAATCACAATCAATTGCACATAATTAAAATAAAACTGCCTAATAAGTAATTTCCATCAGTAGAGGAAATATGCATTTAAGAGTACTAAATCTGGACAACTATCCAAGGAATTAAGTGTTATGCACATTGTAGGTTAGATAATGAAAGCAAACGTTAAGTTAAATGATGATTCTATTTCTGACCAACAAAGAAGTAATAGCTGTATTTCTGATATAAAGAGAAGTAATAAGACTATTTCTCTCTGAGATAAAATCATCTTATATTACCTTAATATTCTCCAAAATATAAATATTTTTATGAGAAAATGTATAATTCTTAATGATGTAGCCCAATTCATTCCCATTAAGCTATTTTGGGAAATTGCTTAGATATATGTATCAAGTCATAATATGTTCTTATACTGTGTCTGTATCCATGCTTTCAAGCATACAGGGGTATTTTTAACTATTATCACCCAAATTTTCAAGAAACAGATGCCACCTATTTTCAGGCATTTGCTGTTCTGGTTTAGTCACTAGGAATCATAACATTGCTCTAGCAAGAATCATTTTCTCTACATATCTGGATTCATTGCCCAGTGCACACAAGAAATGGGACAAAAGAACAATGATCTGATAAAATGACATCCTACTCATGGGTCTATAAGCATGTGTATGCTCACCTGTGAGTGCTGGTTGCATTAACAGGATCATTGTAACTTCCACGTCCTGAGTCCCAGTCTGCAGAAAACAAACCACGAGAAAATCCCAAAGTCATGGGCCGGGCCCCACTCCATAAAAATAGCTGACAAGAAAGATAAAGTGGATAAATAGTGCATTACTGCACATAACAAGTCAATTGGGAAAATCGAGCATTTGATTTCTTGAAAAATCTTAACGTTATACAAAAAACCCAAATACGTATCACAATATGCTTTGAATTACTTAAAGAAGAAAAATCTTGGATATGATAAGGGAGAACATAAAACTGGGCTAGCCTTTCAGCCAATTTAACTGCTGCGCCCGCTGTTAAAAACAGGATGTATTGATTTGCAAATCAACAGGTACGGGAATACTCAGGTATTGGACTGTCGAAATCCAGCTGACGGACAACCCAAGAGCGTCCACACAAAAATTAAGAACGACAACAAAAGTTCCGTCCAAAGAATACTTCAAGAAGGATAGCATGCTGACCACAAAAGGTTTAGTGATTACCAGATGTACCACCTTGATACCCACCAGATGAACGACCAGGATTCCGACCGTGAGACCTTTCATCAGCATAACCAGGTCTGCCGCCAGTATCACGATCATACCCACTAGGATAATCATATCCAAACCTGTGCCACCAAGAACACGGTATTACGAGAGGATAATATAGTTTTAACACCAAAGACATGAAAAGTAGAGAACAAAGATTCAAAATCCAACCATCATACCTACTTATAGAATCTATCCAAAGGAAGAATAGGATCACAATGTATCCAAAAAGATAGGAGGAAAAGGAGGATGATATATATATATATATATATGTACATATATATGTATATATATATATATAAGTGTGACCCCTTATTGGTATGAGCATTGGAACCAAGGACCTCAAAGTCTTTTGCATGAGTGCCCTTGCATCAAACTGTAAGAATATTACCAAGGGAGCACTTGATCTATAAAAAAATCTTGGAGTTCCTCCTAAGTCCACACACACGAACCCAAAGGGTGGAAGAGATGGCAAGGGCATTTGGACAAAGACCTTAACATCGTTGGTTCCGATCCCCATACAAAGAGATCACATTTACCTATCAAAACAAGAAGTACTCACACCGAAGAATTGCAAAAACCCCACACTTCCACAACAAAGTAGCCCCACAATCTCTGCCAAAACCTCTAACTTGCATTTGAAGGACTCTCAAGATAGATCTTGGGCTAACCCAAACTTCTTCCCTCACCGGGAAAAGGTTGTTTAAAGAAACCTGGCACTACCACAACAAAGGAATAAATGATCACCAATTTCAGCGGGGTCATTACAGACAAGACAACCATCCACGAAAATCCTTATCATTAAGACACCAAAAACAAACCCCCTCCTTCCAGTCCTAAAATACAACCAACAGACCATATTTGATTTCTAAACTCTAACCACCCAAACCAGCCACCTCTTGACCTAAAATATTGTTCTCGAGTACATAGTGCAAGAACTGCCTTATTTAGCCAGTGGTAAAACAACTTCTACCTTTTACAGTAAACAACCCCAAAACCATACCCTTTTGTTCTACTAGTAAAATCTGTTTAACAACCTTCGAAATGTCCTTTCTTTGCAGCATTACACATCAATTTTGCCCAACTGAACTGTACCTTACGAGGATTGGCCGTAGCAGAAAACGATCTAGTCAATTAACCAAGAGGTTTGATTTCGAGCTCTTGTATATGGAACTTCCTTGGGAGAGGTGTTCACTTCTAGTGTCCAACCGTACCTCCACAAATCGCGATTAGTCTTGCCCCAAAAGATGCCTCAAATAACCAAAAATAATAATAATAATAAATAATAAGACGCTTACCTAAATTTTACCACCACATGAAAAGGTGATTGTTTGATTTACAATCATCATTCATAATACATAAGCCCTCTGTTCCTAAATAAATAATCGTCCCGAATAGGCACACAAATTAAGAAAAACTAATTAACTCTATTATATATTATGATATGATATGTAATTCCCTTTAAACCCCATGTGCATGTGGGACCATCATAAGAGAAGGAAGAGTTAGGGGTAAAATGGTAAGTGTTTCCTAAAAAGGAAAGTTTACAAACAAGACAATGTTTTTGGAAACGACGAAAAAAGAAAGCAAGACAACTATTTAGGAGCAGTGGGAGTACTATGTACTAGAAAAAGTAAATCTCACTTGGTCACCTATAAACTTAAATATTATACACCATTGTTTTTATGTACTAGAAAAAGTAAATCTCACTTGGTCACCTATAAACTTAAATATTATACACCATTGTTTTTATCATATCAACAATAAAAAATGAACGAACAACCTACCCTTAGAAGATGGACAATACCAACCAAGATATAGCTTGTTGAATTCTAATCTAGCATTCAGTCGTTCATCTTGAAGATGTTGATTAGCTGGATAGATGTGATAAGCATTGGAAGCTTGAGCCTACCCATGGGTAGCACAAGTTAACAAGTCCTTTTGGTCAAGGGAATGTACTTACTAGTATATCCATTATTTTGGTTATTTTTAGATAATTTTTAGATAATTGTTGAGCCATTTGATCTAGTTGGCTAGATACATGTACTTAGGAAACCTAAGCCAAATCGTGTTGGCCTGTCCTCAAAAGCATATATATCCAGTTATTATTAATCAAATGATCTAGCCATTTTGTCAAGTAAAGAACTGTTTGTTTTTTCCTCAATATAGTCCTAACGACATTAGGAGACCAGCACCCTATATATAATGTCGTAACCTCATTAATTGGAATATTGAGAATTTTAGGGGTATTACACCATTATCAATCCAAGAGTTCCTAAATCCTGCCGATATCCTGCTTCATGACAGATATTGACATGCCAGATATATAACTCATTAGATACTACATCCATAAAAACTAGTTCAAGATGGAACCCTTACTAGCACAATCAAGAACGTTTGATATATTAGTATAAAACAGAAGACACGATATGCATAACATTTTCAAGCTTCTACTAAAGAACCCATTACAAATTTCACCCATTATCGTAAAATTTGACCTAAAGTAAGCATTTGCTTGAGAGCAAACAACAAGCACGATTACGTATAAGCAAAACTTCAAATTTCTCGCTAGAAAATTAAATGACAAACCCAAATGCCAAATTGAAATACACAATATATATATGACTAACCTTCTATCATTAGGTCCAAATCCTCCCCTAGGACTTCCACGCCGGCCGTCGTAACCACCGTCATCCCTCCGTGAACGTTTAAACGGTGGGAACGGAGGGGAGCGCCGCGGAGGAGAGTGACCACGGCGGTCGCGGTATGGAGGAGGGGGACTAGGGCTTGCACGTCGCTTGTAATCTCTGTCTCTAGGGGGCGGCTGTGGGGGAGAACGATTACGATCGTAGTAGTCTGCACGACGGTTGGGTGGGCGATCGAGGTCCCTGTCATCTCTTCTCTCCCTAGAATCTCTCTCTCGTCTTCTCTGTGGCGCCGGAGCAGGAGGCGGTGGAGGTGGTGGTGGTGGTGGCGGTGATGAGTCGTCGGGCTCGTCGTCGTTGGTCTTCTCTTTCCGGTCTCGACGGCGTTCAACGGAGTCGATTGGCATGTTCATCACTTCAGCCATCGCAGAGATTCGGGGGAAACCCTAGAAAAAATGATGTACAGTAGTGTTCACTGAGGGATGAGGAGCAAAGAAATGAGATCGGGATGGGATTGGATAGTCCACGTTAAAACTTAAACCCGGTTCGTTTCGAGCCTCGAGTCCGAGCCTTAGGGCAGGCCTTCTCGCGAGGCGGAAAGGATAAGTTTGAGTCAAGTGGAAATGTGGAACTAAAGGAGTTTAAAATGTATTAACACCCTCAAACTTAATAAAGAAGATCCATTTATTCCATTATAAAAATATTATTAATAGAAAAGATTTTATAGTTATTAGGGCTAAATACATTGAATGATGTTCGGGTGAGGCTAGCCGAGTAATAATGTAATGTTTGATAAAGACTAGCCAAACAATCAATACGTAATGGGTGAACGGTGTTTGTGATGTTCGGCGACCCAAGTCCAAACACCACGGTTCACAACTTGGTTGGCTGAAGGAAGGGTAGGGACAACGAAACACAATTTAAATGCTAAAGACGTTTCATCTACACATATTATGTTTTATGTTTGAGTCACTACACACGTAAGTGAATAACACTATTCATAATTTTTCTTAAAGGAAGGGTAGAATTGTGTTGCAAAAAGGATAGGATATAGTAGGAAAATGTTGGTGGTGCTTTGCTGCATGTGGGAAGGTTTGATTTGCTAACCCATGAGGTGGAATTGGTTGTGAATTACATTGAAACTGATTTGGATCCACTTTGACTATCCCAGATGTGTTAGGAGAGAGAATGTGGGAAGTCGATCTTTCAACTTATTTACCCAACAACATTTGTTGTAGTGCAGCAGCGGAAGTAGTTGACTATAGCAAAAAGAATTGAAGAAGAAGTGAGAGAATTTTGGGTCAGCATACTATTGAAATTTTATTATGGTCAACCTTAATCCTAGTTTTAGGGTTACACATATATAATACAATATCAAAACTTAAACATACACGAATAAAGAAACTAGAAACACATCAAAACAGTGGTGTGGTTGCTTTATTAGCCATGTCGTGATAGCCCCGACTCCGTGCGCTCGCCCAAACACAAGTGTCGCGACCGCACTATATACTGAATGGCTAGCCCATAGCCCCGCGGTTGCTCCAAACGACTACCCCATCTTTAGTGAAGCATGTCTGAAATGACGCGACTGCTCCAAGTTATGAGGCAACACTTGAAACAAGTGCGCAACCGAGGGAGAGAGAAAGGAAGCAGGAATGAGAGGAAGGGTAAAATAGGGAATTATAGGGGGTGTATTTAGAATTTGGGTAAAGTTTGAAATGAAGATGGGGTGTGTACGTAGAATATGGGTGTATAGAGGAGAGATGGGAGGGTTAAAAAATTATAATTGAATTTATTTTATAATAATATTATTATATATTATATCAATATAAGTTTGCTTATACATGATTCAAAAATTTAATGGTAAAATACACCCTCGACTATGAATTAAGTTCGAATTTTCCAACAACTACCAATTAAAGTAATGTACCCTCTTGATTATCATGTTTAATTGTGTCTTCTGCTTACATAATGTTGCCTAAGTTGACGGGAAATGTTCCCCTAACACTTAACCGTCATAACATATTTTTTTGTAATTTACATATATCAATATTTTAATTACTTATGGCCAAGGGTACGATAGTCAATTGAAACAATAAAAAAACATTTTTCGTCAATTCAAATGATAGTACCTAAACGGAAGGTGCGATTAAAGAAGACCTAGCGGAATGTGTGATTAAAGAAGACATGATTGTTTAAGGGGGCACATTGCTTCAATCAAAGTTGAAGGGGCAATTCAAACCCAACACATAGTTAAAGGGGGTTATCTGCAACTTATCCAAATCTAATTCTATAAAAAAAAAAAAAAAGGTAAAAATTTTAATAGACAAATATAATCTCAAGCTCTCATTGGTCCTTAATAAACTTTTTTTATATTTTTGTTAGTTTAAATTCATTAATACGTTTTATTTTTCGTGATCATCTTAATTTATATCACTACTATAGCAATCTTAAATTACTATTTGATTGTTTTAATTGATTGCTACTCAATTAATATGAAATATCTTTCTATTCAGTAAGAGTTTCTCACATTTCTTTAGCATTTCACATTTCTTTAGCATTTCACATTTGATGACTTGTTTATAGGTGGTGCTAGACTATTAGTGTCTAGACCACTAGCAATAATGTTGAAGGTTTCGCCATAGAGCTCATCAAGCTTCGTATCACCATCTACCCATTCTTCTTCGGGTTTGTCTATATGTGCAGGCGCTCCAACTATGCTTGCATTTACTTTCTTTAGCACATGTGAACCATCTTCAACACATTTCTAGAAGTATTTGTCAATAAAGTTCATATATCTTTTTATTTTTATCCTTCTACACATCATAATGTTCATCTACCAAAATAGGAACACGCTTTACATTCAATGTTTGTATCATGTTGTGAGCCATGGATTAACTCTTAAGCTGGAAGGCTTGGAAAATAAATATTGGGAATATTAACCTGATTAATTATTTAAAATCATTTTGTATATATTCCCTTTTATATTGGATTTGCTTGTACCTATTACTTAACTCTTAATAGATTGTCTATAAACGTATTTGTTAGTACACTAGAAGACAACTTTATTTGTACTAATCAATAGCTGGAAGCTCAAAGTTGGATGTTGGATGCTGGATGCTAGATGATGGATGCTGAAAGTTGGAAAGATTGATGCTGAAAGTTGGAATCTGGAAGTTGGAAAGCAGGAAGATGCAAGCACTATAGCAACTGAAATCAGTGTAGTAGCTGAAGATACTGTAGCTGCTGAAGTTACTGTAGCCATGGCAAGCTGCTGATGGTTATTGTAGTAACTGATGACAAGACTTTTACTTTAAAATAAAAGTGGAAAAAGTGACATAAGCCTTGAATTCAAGACCAAATTTACACGTGTCACTTAAAGAGAGTTTTTCTCTTTCCTTGTTTCTTTATTTTATAAAGTAAACTTATCTTTTTCTCATACTGTTCAATAGAAAACTTTTGTGTCATCACCTTAAATGTTTTACAATTTAATATATCAACTAGCCAACCACCCTTTTTAACATATCATGCTAGAGATATCTACTCTCCTGATTTTATGCAATAATATATCTAACCACTCTCTCTATGAATGTATATTCTTATACTAGGTGATATCTTCCGTCTCTCAACCTCTTCTAAGATCTCGGTACATTCAATTGAAAGGATCTGATCATCATTTCTTTGATGAGATTCAAAATTTAACCTTACTCTCCAACGACGACTCTAAACTCAAGACTTCTATTTAAAGACGTTGATGTAAGGATTGAAGACAAGAACTGGATCGAAACATTTCTCATATCCCTTCAAGCAAATCTTTCTAAAATGTTCTAGTTCTCACAGAGGTTGAAGCTATCATTCATCACTCACACAATATTCTCTCTTTGATTTGCTTCAACTCAGGGCTGGACACTCAACTTATCCCTTCAAGCGATTTTTTCCTTGATGTGTTCCAGTCCTTAAACACTTACTAGATATTCTTTCACATATCATTCTTTTCTAGTACTTATTTAGACAATCATTGTATTCTTCCTTACTTCTTCCTAATCTTAAAAGAATATGTGATTGGTGCATGAGTATGACTGTTGCTCAATCATACTCATCAAACACTTGTTTTTGTTGCACATAGATCCGTTAGTGATCACTTAGAATTTCAATATATTTAGTGCACTTCAAAATCCAAGTTTGACCAATTTGGTAGTGGACGTAGCAATTTTAACAATGTGAGCCACTCCAAATACATTTAAGCAACCTCTATTTACTTAAATGTTTAACAGTTACATTCATAAATTATTTACATAATTGATCTTATATATTGAACTTCAATCAAGTCTCTATACTTAAGTGATCAAAAGAAAATCAAACCAAACTATTTTACATTCAGCAACTGTTACCCAAACTATTTTACGTTCAGCAGATGCTGCCTGCTGATTTTACATCAGCTGCTGAAAAACTTATCTTTTTCGTTGTAACTTTTAAAGGTTTTCAAAATGACTCTTAAATTTTTTAAAAGGTTATTCACCCTCTTTTAGCCTTATTTTGTTGCCAAGGGCAACGTAATTGATTGGAAAGAGTTTGTCATGAAGCTGCTTATGAACACATGCATGGTTGTATTACCAGACTTTGGTTTTGAATTAGCAAACTTTGAAATAATGCACAATAGATATGTTAAAAAGTATATCATAAGAAATGTAAGGTGGACATGATGTAAAGTGGTTCACAAAAAAAAAAGGATGCTTGGTCCCAGGATTTTTAAATAGTGCACTATTTTATCCAAGAGTTACACGTCTAAAGTCTACACTTGGTTAAGTTTTCACAAGTGAAAACTTGAGTGCAATAAGTAACTTGATTGCTTATGGATCATGTACATAAATTGTTTTGACTTATAGTTTATGACAAAAATGTTCTTCAAATAAGGACAAATATCTCTCGGGTGTGGGTGCAATCAATGAGACTTTCAAATAATGTTAGTTCAGAAAGCCTCTCAATGATTGTTACAATAACTATGGGTTGGTGTGACCAAACATTGAACAAAGAATAGATTAGAATGTAGGAGTGTTTGTTTTTGAGTGAGATCTTTGGTGTAAGCTTTTGCTCTTCAATTAATTTTGGCAATGCCTTTCTCTTCAATGCTTCTAAATACATCCTTATATAATAAGTGTCTTAAAGTTATTGCACAATGTGTTGGATTCAACCACTTTTATATGAATTTTGAATGCATTAAATTCATATATCTGTTAGAGTTTAATCTCATTGGTTGAACTCTTTAACAGTGATCAAAAGCACGAGCCGGTAAATTGTTGCAAATTAATTACATGTACATTTTTACTAGAAATGGCGTCGACAACCTTTGTTGTTTAAGATGTCTGTTTTTAATTGTTACCAAAAAGAGGAAAGCACTTTTGCAAATTCATGTGAAGATAAGGTCTTCAAAGTCAAATGTTTATTTGAAAGATAAGGTCTAAACATCTTCTTGAAAATCTTCTCTTCCAGTTCACGTAAGATTGATTATTCAACATACTTCGAGTCCATTTCATCAGCATGCTTCATAAAATGAACGTGTAGGAAGACTTTACTTCTCAGCATAAGTTTGCTTGTGGAAACACATAGGCAGACTTTGCTTTAAAGCACAAGTCTGCTAATAATGAAGTCTACTAATGGATGCCTATTACACAAGTCTGCTGATAATGAAGTCTACTAATGGATGCCTATTTATAGCACGCATGCTACTGACAAGGTTGAAAAAGACACTCTCCTAAGACTAAGAAAAATGGTGCAATCGAATCAGAGTTATATGAATATTCGTAATAGTGACTATGAAGAAGTATACTATTGACTAGTTACTTTAGAAACTGTTAGGCCCTTGGGTAGCTCAGTACATAGGCTATAGATAGGGTGAATAGGCATCTAACCAAGTTAAAATTTCTTCAAACGAAAATTTATTATCTGGTTTGCATTCATGTTAGAAAATATCTTTTTTAAGGTTAGAGGAGACATTAATCTTACGTCACCCGTTAGTATTATTATAAAAGTATTTAGATAGTGTCATCACGCTAGAACAATTGTGCCTTTGATGAGGCTTTGAGCAATAGTGTCATTAGACTAGAACAATTGTGCATCTGGTGTAGCTTCAGCAATAGTACCTCTAGTGAGTCTTGAAACTCGACCTCTTAATTAAAAGAAATGAGTAGTGCCAATTAAGTTAGAGCTCTTAGGTACAAGGAATGCTCATGGAAGTCAGCTGATTTTAGCAACATATAAAGCAGTACAAAGATATTGGTTGATAAGTTGGTGGTGAAACATGGTGTAAAGAAAAGCGAGACTAAACAAGAAACTTTCTATAAGCAATGTTGTTGATACAGATACATCAACAAGTACAACGACTGTAATACCCCGATAATTTGATTAAAAATATTAAATTCATATTAATTAATATTATGTTTGTTTTGGACCTAAATAAGTAATATTATAATTATTTGAGTTAATAAAATTTTGTGGACCTATTTGGTAACCAATTTAATTGAATCGGGCTTAGTCCACTTTTAATTCAAATTAAATAATGAGCCTGATGAGTTTTACCTTAAATTAAATTTTGGTCCAGGTCAAACTTTAGGGTTAGAAAACCTAGCTAGGGTTAGAAAACCTAGTTGAGTGTGATATAAATAGATTTTGAGAGGAGGAGACCAAAACAATTGGAAAAGGAAAGAAACGCGCAGCATCAGAGGGAGAGAAAATAAACAAAGAAAATTTGAGAAGAGGCGGCGCTGCAGTAGGTAAACAATCAATCTCTCTTTTGTCTTTTTGATTTACATTGGGTAGTACAATTAATGTTCGTTTAGATTACAATATATATATATATATATATATATATCATCTAGAAGTCTGTATCAAGCTATCTATAGATACATAGATATTTATATACTGTAATCCTACATAAACCAATCTATTGTGTGTGTTAGTGTATGTTTGAGAGTGCAATGTGGGTGTGTTTTGAATGGAAAAACCATGTGTGTCATGATTATGATTATATATACATATAATGGGTGTTATGTTTTCATGTGTGTGGTCAGTAGGTGGGTAATTATATCTATAGTAGGTATTAATTAATAATAGACTAATTAATCTACTACTATGTAATAAAATTAATCATATGATTGTAGAAAACAATAAGAAAATTAAATGTTTTTCTTAAAAGAGTTAGAGCGTATGCTAAACTCTTTTTGGTGGGGTAATTGTACAGATGGTGCAGGGGGTATTAATTGGATGAGATGGGAGAAATTGTGTGTTCGGAAGGCAGTAGGTGGTATGGTTTTTTGCAATTTGCAGCTTTTCAACCTGGCGATGCTTGGGAAGATTGGTTGGCATTTTATCGCTAACCCAAATACTCTTGTTTGTAAAGTCCTCAAAGCTAAATATTTCCCTAGGGGGGATTTTTTAAATGCCAAATGTGGGTAGAACCCATGTTTTACTTGACGGGGTATCCGGTCTTCTCAAGATTTGATTAAAAGGGGGATTCGTTGGAAGATTGGCAATGGGAGGTTGGTTAAGGTTTGGGAGGATCCTTGGCTCTGCAATGATAACAGTTTTTTATTAAATCGAATCTGAATTCGTTGCGTGGTCACATGAAGGTTGGGGATCTTTTTATTCCTGGTTTGAGGTCTTGGGATTCAACTCTACTCTTTGAACTGCTTGATTCTAAGGAGGCTAAAGAAGTTCTATCCATTCCTCTTTGCCAACAAGCTATGAATGATACTCGTATTTGGCATTTTTCCTGTAATGGTATTTACTCTGTTAATACTGCTTACCGATCGGTGTGCTATCTCATTATTGATGCCTCACACCAAGTTTCGGGGAACTGGTAGTTGATTTGGAATCTCAAAATTCTCCCTAAGGCCAAACATTTGGTGTGGAGAATTAGTCGTGGGTGTCTTCCTACCAAGGCAAATCTTCTTATTAAAGGACTGTAGGTGGGTGGAGAATGTGACCTGTGCAAAGGAGGTTACGAAAATTCTTGGCATACTTTTGTTTCTTGTTCTTTTGCTCTTGAGTGTTGGAGTCTTCTGGGTGTTGATCAAGATATTTTACAGGCGGTTGAGCAGGTTGATTCTTTGTCTGATATGTTGTTTTTCATTCTTGGTAATAGGGATGAGAATTCAGTGGCCATTATTGCTATGATGTTATGGCAAATTTGGAAGGAGTGAAACTCGTGTGTTTGGGACAAGTCTCACATAACTGCTTCTCTTGTTGTGTCTCTAGCCAATAGGGTGCTGTGTGATTGGAGAGAAGCTTGACTGTCAGTCCCTACCCGGGAGCAAGCTGGTTTGGGTCTCCAAAGTTATAGTGGGTGGCATAAACCGTAGGCAAACTTTTTAAAGGTGAATGCTGATGTGGCGTTTTTTGATGATTCCAATGAGACGTGTTTAGGTATGGTGATTTGGGATGACCAAAGGAAGTTTATTGCAGCTCGGTCGCTTGTGATTACCAGCAGGTTTAGAGTCGATGAGGGTGAGGCTATGGGGCTGTCTGAAGCCTTATCTTGGATCAAGAATTTGGGGTATATTCGGGTAATTTTTGAGGTGGATTCCAAGGTCGCTTTTGACGCTATTAAGATGAATAACTTTGATTTTTTTTGAGTTTGGGGGTTTAGTGTCTAGTTATAAGCAGTTTCTTGTGATTAATAATTCGTTTTCAGTTAGGCTTGTTCGTCAGAATGCCAATATAGTGGCTCACCGAATTTCTAGTGCTGCTCGAAATTTTGTAAGCCCTCATTGTTGGGAGGAGCCTCCTGCTGTTGTGGATGGCCTTCTTAATATGTTTTTTTCTTGTTCTTAATATATTTTGGTTTCTTGGTTTAAAAAAAGGGTTTATAAATTTGAATATGTTGAACTATTAATTTTTATTAATATTAACGCAACGTGGTCGACTATAGTTAGTAATTGTGGTTATTATTGAATTTAGATTCGGGTAATCAGGCTTAGGGCGATCGTACGTGTTGGGGATTATCGCTGCTAAGTATATCAAGGTAGGAGATTTCACCTTTTTAGATTAATTCGTAAATTTTACCTTTGACGTTAGGTTTCCTAAATTGTTTCGTTATTACCATTTTTGCTAGCCATGTCGGCATGTGTCGATGATTGTTTTGATTCTGTCGATTACCGTTCTTTGATTAATCTTGATTTTGATACATCTCATGAAACTTTAGTTTATATGAGATACCTTATATTTGAAAGTTTGTTCCATGTTGATTAACAGTACATTTTGGTATTTCTTTTGTTTCAAATTCTATTATGATCACTAAGTTTGGAATGACACATTACTTTATTATTGTGACAAGTTTAAATTATTTATTTTACACCACTATTGAGTGAGTGCGGTATTCTGGAATCACCTTTGAAATTTGAAGCATGTATGGGTAATTTACTTTGAACCCTTCGTGATATTTGATATTTAAATTGTTAAACTACTTATGTGATCATGATATCCGTGAGTTGTCAGTTGTGACTGGTTGGTATGGGACAATCTGTGACGATTAGATTTCTCTATTTGATGTTTGCATGCTTCGTCCTTTCAATTCATTGTCTAAAATATTTCCCTGAGTTGTCTATCGTGATTGGTTGGTATGGGACGGTATGTGATGATTGTATTTCATTGCTTCTTTGCATACTTCATCCTTTCGATTCCTTGTATTGAAAATTACTTGCAATGATTTAATTGCATTTGGAGCTTTATGTTATATTGTTTTGGAACACCTCCATTGTATATGTATATATATATATATATATATATATATACTTGGTTAGTTCTCTTTGTGGGTCCACCCTTCTTAGCTTTCAGAGGGGCGGTGTTTGAACTTACAGAGCATTGTTCACTCACCCCTTCATATTATTCTTTTCTTTCAGGTCGTTAGTAGGTACGAGATATCGAGTGTGTTCTAGATGAGCTCTTCAGAGAGTTTACTTTAGAAGATTTTGAAGAACGATTGTTTTGTTTTATTTTAGCTAGATATTGATTAAGACATTTAATTGGAGATTGTAAGGTGTTGTTTGGGTTTGGAAATTTTTGGTTTAATCGGATCAATGGAATCCTTTTTTCGTTTTGTTTATCCGCATTTGGTATAATTAGCATTAAGTGAACGTGACGTGGCCATAATGTGGGACTATGGAGTCAGGGCAGGTTTTACAAAGTTGGTATCAGAGCTTAGGTATTAGATCCGAATGGTTTTAGGAATTAGAAATTGTTAGAATCAAGGATTTGATCGTAGTATAAGATCATGATTATGATCAATTGATGAAACTAACTGGGTGATACTTAAGTAGATTGACGTTGCTTAAGTGTTAAGACAGTTTGTATAAGCTGATGAATAAAAGACAAAGTAGTTAAAGTGGTTCACAGTATAAACTGCTACGTCGACTACCGAGTTGGTCAAACTTGGATTTTTGAAGTGCACTAATATTATTAATAATCTAGATGTGGATTAGTGTACAACTAAGATCGGTGTTTGGGGAGTATGATTGAAAGTCGATCACACTTGTGGGACAATCAAATGATTCCTTAATGATATGAAAGAAGCTAAGAATATCGAAACAATGATTGCCAAAAACAATAAATAGAAAAGAATAATAGTTTATGACTATCTAGCTAGAGTTAAAGGCTAATACACTTCAAGTGAGTATTCTGCTTGAGAGAGTATGAATGCTTCAGTTTCTTCGATCTTTACTTCAAAGGTTTTTATATAGAGAAGCTTTAAGATCCAAACAGTTGGAGCCAAGATTTGAATTTGAAAACCAATAAATCGGATGAGAGTATCATTTTACAAGATCATAGGGATCTTGTGTGTAGGATATAAGATATGCGATATTATCCTAGCACAAACAAGGAAAGTGTTAGAAATATCTTGTTTGAACAAATAGGGAAATAATCTGTTTTAAATCATTTTCTTTGAAGTGTCAGCCGATGGCTATTTTGAAGGAAGTAGGCAGTTGAATAAGCTTATGTTTTCAAAATGTAGAATGCTTAAGTTTTCTAACTTAATGGTTTTAAGTAAATCATGTATAATCCATCAGTACCCCGTAGCATTAAGTTCATTATTATGTACGTAGGCCTTGTTATCAATTTACTTCATTGTGGTTTGCATATCTATTGGATTTTTATGATTAGAACACTGATAAATCGCTGAAAGGACATGTAGGCTATTGTTTCTTTTTCCATCTCTATGACTCTTTGAATTTCTTTTGGTTTAATGATTCATATTTGAATCCATATGTCTGGAAATAATTAGAAAAAACATTGGTTTGATCTTTAGAAATATTGAGGTATTTTTCTTCCTTGATAAACATATTAGAAATCTGCTTTGGTGGAATCATTTATTTGATAGGTGATATGTGTTCGGTTATAAGACATGTAGAAAATGGGTGTATAGGTTAAGCCCGTACCACAATCTTGGAATTCAAGGAAATTCAGTTCGTTGCATTAAATTTAACTTTAGTTCAAATTCTATACTTGATATGCTCGTTTGAAAAATCTTTTGATACTTGACGTTTATGGTGATCGTAGGCTATCAGACCAGGGTATGTTGGGTGATAGCACATTGATGGATCTAGAGTTGGAGAAGTCGACTAAGCAGCTCTCAGAGGTTAAGATTTCTACTGGGATGTCAGTGAAGCTTAATCTACAGCTTGATGGACGAGATGAGCCACCCTATGCAGGGACTGGTGATAGGGAGACAAGAATCACATTTGAACATTGTGGTGAGCCTCAGGTTATAGGTGGCATTGGAATGGTCACATAACAAGATCCACCTCTAATCTACTTGAGATCCTTTATTTATTTATTTATTTAGTTTTATCTACTTGAGATCCACTACTTCTTTATGTTGAAAAAGAGATGAGAGGTTTCTTATATAGGCTGAGAGCAAAAGGTTGCCGTTGAGACTTGGATTGATTTTAATAGTTAGATTGTAGTAATCAATGCATCATTGTGCATTGCTTGGACTGTTGGTTAAAATCTCATGAGATCTTATCTAGTCCATATAAACATCTAAAGATTAGCTTATATTTCTTTTTGAACCTCAGTTTCCATGAACAACACTTTGATGGAGCACGACAAGTGTCAGTAAATTTGTTTGAGATCTTTCATCATACTTTGATGGAGCATAATGAGTATCAAATTTGTTTGGGAGCTTCCATCATAGAGTATCAAATTTCTTCGAGAGCATCCATCATACTGAAGGTTGTAGGAGTCAATTTGAGCATTTCCAATATACTTGTTTGGCAGCAGCTATTAGAGCTGTCAAAACGGGTACATGTTTGCCCGCAGGCCTAGAAAGCCCGACATAGAACGGGGCGGGGCGGGAAAACCCGCAAACATGACGGTCCCTAGATCCTTTAGCCCAACCCACCCTACGTAGGGTCGCAGGTAAAACGGGCATGCCCACCAAAATGGAGGGATGATAATGAAGAATAAGGATTAATAAAATATTTAGAATCTTTCAGATTCATATGAAAGCCTTTCCGTCTTAATCTTTCTTTCTATCCCCTCCGTCTTCTCTCCGTTGTCCTGCAACTCCTTTGCAATCGTCTCCATTGATTTGCTATGCATCGGATATAGGAAGCTCCTCCTCCATCTACATGTGAAAATGTTTCCATGAGGCGACAGTGAGATGAAAGAGAGAGAAAGAGAGAAAGAGAGATGCGGTGACTGACTATGTGCAGGACGGAGACACAGCCGATGGAAGACGGCTAGAGGTAGATCAGTATATCTGAAGTGTTGGGACGATGGACGATGGACGAAGGGTGAAGAAAAAGAGCGATAGATTAAAGACGGGGACGGTGGTGCGTCGTGACTCGTGCATGAGAGTCTAAGAGTTAGAGAGACAAATTAGAATTTCAAATGGGTGAGGTACGGAGTCATAGAGGAGTGGTACTGGTGATGGGTAATGTTAATGTTAGTTCTCTTATTGAATGATTTTTTATTCTTTTTACGTTATTGCCCTTTTTTGTTTCTATTAAGATAATTCGGACATCTTCACATAATTGGGGCCGAGACTATTAGCCCAATTGTCCAAATCAATATAGAATGGAGTATAATATTGTAAAAGGCCCAAAACAAAAGCACAAATTATTATTTATTAATTAAGTGACGGGCAGCCCGTCCCCGCACCACTCATGCCCGCAGCCCGTGCGGGCAAAGCCTGTGAGGCCCACTCCCAAACGATCCTCCATTTCATTAGCCCAACCCGCCTTTTAAGTGGCGGGGCGGGCATGCCCGTGGGATTTAACCCAATTTGACAGCTCTAGCAGCTATAGGGAGTCTTTTTTCTAATGGCGAAAAAATTCAATAGCAGCTATAGGGAGTCATAGACCGATATATGTATAAAGATAACCTAGCCTAAGACTAAAACAAAGTTCCCATGAGTTGCCACACAAAATAGTACGTAGCCCTTTTAGCTTCTCGAAGAACTTATTGTAATGGTAACAAGCAAATCACTATTTCAGAATATGTTAACACATATAACAAGTTTGCACAAACATATTCCTAACAATATCCTCATATTTGCTCAAGACAATTACTCACTCATACACGAATACAGTTGTTAGTAGTAACATGCCACTAATGAATAATCATTTTAACAAGGCATGCTCTTAGCCAAACTTACAAGCGATAACCAGTGTATAGTCACCTATTGCTATGTATTTATAGACTTAACAAATGAAAGTATATATACATTGCAATAGTAAAAACATTCTGACAATTATAAGGCATCATAAGTTTGTTAAGCGTGTTAGAGCAATTCATATAACATTGTGAAGCTAGAAACTATTATAAATATACAAGGGAAAATATATAAATGAAAAATGAGATTACAAAATTGATAAACAATTGAAGTTGTTACTGTTATGAGGAGTACTGGACTCGAAGTCTGCTTGTGATAGTTTGCTGGTAGACTTAGCCTTAGGAAGTCTGCCTGTGAAAGTCTGCTGGTAAACTTAGCCTTAGGAAGTATGTTGATGGATGCCAAGTCTGTTGGTAGTGTAAGTCTGCTGATGGATGCCAAGTCTGCTGGTAGTGTAAGCCTTAGGAAGACTGCTGGCACATAATGAAGTATGTTGTAGAGACTTCAAGTCTATAGTTGCTTCTTGTGAAGTCTGCTGGTGAACCTGTGGAAGGAAAGTCTGCTTCTAGACTGAGGCCTTTGTGTGAGTGCCCCGAGGTTTCTTGCATTCCATCCTCCCTTGTTTAGGGGAAAACGAAATTCAAGAAACACAACGCTTTTTTCATTCCATCTTCCCTTGTTTAGAGGAAAACAAAATTTAAAAGGAAAAAAAACGTTGTAAAGAGCGCGTGGAAGACGCCCGGCCTCATTGTGGACTCAAAATGTGATAAACAGAGTCGACATCTTTATTTTAAGGAAAAACAAGGAAAAACTAAATGTAACCAGATTTGAAAAAGGGTTCGGAGGCTAAGTTACGAGGTAGGAAGGTGTTAGGCACCCAACTTGCCATTTCGATCTCAAAACAAGTTTTTTTTTGGCCAAAATATGTTTTTATTATATTTATTTAATAGATGAAATAAAGCATTTAAACATATATATTTGTATCTATATTATTACAAATTTGCAGCAGTCTCCTTTCGGGAGTTACAAATATATTTATAAATATTTGGCCATAATAATGACTCTTTTTAGTGCTATTTTCTATAGAAATCCGGCAGCATAACTGCTTATTTTTATTACATGAGGTCAGCCTAAATAGCACTTTTTAATAAATAAAACTTTAAATAGCTCACCTTTTGAAGCGTGGGGGCTTTATCCCGTACCAACTAGCTTCTAGTAGATTTTAGGGTGTGCTCGCTCTGTCCTTCTAGGAAAGGGAGTCTTTTTTGCTATTGCGGAGATTCTGACAGAGTAACTGCTTCCGAAAGTTGCTTTCTGGCCTCGGGAACCAGGCGGAACAACTGCTTGCTTTTTTGCTATTGTTTGCTTGCTGACCGCGGAAATCGGGCAGATCAACTGCTTGCTTTTTACAGATTTGGTGTCTGGATTCGAGGCAGGGCAACAACTCTTTTTGATATTTTTGGATTGGAGGAATAGGGTGGAATCCTAACAGGGAAACTAGGTTTCACTTTGACCGGTTGGTTTTATGTTTAGGGAAGATTTGACAGAGCGTTGGGGCTTAGAGGAGGAAAACTCTCAGAACTCACTGCGGAGATAATTTAACTGCGTGATTGCGATGTGTGAAAACTATGTGCGTAAACTGTCTTCTTTCACTGAAGCCGGGGCTTTCTATTTATAGGTTGAAGAAGGCTTTCCTTCGTCGTTAAGATTTATTATTCTGTGCTTCATCAGCTTGTACCGTACGCTGAGAGAGTTGTACTAGAGGCAAACTGCTACAGTGCCTTGAGCACTATTGGGCGCCACCCATAGGGATGGTGGGCGCGGCGCCAGGGAGCTCCATGGGTGGCGCCAAGGGCTTTTTGGGTTTTGTTTTTGGCACTTAGGCCCCCTGCATTTCACTGTTTGCGTATCTTGCTTTTTCTTTTGCACTTTTAACCCTGTAACTTGATATTCGTTAGTGTTTAATAGGTCTTGATATCTCATGTCATGTTACATACCAGAGGTACAAAATTGGGGTGTCTACAGAGCCCCTCAACGATGGAGTTTACGGGTAACCCGAAGCTTACCGAGTGAACGAACATCTTTGATAAGAAATAGACTCCCAAATTTCGTGGAAATTATAATGGGGAGTAATGCAAGAGGTAGCAGTTATAATGCAACAGTTTATAGGGTGCAATTCAAATCTCACATATAGATCCGTCAAAATGGGTCAAACCCGTTGGGTTGATCCGCCCCGCCATATTAAAAAGACGGGTTGGGTTTTAAAAATACTACCCCGCCAAAAGGCGGGCTTTTTGGGTTTGACCCGTGTGGGTGGCGGGTTAAGCGGGGCGGGGCGGGTTGGTCCGCCAATTTTTAGATATTTATTATATATATATATATATATATATATATATATATATATATATATATATATATATATACATTTGTAATTTAATTATAATACAAATCTAATTAGTGTATTGTATTTGAAATGGAGTGAAAAGTCAAACCCAATACACCTACCATTATTATTCTTTTTCCTGCCATATCAGTGGTCACCCACCCTCTCTCTCCTCACCTCACCCAACCCACTCTCGTCTCCCACAGTCCCACATGCCAATCACCCCCAAATCCCAATTTCCCCCATTCTTTTCTTTCTTCTTCCCAGACTCCGAGTGGCGTGTGTGATGTCCGTCTGATTTAGTTCATCCAACAAGACATGAAGACAACAACTACTATTCAGCAATAATTCTCGATCTCTCACTCTCTCTCTCACACAAAGGAAACCCGTGAGGCCGTGAGTGACCCTCTCGATGTCTCTCTCTCCTTCAAGTCGGCCATTGTTTGATTTCTCTCCTTCTCCGTCTCAGTCCACCATCGCTGCCGGCATACCGTCTCTTTCTCTCAGTCCGCCATCGGCCCATCGTCGTTCTTCGCCCTCTTAGTCCCCCATCCGACCATCATCGAGCTGAGCTCTCTCTCTCTCATTGTCGGTCGGCTTTTTTCCCCAATCTCTCTGTTTCGAGAATAATATGATGCGTTTCTGTGAGTTCTTTGTTGGGTTTCTTCATATCTTGAGACTGATTTAAGGTTTTCATCAAGTGTTTATTGATCTTTTTTTTTATCTAAGATGTTTCTGTGTATAAAATTTCCCCCTTTTTTGTTTGATAAATTTGAATGCATGATGTATCTGGATTGGGTTTTTAGTTTTAATTGAAAATTTTAGTTTAGCTTACAGTTACAGATCTCTTCCTCAAAAAAATTTCAATTAGCGGGTTGGTCCGCCCCCCGCAACCCAAGGTGGGTTGGGTTGGACCAATGCTTTTCTGGTCCGTCATTCTCGCGGGTTGGTCCGCCCCATTGGTCCGTTCTGACAGCTCTACTCACATACCCTAGACATATTTAATCGGTTATAGCAGGTTATCGAAGTTTTTAAGCAGATATGCAAATTAAATGCTTTAATGGTCGCACCTATCGAAATAGGCTGCCTACGTATCCCTTTCTAAAGAATCAAATGAAACATAGTTCAGCTTTATGCAAACAAACAACAACACTGGGTGGGATGGATGGTGCGTTTCGCTCAGAATAGCCAAAACTGGTGGGACTCGGCTGCGTTTCGCCCAAAATAGGCAAAACCGGTGGGACTCGGCTGCGTTTTGCCCAGAATAGGCAAAGCCGGTGGGACTCAGCTGCATTTCGCCCAGAATAGGCAAAATCGGTGGGACTTGGTTGTGTTTCGCCCAAAATAGGCAAAACCGGTGGGACTCGGCTACGTTTCGCCCAGAATAGGCAAAGCCGGTGGGACTCGACTACGTTTCGCCCAGAATAGGCAAAACCGGTGGGACTCGGCTGCGTTTCACCCAAAATAGGCAAAACCGGTGGGACTCGTCTGCGTTTCGCCCAGAATAGGCAAAATTGGTGGGACTCGGCTACGTTTCGCCCAGAATAGGTAAAACCGATGGGACTCGACTGTGTTTCGCCCAGAATAGGCAAAACTGGTGGGACTCGACTGCGTTTCGCCCAGAATAGGCCAAACGGTGGGACTCGGTTGCGTTTCGCCAGAATAGGCAAAACTGGTGGGACTCGGCTGCGTTTCGCCCAGAATAAGCAAAACTGGTGGGACTCCTTTTCAAAACATGTTTCCCCTAGCATAGGGAAAATGATGCCACTTTTTAAAATGCATTTTCCCCAGCATAGGGAAAACGATGCCACCTTTCAAAACGCGCTTTCCCTAGCATAGGGAAGATGATGCAATCTTTTAAAACAAGCTTTCCCAGCATAGGGAAAACAATGCACTCTTTAAAAAAGTGTTTTCCCCAGCATAGGGAAGACGATGCAATATTTTAAAACGGGCTTTCCCCAGCATAAGGAAAACAACGTTGCTTTTTTAAAACAGGCTTTCCCTAGCATAGGGAAAGCGATACAATTTTTAAAACGGGCTTTCCCCAGCATAGGGAAGCGATACAATCTTAAAAAAACGTTTTCCCCAGCATAGGGAAGACGATGCAATCTTTTAAAACAGGCTTTCCCCAGTATAGGTAAAATGATGGAACCTTTTCAAAATGCGTTTCCCCCAGAATAGGAAAAACGATGGAACCTTTTAAAACGCGTCTTCCTCAGAATAGGGAAAACGATGGAACCTTTTCAAAACGCGTCTTCCCCAGAATAGGGAAAACGATACAACCTTTTAAAACGCATCTTCCCAAAATAGGGGAAACGATAGAACCCTTTTAAAACGTGCTTTCCCCAGAATAGGGAAAACGATGGAACCTTTTCAAAAGTCGTTTCCCCCAGAATAGGGAAAACGATACAACCTTTAAAAACACGTCTTCCCCAGAATATGGAAAACGATGGAACCTTTTGGGAAAAGCGATGCTGCTTTTTTTTTTTTTTTTCAAAATGCGATTAACCCAGAATAGGAAAAGCGATGTTGTTGTTTTTTTTTTCAAAATGCGCTTAATCAAGAATAGGAAAAGCGATGTTGCTTTTTTTTTTTCCAAAATGCGCTTAACCCAGAATAGGAAAAGTGATGCTTATTTTTTTTTTAAATGCGCTTAACCCAGAATAGGAAAAACGATGTTGTTTTTTTTCAAAATGCGCTTAACCCAGAATAGGAAAAACGATGTTGCTTTTTTTTTCAAAATGCAGGGATGATGACAAGGTCAGTAATATGTGGGAAAAGTTTTGAAATCAGATATAGTGGCGTGAAACAATGTCGCTGAATTACTTACTCCATCATTTTGCAATTTAGTCTACATGCAAATACTAGTTAATAGTACCTGTACGCGATTAACCTTTTTAAGCAAAACTAAATTATCTTTTTGTAGACACACCGTACTTCTTGGTTGGTGAGCGAAATGGCTGAGGTTGTTGTTTTTTTTGAGGTTTACTCGAAGCTTTGGTCATAATCGTAGGAGGTGTGACATATATAAGTTTGTTTGGTTTCTGGTATCTGGTGGGGTTTCTCAGTGAAGATATTTACTGGGGTCTCATGTTTCTTTTTTCTTTTGACTGGGTAACAAAATATCATGGTTTTTAGCAAAGAAAGTAAGGAGGGGTTTCAAAAACCGGGCCCATGGGACGAGAATAACACGATGGTTAAGCAACCAGATCTTATAGAACTTAGAGTGACCGACGCGAAACAAATAGTCTAACCTTGTAGGTGAGGTTTCCAACCTTTGGTATTCTGGATAGACCGATAGACAACTAGTCTGGCATCAACAGGCAAGTAGGGGCAAAGTGTATCCGAAATAAAACCACCCGACTTGCAGGAATCATGAGGGACCCTGTAGTAGTGTATTGGTTCTGCAACATGTTATCTGTGATAACCTAGGATTCAGATTAGGATTAGGCATAATAAGTGATTCTGTCATCCAATCCTAAGAAGTCTTTGTCTAATGTAATCAGAAATAAAGAAGAAGGAGAAGAAGAGAGGAGCAGGCAGGAATCGCAATACTGTGCGCAATCACAATCTTTATGCGCTCGTCTTCTATTAAACAACAATAAACGATATATATATATATATATATATATATATATAACAAATACCCTACTACCTAATTAGCTAAACTACCCTTAATGTCTAACACTCCCCTTCAAGCAGGAGCATATATATTTATCATGCCCAGCTTGTTACAAATATAATCCACCCTTAACTTTGTCAAGCCTTTAGTTAGCATATCAGCCGGTTGTTCTCCCATACGCACGTATGAGGTGGAGACAAGATTCTGTTGGATCTTTTCTCGAATGAAATGACAATCGACCTCTATATGCTTAGTCCTTTCGTGGAAAAGTGGATTTGTAGAAATATGCATGGCTGCCTGATTATCACACCACAATCTCATAGGCAGAGGAACCTTAAACCCAATCTCTTCAATCAATTTTTGTATCCACATAAGTTCACAGGTTGTCTGAGCCATAGCACGATACTCAGACTCTACACTTGATCTCGCCACCGCACTTTGTTTCTTACTTTTCCAGGATACAAGATTTCCTCCCACAAACACACAATATCCGGTAGTTGACTTACTATCATCCGGTGATCCTGCCCAATCAGCATCAGAGAATGCCTCTACCCGCATATGTCCATGATTCGCATACAATATACCTCTACCTGGTGCTCCTTTCAAATATTTCACAATTCGGATCAACGCATTCCAGTGTGTAATAGTAGGAGCTGCCATGAACCGACTCACTACACTCACCGGAAAAGCAATATCTGGACGAGTTACTACAAGATAATTCAACTTGCCAACCAATGTCCGGTATCGTCCTGGATCCTTAAGCATTTCCCCTTCTCCGGCTACAAGTTTTACATTAGGATCCATTGGAGTATCACACGGTTTCACTCCAAGCATTCCAACCTCCTCAAGTAAATCAAGAACATATTTTCTTTGACACAAAAAAAATTCCTTTCTTGGACCATATCACTTCAATTCCAAGAAAGTACTTTAGAGTACCCAAGTCCTTTGTTTGAAATTTTGTTTGAAGACAAGATTTGAGTGCTTCAATGCCATGAGTATCACTACCTGTAATCACAATATCATCTACATAGACAATCAAAACAATACAACCACTGCTAGACTGCCGAAAGAACACAGTGTTATCACACGTACTCCTCTATAACCCAAACTCTAACACAACATCACTGAATCTGCCAAACCAAGCATGTGGAGACTGTTTCAACCCATACAATGACTTTCGCAATCGACATACCTTATTCACATACTCCCTTTGAGCAACAAACCCCGGAGGTCGCTCCATGTAAACCTCTTCCTGCAAAGCCCCATGAAGGAATGCATTCTTGACATCCAACTGATATAGGGCCCAGTTATTGGAAGCAGCTAACGATATCAGAAGACAAACAAAAGTGAGCTTCGCAACAGGAGAAAAAGTATCAGTATAGTTAACACCATACACTTGCGCATACCCCTTTGCAACCAATCGAGCTTTTAATCGAGCAACACTACCATCATGATTCATTTTAACCATGCACACCCATTTACATCCAATAGCTTGCTTACCATCATGAAGTGTTACCAAGTCTCAGGTCTCATTAGCCTCAAGAGTCTGAATTTCCTCTTCCGTAGCGGACTTCTAACCACTTTGAGATAAAGCTTCAGACACATTTTTAGGGGTGACAACGGAATCAAGGGAAACAACAAATGAACGGGAGGAATCTGACAGGTGAGCATACGAGACATAAGAGGTGATAGGATGGACACAAGTACATGTACCTTTGCGGAGTGCTATAGGGAGATCAAGAGACGGATCTGATGACGTAGGAACTGGTATCAGAAGTGAATCTGTTGGAAAATCTCCAATGACTGGTTCTTGGATTGAAACAGGAGTGCGCCGAGTATACACTTGAGTTATAGGAGGACGAGAACCAACTTCAACACCAACACCAACCTCAGGATTATGGGGACGAACAAAAGTATAGGTGAGAAAATCATCGGGAGAGACAAACTCAGACGCAGAAGAAGATGACCGACCAAAATACGAGCTAGACTCAAAGAAAGTGACATTAGCAGACACTAAGTACCGACCCAAATCCGGAGAATAACAACGATATCCTTTTTGAGTTCTAGAGTATCCAAGAAAGACACACTTAAGAGCTCTTTGGTCTAACTTACCAACCTGTGGCCGAACATCTTGGACAAAACAAGTGCAACCAAACACTTTAGGAGAAACTGGAAACAACGACTGCGATGGACGAAGAACAGAATATGGTATGTCTCCTTTAAGAACATATGATGGAAGACGATTAATAAGAAAGGCAGTAGTGTGAACGGCATCAGCCCAAAAAGACTTAGGAACACTCATCTCAAACATCAATGCCCTAGCAACTTCTAACAGATGGCGATTCTTGCGTTCAGCAACACCATTCTGTTGTGGGGTGACAATACATGAAGATTGATGAATGATTCCATTCTGAGACATATAAGAAGAGAAAATACCAGAAAAGTATTCCTTAGCATTATCACTACGAAGATTTTGAACCAAACAATTGAAATGAGTTTTAATCTCAGCACAAAAATAGCAAAATAACTAAAACAACTCATCTCTAGATTTCATTAAATAAAGCCAAGTACTTCTAGAATAATCATCGACAAAAGTAACAAAATATCAATACCCTGATTTGGAAGGCATATTACAAGGACCCCAAACATCAGTATGAACTAACTCAAATAAGGACGCAACCCGTTTATTAACTCTAGGAGGATACGACACACAATGGTGTTTAGCAAACTCATAAAACTCACAAGGTAAACTAGAAATAGACCCTACTTCAGGGCATAATTTTTTTAGGATAGGCAACGACGGATGACCATAACGACAGTGTAGCTGGAGAGGAGACAAAGTACTTTGACACGCAACCGATGCAACAGTAGAAGAGTGAGCAACAACAACTTCATCGAGCAGGTACAATCCATTAGTTTCACTTCCTTTACCAATAATCTCCCAAGTCCTCAGATCCTGAAAAAGACAATAACTAGGAAAGAAAGAAACTCAACAATTTAAGGACTTTGTGAGTTTAGAAGGCTCCGCTGTGAAACCCGAAACTCCTCGTCATTCATAACAACATTATGGGTCTCCTGACAAATTTACTCGGATTTCATCTGGCGATACTTCATCTATTGCTGAGTGAGAGGCTTAGGACACTGGTTTTTGAAATGACCTTGGTCTCCACAATTGTAACACACTCTAGGTCCTCCACGACCTTCGAACCCTCTACCACCACGAAGTTCCACCTCGAAACCACCACCGATAGCCATTCCTCGGGTGACGACACCATTCCTCGTCGATCAAAGGCATCGACAAGGTACCCAAATCTTTATTTGACATAACTAAGATCAACCACATCTCGCTCCACCCTCTCCTTTTTAGGGAAGAAATCCTCGAAATGAAATCAAATAATAATCCATAAGTCCGCGAGAGATGAGTCTTTAAAGAGTGTCCACAATGCGTTGCTGAATGCGCCCTGGTTGCCTTTAGTGGATTTTGATCCAATATGGGAGCTTTGGGTTTTCTATGTCAAGTTATCCCTTTTTAGGGATACCAGATATAGGAATGCATCACCCTTCTATTCCCATTTTCCCTTGTTTAGGGGAAAACGTGAAAGTGCAAGGAAGGAATGTTGCAGCGCCCCCACTATGGATTTTATGAAAATAGCCTTATGGCCTATCTCGGATCACTATGGGTGCTTTGGGTTTTCTACGTCAAGTTATCCCTTTTTTAGGGGATACCAGGACATAGGAATACTATACATCACCTTTCCATTCCCATTCTCCCTTTTTTAGGGAAAACTAAAAGTGCAAGGAAAGATGTTGCGAGGCCCCACCGATCCAAAATGTTTTAGAGTCGCCATCTTTATTTTAAGGAATAAATAAAGCAAAACCAAAAAGAAAACCAGAGATAATGAAAACGGGTTCGGAGGCTAAGTTACGAGTTGGGAAGGTGCTAGGCACCCAACTCGCCCTTTCGGTCTCAAAACAATTTTTGGCTAAAGTATGCTTGTTGTTATATTAATTTAACAGATAAATAAAGCATTAACTGCCTACAAATACATCCATTATGTCTACATTATTTACAGACTTGCAACTGTCTCTTTTACAAATAATCACAAATATACTTGAAAATATTTGGCCATAATAACGACTATATTTAATACTATTTCCTAACTAAATCCGGCCAAGCACAACGGCTTATATATCTACATTGGGCGGGATGGAAATAATACTTTTAAAAATAAAGACTTTAAAATAAAACTTACCGACCTAGGGTGTGCTCGCCTCCGTCCCTTCGTGAGAGAGAGTCTTTTTTTGTTGTTGTATGTTGTGAAGATTCAAGCAGAGTGGCTGCTTCCGAAAGTTACTTTTGGCCTCGGGATTTGGGCAGAGTAACTGTTTATTTTTGGTTGTTGTGTTTGCTTGAGGTAGGCTGAAATCGGGCAGAATAACGGCTTATTTCTAGATGATTTGGCCTTTTAAATCGGGCAGAGCAACTGCTCTTTCCACGATTTTTGGACCGGGAAATAGGGTGGATACCTAGCTGGGAGGCTAAGGCTCACTTCTACCGGTTGGTTGTGTGTTTGGAAGAGGTTTGGCAGAGTTTCGAGGCTTTTTGAGGTGATCGCTCACTATCTCACTTCGCTTTCTATTTCTCCAGCGTAACGAGAACGCGGAGAATTTTTATCGAAGAAAAGGTGTGCGGAATGAAGAGCCGGGGGCCTGTATTTATAGGAGGAACTGAGGACACGCTGAGAATTAAAATTCCTTCTTTGTGCATCAGCCGCCTTGTACACAGTGCGGGAGAGATTGCACTTTACGGCAAATGAAGAAGAGAGCTGGGCGCAGCGCAACACAAAATTGGGCGCAATGAAGGGAATTGGGTGCCATGCCCAATTTTTATGTGGGTGGTGCCTAATTTCAAAGTTTCCACTTTTTGTGCACTTTGGTCCCTGCAGTTCGTCCTTTTGCGCATCCTGCTTTGTCCTTTTGCACTTTTGACCCTGTAACTTGACATTTGTTAATGTTTTAACATGTCTTGATATTTTATGTCATGTCACATACCAGGGGTACGAAATTGGGGTGTCTATAGAGCCCCTCAACGATGGAGTCTACGGGTAACCCGCAGCTTACTGAGTAGACGAACATCGTTGATAAGAATAGACTCTCCAATTTCGTTCAATTACAAAACGAGGGAGAAAGATGCAACAGATAGCAGTTATAATGCAACAATTTATAATGTGAGACAAACCTCCATATCCTAGACATTTTTAGTCGGTTATAGCAGGTTATCGCAGTTTTTAAGCAGATATGCAAATTAAGTGCTCTGATGGTCGGACCTACTAATGTAGGCTGCCTACGTATCCCTTAATAAAAGGAATTAGACCAAACGTAGTTCGGCCTCAAGCAAGACGACCAACCAACGAGGATGCTGTGCTCTTTGGGTCAACACCCATCCGAGAGCACAAACGAAGAAAAGATTTTCATGTTTTTCGAAAAGCCGTATTCTTCCTGTCCGAAACCGTTGTCAAATACGGTATGAAGATTTTTGTGTTTTTCGAAAATCATATTTCAACCGATAAATACCTGACGTTGAAATATGTTAAGAGGCAGTTTCAAAATTATGTCTGGCTGGCCAAATGCCTTGTTTCCAAACACAATAAGAGGACCTTCAGATTTTCGAAAACTGTACTCGACCGATAAATACCCGACATCGAATACGATAAAGAACGTTCTTCAAATTTTCCGAAAACTGTATCCAACTGATCAAAACCTGCTGGATACGATAAAGACTTTTCTTTTCTCCTTCCTCTTTTTTTTTTTGTTTTTTGAATATTCCTTTTTTTTTTTTGAAACAGAAATCTTTTGAAAAAGATTTTTCTTTTATTTCTGAAAGTAGAATAAGAAAACCTTACCTTTCTTACCTTTCTTACCTTTTCATGCTTTTGACTATTGCTGTTGGTTCAGCTGATTTGGCTATTTCCGCCGTTCTGACTTTTCCATGTTGGGGATCTCTTTTTTTTTATGACTTTATTTTTCCTCTGACTTTTTTTTTTTTTCTTTCTTTTCTTTGATTGATTTTTCTCTTCTCTTTTTTTTTTTTTTTTTTTTACAAAAAGAAAAGGGGGCTTACCTTTGCCGCTGATTTTTTTTTTTTTGACTTTTCTGCTTGTCTGGCGACTGACTTGTTGGGGACATGAGCTTTTCTTGCTCTTGGGATGAAAGGCCGTTGAATGTGGTTAACAAAATTGCTTTTGTTAACTTTCTGTTAAGTCTTAGGGACCACTTCGCAACTTTGCAATTTTGAGGACTTAAGTGTTGATTCTGAGTTGCTTGGAGGGGGAAAAATGGAAAATGGAAAATCTCAAATTCTCCCTTTCTTTCTTGACTTACGGAGTGAAGGCAGAGAGGCCACCTTCATTTCTTTCTCTTTTCTGCTCCAGCTTCCTCCATTGCCGACGGAGCGAGTTTTTTTTTTCATTTTCTTTCATTTTCTTCCGCCAAAAATTTTGTTTTTCTGCACAGATGGCTTCTTCCTCTAGATATCGAAAGGGAAAGGCACCGATGAACCCAGAATCAGGCGAAGAAAGGAAGGAACTCCCTCCCTTGGTTCGAAATCACGTCAACTATTATTATTCAAAACACGACTGAGGTAACCTGGTGCGGGACTGGTACTAGCATGTCTCCAATTTTTCAGATCCTGCTGTGAGTATAATCTTTCTTCCACCCATTTGATTAATTTTTCAGATCTGCTCAATTTCTGTACTATTTTGGACTTTTGGAGTATATATATGCTGCTTGTGATGTTCATGCATGCTATTTATGGGCTAAAATGATACAATTTTGGTAATAATGCATGAAATTTGGGCAATTTATTTTTGCGATGCACAATTGAACTAGTAGTCACTATTTGACCATACTATGCATGATTTATAATGTTAATGCAAATAAGGCTATATGATGCATGTTTAAGACCTGAATGTATTTTTACATGGTATATGTTCACAATACAGAATTTTCGGAATGAAATGCAAATTTTTCCGGACACATTTTTCGGATATATTTTCGGATATATGCAAGACAAAACATATATATTTTATGTACCAGAATTTATTTTTTATGCATGCTAATGCTGTAGGGATATAAGAAATGCCAAGGAGATGTTCTTTTTCCATGATGGGTGTCATTTTTATTTTCTTTTTAGCGCATTCCTAATACAACTCATTAAATAATAAATGCAAATAATGGATGCATGTACTACTTTACTTGATGCAAATGTGATGCTGAATATACATGAGATGCTTTTTTATATGAATGCGTGGTTAATTTAACTTTTTTTAACATGAATGTGAAAATAAAAAATGTGGCACGTATATTTAAATGCAAAGTATATACTCTTTTTTTTCTGACACCTAAAATGCTAACACGTATATTTATGTGCAAAACAATTTTAATGTACAAATATATTTTCTCTTCTCTCTCTTTTTTTTATAGAAAAATCTAATGTATTAATTATGCAAGAAGAAGGGGCTTGTGAGAATCTTACCTTTATTTTTCTCTTTTCTTTCTTTTTAGGAGCGTAGGCCTTTGGACAACGTCCGAGCTAGTTGTGCTAAGGTGTCTGACATTTTCCATTCAATGCCCGCACCAGCCCAGATTTTAGTGGAGGAGACGGGCTTTGGGGTATTTATGCGAGCGTTTACCCCCTTCCGCAGTTATAGAGCTATTTTTGATGTGCTGCGGGACTTTTGGTGGGACACCACCCACACTTTTCATCTTAGCTGGGGAGAGATCACCATGACCCCATGTGACTTTGCCGCCATCACCCAAGATATCCACCAAAGATCGGGCTGACCTTGGCACCCGATTACACCCTCCGCGAGCACCATGACGTGGTGGAGGATCTTCTGGGGTTTGTGCCCACGTACAAGAATGCGGATGAGGTTACTATTCGCAGTGTGAAGGAGTGGCTTCTAGAGAATGCCGGACAGGTTGATGCCGGGGATAGCGTTGCTGTGGCTCGTGTTGCCAGGACATTTTTATTTTTCTTCCTGGGGACATCCTTTTTTGCCAATTCCTCCACTTCCCTGAGGGTTTCTTTGCTGGGCTGCCTTCGAGATCTGGATCACGTGATAGACTATGATCGGGGACAGCGTGTCCGGCCGAGCTCTATGTCTCCATGGATAGGTTGAGCCTGAATGACTCAAACGTTATGACCGGTTTTGCTCCCCGCATGGGAGGTATATTTCTTCCCTTTTTTTTTTTTTTTTTCGCCTTTTTTGTTTGTTTTCTTTTTTTTTATTTACTGACTTTTGCTTCCTTTTTTTTTTTTTTTTTCAGGTGTGGGCTTATTCTGTTTTTGACTTTATACCGGGCCCACTACGAAGCGACGTTCACGGACCGCCTTACTTAGCCAAATTCGTAAATGCGAATCAGAAGAAGAAGGATGTCAAAGGCCATTTCATTGAGTCATTGGGCTGCGTGGATGCAGTGGAGAGCTCGACTCAGCTCAAGCACTCGGTCCCTTGGCGTAACCGATAGGGCCGTACGAGGTTACTTTGGTATTGAGCCGTTGCCGGATTTTGATGGTGTCGATCATGTGTGATTCTTTGTACATGGGTGAGCGGGTCAACCGCCAACATGTTCTGGTTTCGACATCTCCGGTAGCACCTTCTGCACCTCCTCCGTGCGTAATCGTCCCAGAGCTTCTGCCAAACCGATATCTTTATTTATCCAAATATGCGATGCCTGCCAGTGATTTTCCGGTCATATCATATGAGGATTTTCTGAGGACGATGCTCCATCCTCCTCCTTCTCCTCCTGTGATTGGGAGGCGTGCATCTGTTGCTGGTGATTGGCCCGGTTCTTCTCATTCCACTCTTGATGCACAGTCGGAGTTTTCCATGCCTGATGATGCCTTTTCGACTTTTCGATATCGGCGAGACGAGAGGCTCATAGAGGAGGTCCTTCCCGATGTCGAGATCCCTGAGGAATATCGCGTCCCTGATCATGCCCGCACGGTATATCCATCATCTTCTTCCTTCTTTCTTCCTTTTTTATTGACTGATGCTCTTTTTTTTTTATTTGACTGATGCTCTTTTTTTTATTTGCCTTTTCAGGTCAAAGTGTCCACGTACAAGAGATTGTTGCGGGGCTTTGTTAGCATCAACAAGCTTTATCAGCGGCTGATGGATGATTTTTCTTGTCGGAGCAATGATGCTATACGGCAGACCAGACGTTGTAATGATGATGACGATGATGATGCAGACGCAGGATCGAGTCGCGCCTGCAGCAGGACGAACACGAGACGGCACGGTGGGCCCTCGAGTCAGGGGAGGTGGTTTTGGCAGAGGCAGAGCGTCTTTTGACTATTAGCTTCTTTTTCCTGCATATATTAGCTTTTCTTTTTCTTCTTTTTTTTATTTGTAACTAAGATCTGTACAAACATGAATTATGAAATGCAATATAATTTTAAATGACATGATAAAATAAAATGCACATTAAAATACATGCAGAAAATAAAGCTATATCGATTTCTAAGGGTAATGGCACGCTGTATCTTAGAAATGAATTTAAAAAGAATACACCTTTGGTTTTGAGGGGGCTTTTCTGGTGATTTGCGGGTAGAGGAAGAGGCAGCCGCCTCCTCCTGTGCGAGGGAGTATAATTGCAGCCATCTATTTATATGTAGCCTTTTCTTTTATAGCCTGCTAAATCTCTCCGTGATCAGACGAGGCAGTAATTGATGATTTGGACAGAAACCAGGACACCAGCTGATTTATGAGGCAGTATTGGACAATCTGGGCATGGCATACATCAAAACTGGGCGCCATGCCCAATTTTCATATGGGTGGCGCCCATTTTGCTCTCCTGGAAAATTTTCTGGTCACTGTTCATTACTGTTCATCCTTGTTTGTCGATTTCTTTTGATTTCACCTATAAAAGGACGCCCGGCAATCGTAAATTCTCACACCTGATTTCTTTCTTTCTGCCTTCGCTTCTTCGAGCTTTTTTCCTTTCCCAGTTACTTTCCTCTTATCAAAGAAACCTTTTATTTTTGCCCCAAATGGCTGCACCTTATCACACACCTTTGGAAATAGAGATTTACGAAAATGCCCTTGATCTCTGGATTCTTGCCCTTCGAGCGCATTTAACGGATCGGGTTTGATCATATTTTTAGCTTCGTGTGTCTTTTATCCCGAGAAATGTTGTTATCAATCGACATGCTTAAGGGGGCATCCATGTTCTCGTCTCCTCAGATCATCTCTTCAACTTTGGAATGAACGAGATGTGCCCCTCGCTGAGGAGTTTTGTGCAATGCCGGGGTAGCCGCCACTGCCTTATTGCCGTGTTTCGCCTCTGAGGCGCCCTATATGGCAATTAGGAACTGCTCCGCACCACTTCGAGCCGCCACCCCGGTTTCTATAACGGGTGAACTTTGACTTGATGTTCTTCCCGCAGCTTTTACGAGTTCGTGGAGAATGATGTAGATTATCCGAGGCGCCTGCTGATGCGCCTCTCTTCTTGTGCCCGGTGGGGAGATATTTGCCGGTAGGCCAACAGGGTTTATTGACGCAAGTTGTTGATCTTGCTTTGTGCACGTGATCGCCGGCCAATATTGTCCCAAGAATCTTGGCGTAAACTTTGGCCGGTTCGATGCTTTCGCCGGTGGTGATGAACTTTTTCCTACCGGGCAAATTTTAATTCACATGTGGCTAGAAGAGCACTTTCAAGTGTGATGGCTCCGTGCCTTATGGAGCGATATATGACCCGGCTCTATGGCTCTATGGCGCGCCGCTTCCCCCAAACTAATTATTCTCGACTATGACTGGCCGAGAGCTTTCTTTCTGAGGGGCTCTATGGATATAGCCTGGTGATTCATCATCGGGAAATTCGGGCGCTTCATTTTGCATTCTGCCGGATATGCCCAAGTTGTTATGCCGGGCATCGAGGACCTCTTTATAGGGTGGATAGAATATGCGCCAAGGAATGATCATCCCTGACACGACTCGCCTGTTTTGGAGATGGAAAATAATAGGACTCTGGATTTTGACTTCCGCAGGATGTGGCGCTTGACTTTGATAGGCTTCACGAGCCTATTTGTTTTCTCGATTATATGCTTTTGTCCCACGAGTACTTTGGCATGGATAATGGTGATCATGGAGGGGTCTTCTCGCGAGATTCTGGCCGAAGACCGAGAAACTTGTTCTGGCGTCATGTCGCCCGGGTATAGATGCTCGCCTTTATGGAAATAGGCGAAGATATTGACAGCCTGCCCGGTCATCCTCAGCCTTGCAGAAGATTTTAGGCGGGTACACAATCTTGGCACCCCGTGGCTCCGGACCAAACGTAGCAGTCCCAAGTGCAGCCTGGCCAGCGAAGTCGTCCAATATAATCCCCGAAAGCCGGAGGAGGCCGCCCCTGCCTCAAGCTAAATGGGGCACCGGGTTTTAGGTACGCCGATTATGAGGTCCCTGGCTCAGCAATGCGAGCCAACACAATCTCTTGGGAGCCGAGGAGGTTGCCCCTCCCCTCAAACCGGATGGGCGCCGCCGCGAGGCATGATAATCATGAGATGCCTCGCTTAGTAATGCCTACCGACAACACAATCCCCTCTGGAACCGAAAGAGGCCGTCCCCTCCCTCGACCGGATGGGGCACCGACTTTAGAGATAATGGGGCCGGTCCTAGCAACACCCATCGGCCCGTGAATATGGAGACGTTGGCGATGAGGAAAGAGATACTCTTAGCGGGTTCTCATGTCCGATGAGAATAGAGGTTCCTCTCGCGCCAGAAGGGGAATATGGGCCGGCCGGGGGTGGACGCCGCAGTATTGATAGACCACTTCGGCTAAGCCGCAAAATGAAGGAATATCTGGGGAAACAAGTGGGGTAAAGTAGGCGTAATATATATGTGCAGCATGATGTATAATATAAATGTCTTAATAAAAATTCCTAAGTTGCACCTTAGGACCTCAGTAATGTTATATTTTAGTGTTTTAATGTGAGCTCCGTTGTGGGTTTTTCTTTTCTTTTATCATCGGCTGAGCTCGTTGCATGTCAAGATCGAGATAGAATGCCGAGGATTCAAATAATGCCTTCCCTCCCCTTTTTCTCCGATTTTCCATTTTTTTATGCTCTAACTTTGCCTAGGCCGCCCTTCTTTTCAAGGTTTTCAACCTAGCGAACCCTTATTTCTCCTTTTATTGTTGTTGTTTTTTTTTCGCTCTAACTTTGCCTAGGCCTTTCTTTCTCAAGCCAACCTAGC
>CM028382.1:63735027-63768882 GCA_013146195.2 Codonopsis lanceolata | reverse complement strand
TGATTGCATTATCTACCACCGGTATGGCTTTTGGGGAAAATTTATTTGGATGCAGTTTGAGTTTTGAATGACTTGGGGATTTTGCGGAAACACTACATTGATGTGTATTGTGATAGCGAGTGCTATTTGTTTATCGAAAAACCAAGTGCACCATGCTTACGGCTTATATTAATGTTCGCTTTCATTTTGTTCGTGAAATTATTAGAAGGTGACATTCGGTTATTGAAGATTGGGGACTGGCGACAACCCTGTTGGACATGTTAGAAAGTGGTTACTCGAGATAAATTTGTGTGCATTGCTTGGAGTTGATCAACATTGGAAAGAAGAGTAGTGGGTTTGTGGCGGCAACAAAGCGGCTATATGGTTTGGAACTTTCGCCAAGGTGGAGATTGTTGGATTTGGCTCAAGTTTGGTCCAAATACATTTTCACATGTGATCATCATGTGGTGAATGTATGGATGGTTGACTAAACTCTCTATATACATGAAAATATAGGCAGGACTTCCTATATAATGAAATAACAGTGTGCTTTGAGAGAGACACAGTAGTGTGAGATGTGAGTGATACACTTTGTAAACACTTTGTAATCACTTTGAGTAATAGTGATTTTGTTTGGTTGCCGCCAGTGGACGTGGGAGGACTTCTCAGAACCACGTAAATATTGTGCCTCATTTGTTAGTAACTTAAGTGGGTGTGTGGGTTTGCAAAGATTGTTCGCATTGTTTTTCACACCATTTGGCTACAAATGATGGGCATGTGCTCATACAGAAGTAAACTCCCGAGATTAAGATGGCATGAACAATGGCACGGTTGCGGTGCGGTATTGAAGCCTAATGGTGATTTTATAGATGGTGAAAATCACAACTTGTGCGATCAAAAAAATGATCCGAGATATTTCCATGCAAAGATAAGAGGGATGAATTACTTGTTTTATTGCTCAAGCCTTGAAATAGTTGGAGTTAAATTGGTATGTCCTACCTATCTGTAAACCGCGAAAGGCCCAAAAGGACTTGCTTTCGTGAGTAGTGTGTTTAATTATATTGTCTTTGGTTGTAATGTTTCGGTTTATATATTGGCATTTCGCACGCAATGGCATGAAGCACAATTCATAAAAGCGGCAAGCTAGCGATCACGCTTTTTGTCTTTGTTCACTTGTTGTTATAGTAGGCTTCGCTGCTCGCTCTTTGCATTCATATTTATGATAAAATCTGCAAGAAGAGAGATGTTCCTATGTCTTTCTCTCATAAAGCAAATGGAATCTACTCAACAAGCCGGAGGCGGAAGAGTATGAACAAGAGTCTAGCCTTTGCTAATGCAAGTCATGATATCCATGCTCCTTTGGCCGCCATTTCGGGTTTGATAGAGCTTTGTCAAAGAAGATGCCAAACCTAATTACAGAGTTAGCAACCAATTTGGTGCGAGATGAATACTTGTATGACGGACCTTCTAGGTCAATTTTCAGATGTTAATTAATATTCTTCATTTCATTGGTTTTAGATTTGATGTTAAGAAATTGATTGATTTTATACTATTTCAGGGATACTCATTACGTTCTTGATAGATGTAAAATTGAAGTCTGAAGATGCAACTCGAGGAAGAAAGAATTCAACTTAAATTTGCAACTCCTTGAAGATCTTTGTTGACATGTTCTACCCTATTGGTATGAAGAAAGGTGTGGACATAGTGCTTGATCCTTGCGACGGCTCAATCTTAAAGCTATATCTTGTTAAAGGGGATAGAGGCAAGCTTAAATGCGGATCCTTTGCAATTTACTTAGCAATGCGCAGTTAAGTTTACATCAAAGGTCACGTCTCTATTCTTGTGGTTAAGAAAACAACACCAAAGAAAATGAGATCATTGCTTCCAATCGTAATGTTTGTCTTCAGCTGTCTGTTTGTCCGCTCTGTGGTATAAGAAAAATGGGAGTTTCGGTGATGTGAAAGAAATTCATACAGTTCAACAGGATCCAAATTCTATGGAGTTTGTGTTTGAGGTGGATGATACATGCAAAGGAATTCCAAAAGAGAAGCAAAAATCTGTCTTTGAGAACTTCGTGCAGGTTAAAGAAACAACTCTTGGACAAGGAGGTTGTGGATTGGGACTTGGTATTGTTCAGTCTCTGGTAAGCAAGTTTTATTTACACTTATTTCACATTCTTTTAAATTTCTAATTTTGCATAATCTAGAAACCAGATTTGGCTTAACGTGACAGGTACGACTCATGGGAGGCGAGATCAATATTATTGATAAAGAGTCTGGTGAAAGAGGGACTTGTTTTAGGTTCAATATTTTTCTTGCTATGCGTGATCCACATCTGATGAATGATATTGATGAAGGAGGAAACTACGTACTAAACGATAGACCTTCAAGTGGATCTCATCAACATTTCGGATTATACATGCGTTCACCTCCATCAAAACCTGAGGGATCCCATGTTGTACTCCTAATTGCAGGTGAAGAAAGGAGGAGAGTGTCGAAGAAAGTAATCGAGAACTTGGGTATAAAACTTTATGTAGTAAAGAGAGCAAAGCACAAGTTACACTTTTTGCAAAGTTCCTCGGGGAGAACAGAGTTGAGTTTAAATGATTACTTGAACAAATCTTCTTCAAGCAACGACTCAAGTCCAGGACGAGCAAATGATGGATCTGCAAGTAGCAAAGATGGCCAAGATCTATCTTTGCCACCTCATTTTAAAAAGTATGGTTCAAAATCTTTGTACAACTTTGTACTAATCGTGATTGATTCTAGGGCTGCACATTTCTCGGAGCTATGTTCTCTAGTAGCTAATCTTAGAAGAGATCTTCAGAAATATCTGTTAGAATATATTATCATATTTGAATCAAATATGATAATATATTTGTGAATATTGTGTATATTTAAGAGTTATTGTGTATGTAAATAACTTACCAAAGATAGTTTAGATTAGCTAGAATTATGGTTGGTTAGCTAGAATCAAGGAATTCTCCTTGATATATATATATATATATATATATATATATATATATATATCTCATTGTAATTGCCGTGATGATTATCAAAGATATTCCTCTTCATGGTATCACGAGCTCGGTTTTTTCTTTCTTCCGCTGCGCCGTCTCAGTGACTACCTGATTTTTCTCTTTGCTTATTTTCTTAACCTCGACTCATGTCTTCCTCCAAAGCCTTTTATCATCCAGCCTTAGCAGTGTCGAACATCAAGAATCACATCGCTATAGTCTTGGATTTAGAAACAGCTCAGTATGCAACCTGGGCAGAATTGTTTCGGCTTCATACTCGCTCTACCCGTGTTCTTCATCACATCATCGTTCCCGCGACCGGAAAACCCAAGGATCCGGAAACTGATGACGAGAAGGAACTTTGGTTAACTTTGGATGCGACGGTATGTGGGTGGATATACTCTACTATATCCCCGGATCTTCTCACCACAATCATGGAGCCCGACTCCACGGCAATGGCGGCTTGGGAGCGCCGTGATATTTTTGGACAATAAAAATTCACGTGCCGTAGCTCTTGAACAAGAGTTCTCTCACACTATCATGGCCGATTTCCCTACCGCTTCTAGTTATTGCCAACACCTTAAACAATTGGCGGACCAATTGAAGAATGTTGGGGCTCCGGTGTCCAACGAGCGACTCGTTTTGCAAATGGTGGCGGGGTTAACGGATGCGTATAATGGGGTCGCTACTCTTCTACGGCAGAAGGATCCTCTACCAGAATTTTATCAGGCACGATCTATGGTAACCTTGGAAGAGGCAGGCTTAGCGAAGAAGGCAGCAATAACATCGGCAATGGTGGCTCGTGAGGTTGTTCCTACTCCTGTTTCCTCGGCAAAACTCCCAGCAACTGGTTCGGGTAATAAGGGCGGGGGCAAGAACAACAATAAAGGCGGAAACAAGGGCGGGCAGCAGGCAGGTGGTGGTGGTCGAAGTGCAGCCTCTCCATCGTGGCAGCCTGCTCAGTGGAATAGCGGTGCTCCTTGGTCCTGGCCCTGGGCAATTCCGCCATGCCCTTACCCAACCAGTGGTAGCCCTTCTAGCCCATGGTCCAGACCTGGTTCTTTGCCCAAGCTAAGCAGACCGCTGGTGTTTTGGGGCCTCGTCCACAGGCATATGCGGCTTCCTCTCCACCTTCACCGACAGACATCGAAGCGGCCATGTACACGCTCGGGTTGACTCCTCCGGACAATAATATGTACATGGATACTGGGGCCACTTCTCATATGTTCTCGTCTCAAGGTAATCTTACTCCCTATTTCAATATGAGCACAAATAATAATATTGTTGTGGGCAATGGTCATTCGATTCCAATTAAAGGTCTTGGTCACACTAGGTTGGATCCACCACACCCACCTTTCATACTTAAAAATGTTCTTCATGTTCCAAAAATTGTCAAGAACCTTATTTATGTTCGTAAGTTTGCCTCCGATAATTCCGTCTCAATCGAGTTTGACTCTTTTGGTTTTTCTGTGAAGGATTACAAGACGGGGAGGCAACTCATGAGATGTGAAAGCAGTGGTGATCTTTATCCTCTTAGTTCCCTTTCTCCCAAGTCTAATCATGGTTCCGCTTTTGTTGCTGCTTCTTCGGTTCGTTGGCACGAGCGTTTGGGTCATCCCGGTGTTTTTGTTTTAGAAAGTCTTAGAAAAAATAAAGTGATCACATGTGAACATTCTAAATTGTCTCATGTATGTCATGCTTGTTCACTAGGGAAAATTGTTAAGCTTCCTTTTGTTTCTTCGAATTCTAGTACTGTTTTTCCTTTTGATATAGTTCATAGTGATCTTTGGACCTCTCCAGTTCTAAGCACTGCGGGTCACCGTTTTTATGTATTATTGTTGGATGATTTTTCGAATTTTCTATGGACTTTTCCCATTTCAAGAAAATCCGATGTCTACAATATTTTCCTTGAATTTCAGAATTATATTACCACTCAATTTGAACAGAAAATAAAAACGTTCCAATGTGACAATGGCAAAGAATTCGATAATTCTAATTTTTGGAATTTTTTCAAACAAAACGGTCTTTCTTTTCGTCTCTCTTGTCCTTACACCTCTCCCCAAAATGGTAAAGCGGAACGTTCCATTCGTACCATCAATAATATGATTCGTACTCTCTTAACCCATGCATCGGTGCCTTCTTCGTTTTGGCATCATGCCCTCCAAATGGCCACATATCTCCTTAATATAATCCCTCACAAGACACTTGACTCCAAGTCTCCTCTTAAGGTTTTATATCGACAGGATCCGGCCTATTCCCATCTTCGTGTTTTCGGGTGTTTATGTTATCCCCTCTTTCCTTCTCCTACCATACATAAACTTCAAGCCCGCTCCACACCTTGTGTATTTTTAGGGTATCCGTCAAATCATCGTGGCTATAAATGTTACGATTTATCCTCTCGAAAAATCATTATAAGTCGACATGTCATTTTTGATGAAGACTCATTTCCCTTTGCAAAAATACACTCTCCGTCCCATACTTCATATGATTTTTTGGGCGAAGGCATTCATCCCTCGATTACTCAACAATGGGCTGCCCAAACTCCCTCGGTTGAGCCCACTGCCCAGCCGATCTCATCTCCTCAGCCTCCTGCTCAACTTCAGCCCAATGGTCCGGCCCAATTGTCTTCTGGTCCTCCTTCCTCAGATCTGCCTTCTGCTCATGGACCCGCCATTTTTGGGCCTACACCTATCTCTCCTGGGCCTCTGCCTGGCCCATCCACTACTGGACAGTCTCCAGTGCGTGCCAATTCCACACCACAGTCCCCTTCACTCCCGTCTGTCCGTCCTGTTACTCGCAGTATGCATGGTATTTTTAAACCAAAAACTTTGTTTAATTTAAATAATACCACTAAATCTGCGCTTCCTCGTAACCCCGTGTCGGCCCTTAATGATCCAAATTGGAAGATGGCTATGTCTCATGAATTTGATGCTCTTATTGAAAATGGGGCGTGGGATTTAGTGCCCCGATATTTGAATCAAATATGATAATATATTCTAACAATATCAATGCCAGATTGTTTGGCTAGACAACCCTATTGCTCGGAATTCTTTTGGGAGGGAGCTAGAGGCCGAGGATAGGCCCCCTCCTCCCTATGATCACATTCTATCAAAACCCTTTCACGGATCACATTTATATCGTGTCCTAGGACTTCTACCTGAATTTGGGGGTACTTACCACTGCAATTCAACGAGACTTAGAATCGACATAGCTCAAGAAATACAATAGTCGAGAGACCAGGAGACTTCCGTTGAGTTGACATCTTCTCTTCAGCAGAAGCGCCAACTTCAAGAGATAGTTGTCCACGAATGTGATGAACGAAGTAGTGAGAAGCCCTTGAGTAGGAAGAAAGTGTTGGTTGTGGAAGATACGCCAGTACTGTGCAAGTTGGCTACTAGGCAACTTTCTAAACTTGGAGCGATTGTTGATGTTTGTGAAAACGGAAAAGAGGCCTTTCATCGAGTCTGTAAAGTACTGCATGATCAAAGAAAGGAAGGACATTCTGAGATTCTTCCCTATCACTACATATTAATGGATTGCGAGGTACTCTTCTTAAGTACTCCTCTGGTTGATCACACACTTATTCTCGTCTTTTGCCTGCCTGCGCCATAAGCCATTAGTTTTTTATTGAGTAAATGATCGTAAACTTCAAATGTTTAGACAAGCATATCATATAAAATTTTGAATATGTTTTCTTCGTTGTGAATTCAGATGCCGATAATGAGTGGATACGAAGCAACAAAATTGATTCGGGAGGAGGAGAAACACTATGGGATCCGGATTCCTATCATCGCACTCACAGCAAATGCAATGGCAGAAGAAGCAAGCAAGACCAAGGATGCTGGAATGGATTTTCATTTGACAAAACCTTTGAAAATAGACAAGTTGATGGATGCCATTACATACCTTCCAAATCCAACTGAAAGAAATTCATAAGAACCACCCTCCTATCATATATATATTTCTGTTAGATTAGATTAGATTGAATAACTCTTAACCGTAATTTACGAGTTTCTTTCTTTTTTTAGGGTCTAAGTTAGATAGCAATTAGCATCAGGATTCAAACATTTACATCTTCCTCAAGATGATTATAGGACAACATTAGAGATCCCAATATTTTTTCAGAACCCCTTAATGTTACACCGAAAAACCCTAAATACAACATCAGTTAACATGTTAAGTTACCAAACTGTCCTCCTTCTATTTTAAAAGAAAAAAAAACTAAACTTTAAAATAACTATGTTTACCAAATTGCCATCCTTCCATTAAAAAAAACACTCATTTACGTAACTAAATCAAATCAATAAGGATAATTCTTTTAAAAAAACTGCCCTTTTTCATTGACACGGACTGTGATGACCTAAACCCCTAAAATTCAAATGCTTAAAGCTCTCCCTCTCAGCAATGGCAGTGACTCTCTCTCCAATTTCTCTCCCTCTCCGGTGTCTCTTTGTCACACCATCATCGATCAAGTAAGGGATCAAGCCAAAGAAAAATCTACTCTTTTCCTTCCCCCATTTTCCCACTCAGCTACATTGAAATCCCTTTGCCCATTCCTCTTTCCCCATTAGCATTTTCTCTTTCAAGTTAATATGTTTGATTTTCAATTGTGTTTCATTCAAAAGATGTGATTTTCTTAATGGGTTTGTGTGTGTGCATGTTAGTATGTTTTTTTCTTTCCCGTTTTACTGCTAGTTTGCCTTGGGATGATAATTTAGTCCAAGTAGTTGGTAAAGGTTTGGTAACGTTGGCAGAGGATGACTACGTTGATGGTTCGGCAACCACTTGTATTGTTGACAGGGATAAGAATTTTAGTGATGGTGTCAAGAACAGTGATTGGGATAGGAATAGGGACGTTGAGAATGATAGAGTTAGCAGGCACCATAAATATAATGATGTTCACGACAGCTATACTGATCATGAAAGGCACAACGATTACAGACGTAGAGTTTTTGTAACCGACCATGGTGATAGGTTGAGAAGTGATCCAGAAAAAGTTCACAGTTCGAAAAATGGTCATTCAAAAAAGGACTGCAGTGAGAAACTAAAGAGGGAGGAGGTCGAAGAAGAAGACTATCAAGAAAGGATTGTGTTGCAACTTGCAGAGCAAGAAGAGGAAGATCTTAACAAAATCGAGGAGGAGAGTAGAAGGCGAAGACAAGCCATTCTTGAAAAATATAAAACTCAGCAACAGTCTACTACAGTGGATAAATGCGAGGGGAGTATTAAAAACCTGTTGGGGCCAGTTGCAGTTGCTGATCATGTGTCAAGCACTTTTCACCTTTGTAGCGAAGGTGCAGATATCTGCATCATTTTCAGTTGGGAAATCTCCACCACAAAATCGCCACTTTAAAAAAAAAAAAATGGAAAAAATCGCCAGCTTTTTTAAAAAATTGAAAAGAAATCGCTACCTTATTAAAAAAAATTGTCAGCTTTTAAAAAAATTTGAAAAAAATCGCAAGGTTGTTTAAAAAAAGTGAAAAAAGATTGTCATGTTAAAAAAAATCGCCATGTTCGGCGTACCTTCAACGATTTCTTCTTCAGGTTTTTTCTTTCTTCTTTAAACATGATTTTAAATATCGAAAAAAATATAGTCACTCATATATTGAGTACAATATAGGTAAACAACATACCGTAAAAGAAGAAGAAGAATTATCATGAACGTTGTTATTCAGATCGAAATTCATTAAATAAATTGTTGAAAAGGAAAAGTTAATTGTAAAGGAGAGTTTGACATGTATTTATAGGAGGATAATTATTATTAATTGAAACTCCTTTAAATAAAATGATAAGAATTAATTAGTAATTAGAGTTTAGGGTTAATTGTAACTCCTTTTTATAAAAGGATTAATTAGTACTCCCTCCGTCCCTAAATAATCGTCTTAGTTGACCCGACGCACAGTTTAAGAAAAAAAATTGACTTGATTATTTATATTGGTTTAATGAGTAGTTTCCTTTGAAGTCCATGTGTATGTGGCCCATAATTAAAGTAGGGTGAAAAAGTAAGGGTAAAGTGGTAAAAGTGATGTTCTAAAAAGGTAAGTTTCAAACTGGACAATTATTTTGGGACGAACGAAAAAGGAAAGGAGGACGATAATTTAGGGACGGAGGGAGTAATTAAACTTCTAAATGAATGTGGTCTTTAGTGTTTTTTTGTGTAGCATTTAGGGCCACTTTAATTTTTTTCACCATATTTGAATCCCAACTAATGTGTTCGTGACTAATACTAATGGTGTGTGATAGTAGAGGGTAGAGGCCACACCCATTTGCCCGTCCAGAGCGCTCAACAAGTAATGGGTATTGGTACACCCAACATTTTAAGTGGGCACAAATGAGCATGTCCATTTGAGACCATTAGTTATGATGAGTTAAATGGGGGCCCACTTAGGCACCCATGCCAAAACTTATTCTTTTGCTCTTCAAATTTTGTTCCAGTTTTTGTTCTCTCCGATCTCTTAATAATGATGTTTAACAATATATATATATATATATATATATATATATATATATATATATATATATATATATATATATATATATATAGAGAGAGAGAGAGAGAGAGAGAGATTATGACGAATCAGAAGATAAGTGTAATATCACACCTGAATGCAATTTTTTCTAACATAACCAATAAAGACCACCCAAGCAAAATTCCTAAATTACCCTTTTCTTTTACTGGTACTAATAAAGTAAGAATTGAACGCTTATATACATATATAGTGTTTTTCATCCCCACCCCTCCCCCTCCCTCCGATATGAATTCGTGAAATCATATTTTAACGTTCAATCAATTATTTTATCAATTAACATCAGTTCAAAAATCTGGTTAGCATGAAGCATTTAATTTTGGTCAACTTTACAAATTATAATTTCTAAAAATTACTATATGAGAATTTTTTTTTTGAATGAAAACTAGCAATTGGACGAGGAAGATTATTTGAAAATTACTAATTTCGTTCATGTATATATATATATATATATATATATATATATATATATATATATATATATAATGTGATGTCTCGAGCTCGAATGTCTAGATTCTACGCATGACCCATTGGCTGGGTCACTAAGCTCCTAGGTCGATTTAGATTTTAGACCTATCAACCATAAGCACACAGAAAAATACATATTTATTTTTCCTTTTTTTGTGAAATTAATGTTTTTGTAATTTTTGAGTTTTTTTTAAAGAATGAATTTTTTGTAATTATTGTATTTATTTGATAATTTTGTATTATGAGTAGATGGACGCCCATGCCCATTTATTGTCCGCCCATTTGAGCCCATTGCCCATATGGGCGCCGTCCATATCTGCCCGTTTGCCACTTCTAGTAGAGGTGCATATCCAATTCCCAGTTTGAACCGTGAACCGAAATCGCAAAAAATAAACCGTGCATGAACCGGAATCGGCGGTTCACCGGTCTGATTCCGATTCCTCCAAAACCTTAAATTTAATCGGCAAAACGGCGGTTCCAACAGTTGAAATTAAAAAAAAAAAAGAAAAAGAAAATACTTGTGTTCATTGGTTGTGCATCTCATTGTAATTTTTTATTATGCTAATAAAATTAGTCAAGGTATCGTCTCTGTTTTTTTTGAAAAAAATACTTTCGTTTATTTTATGAAGTTTAAAATATTTAATTTAAAAGAATTACTTTTGGTCACATTAAAATATTTTACCAAGATGACTGTGCCTTAGCTTTATTTGGTGATGACTTCATAGGAGATAGTTTTTTGGGTATGGTTGACGGGAGAATCGGTTATGAAGAACCCCCGGCTGAATTCGTGGCTATCACAGAAAGTCCACTGCAGAATTGGTACACTACCACTGGACCCTTTTGAGTGATGCGGATCTGGTGGATTGTTTCGGATACACGCTGCCCCCTTTTCCTTTGGCATCGCGCCGATTTTTCTAGATTCCGCGAAATCATGTGGTTTTAGCTGTTGTGTTGTCTTATCAGATAAGCCTGACTTAAACCCTCTTAGTTTTTTCCTTGTTGAAAGCCAAAATATCCCATTATCAAATTCAAAAGAGAAACATTTGCTGGGACCTTCAACAAATTTCTTCACTGAGAAACCCCACCAAATGTCAGAAACCAAATTAACAACATATACCCAACAAGACAACAACATCGACCTCTTCACTTACAAGTCGGGAAGGATAATGTACATTTACAAAAGACAATGCTTTTTCTACCATATAATTACAATATAATAAGACATTTGTCTTCTTTTTTTTTAAATTGCACAATTTTCTTTCAAAAAAAAAAAAGAAAGAAGAGAAGATAGCAACAAGAAGAAAGCAAATCAGTGTTGTCGCTTTGTGCCGTTCCTACTAGTCCCGCCACCTCTGGCCTAGGAAAACCTTACCTGCCCACACCACCAACCTCATCATCATCCCTATATTGAGAAGCATCGGCACTACTGCCCCCGGCGCAAGAGCTACTTGCATTATTCCTTGATTTTTTGATACAGGAGACGCTAAAGAAGCTCTTCATCAATTGACAATACGCCTTGACAATCACACGTTTACAACCATGAAGTTATGAATAGAAGAGGAAGAGATTTGCAAATCACGCCCCTCAAAGTTTAAAGAATCTGCAGCTAAATCCCTAGAGTACGCAATGTACAAATTGGCCCCTCTAAGGACCGTTGACACCAATCTTTATCAAAGCTCGCCAAAGCTGCTAAACAAAGCATCACCAATGGCCCTACAATTCAACCATGTTAACAGCTTCTTGCCAGTTTTCGCCCGAGGCCGGCCAACAGCCCTGTCATTCCACACGGACAACACATCCTTCCAACTTCCCTATGGGACATCTTGTTAAAGAGCTACTTTTCAAGCATCCTCAGCAGCGTCACCAATGGCCCTGTAATGCAATCATCAACGACACTCCCTAAAGAGTATCATAGACACATCAATCCTGCCGACAATGACACATCAATCAAACACATCGAAGATGGAACATCAGTCAATCCTGCTGACGATGTCTAGTCAATCAAACTTGCCGAAAATGGCAAATCAATCAACCTTGCCGACAATGGCGCATCAATCAATCACGCCGACGATGGCGCATCAATCAGAACATGTTAACGATGGCACATCAATCCAACCTTCCGAAGATGGCATATCACCAATCTTGTCGACGATGACACATACACGTCGATGATGGCACATTGTTAACCTACCGACGATGGCGCTTCAATCAATCATGCTGACGATGGCGCATCATCAAAACATGCTGAAGATGGTACATCATCAAACGTGCCGACGATGACACATCATCAATCCTATCGACAATAGCACATCAGTCAATTCGGTCAACAATGGCACATCATTAACCTGCTGGCAATGGCACATCCATTAATCCTGCCGAAGATGGCACATCTTGTCCACGGTAGATTGGAGCATCGCCAACGAGACCTCAGGAGATACACGGTAAATAGAAGCATCACCGACGATACCTAAGAAAATACAGCTACAGTATATCCTAAAAAATATACGCTTTAATTACATTTGACTTTTATCATGTTTACTAGGTAAATTCCTAGGAGTATAGACTTTTATCATGTTTTCTAGATCCCTAGGAGCATTTGATACTTCATTGTGTTTACTAGGTGAATTCCTAGGAGCATAGATTTTCATTATCATGTTTACTAGGTAAATTCCTAGGAGCATAGATTTACATTATCGTGTTTACTAGATAAATTCCTAGGAGCATAGATTTCCATCATCATGTTTACTAGGTGAATTCCTAGGAAGATAGACTTCCACCAGGCTAAACTACATTTGGTTTGATTGCTTTTATAAGGATACATTGGCAGCCTATCACAATAGGTTCGACCATCACAAAATGATTTTCCTCACAAAATGTTTTCATCACAAATATTTTCAAACTTTAAAAATTTTCCCAGCAGCCGAACTACGTTTGGCTTGAATCCTTTTGAGGATGCGTAGGTAGCTCTTTGGTCCTAGCCATGACTTTTATCCTTTTTCCCGAAATTGGGAGTCTATTCTTATCAATGACGTTCGTTTACTTGTAAACTCCGTCGTTGAGGCTTTAAACACCCTAATTATGTACCCTATTTTTAATGTCCTATAAAAATGATATTACAAATTGAAAATGGACAAAACGTTATTTTTTAAAAACCTTTCAGGGGTCCAAAACGTCAAAGGTAACTCGCGAGGGTTCAAAAGGACAAAGGATAACAAAAGGGGAGTGCACAAAAAGAAGCCAAAAAATTCAAACAAGGCGTGACCCACACCAAAATGGGCGTCACACCCAAAATGGCATGTACCAGACCCATTTTAGGTAATACGGCGTTGCTTTGCTGCTTTGGCCAGCATGCTTCAGTCACTACATACTTCTAACTTTGCTGAAGAAACATGGGCAGCTGACCCCTTACGCCACCTAAATAGTCCCTATGTCCACCGTGGAGTCCAAGCTTTCCTCCCGAAGTTACCTCTTCAGCCTTCAAAGGCCACCCGATTGCTTATATAAAGAAAGCTCTTCCCTTCACAAACGGGACCCCTACGATCATGCTGCCGAAGTGCTGCCAGAAGGACTCCTCCATAACGCTGCCGGAATACTCTCAACACCCAACAAACACAACACACCAAGCAACCCACTATACACATAAACGCAAACCCACACACACACACACACATACATGTGTTGTGGATTTGTTTTGTTTTTGCTCAATATAACCCCCTTTCAAAAATAAAAAACCATATTTTATCATATTTGATCTCTTCATATTCCATCATTTATCCCCTAATGGCTAACCCGTTGGTTTATAGATTTATGAGGTGTTTTTAACTAACAGGTTGAAGAATCAATGTTCTTTCATTCTCTCACGAATCTCTCTTTGGCAATTTTTTCCTCGAATATCTGAAAACCCTAATTCTTCTTCAATGGCGTCAAATTCCTCCAATCCCTCAAACCCTAAAATCTCATCCATTCAGACAAATATAGCTACATCTGAAGCTACATCTCAAGAAATTCATGTAGCTGAGTATTTTGTTGCTTCAATAGACTTGGTCGTAGCAGAATCTCTGTTAGGCCCTTTATCTGAAATACTTCCTGGCGAACCGGAAAATGCCATTGATGTTGAGAATCATGGGGATCTGACGCTATTTCCTTTAATTGGAAACCCTAAGTTACGAAGATCGAAAAGACTAAAAGGGATTCCTACCAACTATGGAAACCCTTCAGAAGCCGATATTGCTCATGCAAAGTAGTTGAAAATCAACCCTGGCCAAATGGAAGAAGACACATTGTATTTAACTGATAGTGATGATAAGGATTTTGATCCTACAGGAAAACGACCTCAAGCTGTTGAAATTACAGCCTCTGTTTGTGTACCTGCTGAAGATGTACCTACTGTTTGTGTACATACTGAAGAGATACATACTATTTGTGTACTTGCTAAGATATACCTCTTGCGATATGGTACTCGCCGTTTACGTACTGCCGCTTGATGTGGCACCCGATGAGGTACGATGTGGTACCCATCGAAAATTTTCCTGAAGAAGCGAGAACTAACTGCGTCGAATAACAGATGTCTTTAGCTTCAATCTTGTCCAAGCTGAAGAATGACTAAGGGCTAAATCATGTTCATACAAACTCTTTAGAGTGTGATGATAGCTCTGATAAGGACTTTGAAAAAAAAAACTTCTATGGAAAACGAAGGACCTCAAGCTCCTACTATCTCTCCAGCTCCTCCTGCCAAATCTTTGCGAAGCAGAAAAAGTTCAAGTATCCAAGGCTGCTGCATCCTCAAGAAAAGGAAAATCTTCTGATAAAGGTACAACTGTTTCCTTCTCATCCACTTTCATTATAGAAGCAGCTTCTGTAAGATATAGTTTAAATAGGAAAGTGATCGATGAAAGAAGAATCCCTCTGAAGGATTTGAAAAATCAGAACTTAGTTGAATTTTTCAAGGATAGAAACCTTCTGTATACCCTCACTTCTACTGTTCCTTATGTTAAGGAAATGGTGATAGAATTTTATGCAAACTTGGAAAAGATGATTACTGAAATTGGTGATCATATGTTTGAAAAAGTTTTTGTAAAGAAAAATTTGATAGATTTCTCTCCTGCTGCTATTAACAAGCATTGTGGATCTACTAATGTTCTTATTCCTGAGTTATCGATAGACTTGGATGTCTGTGTCAAAGAACTAAGTGGTGGCCTTATAAAAATTTGGCCTGAAAGGAAAACCACAGTCAGCACAGCCCAACTATTTTCCTTATACGCAGTAATGCATAAAATCAGTTGTGCAAATTGGGCTCCCTCAACCAATACAAATTTGGTGACGAAGGAGAATGCAAGGCTCATGTATCAGATTGGCTTAGGAGTACCTTTTGATTTTGTGAACTTAGTATTTAGAAAGGTGCTTGCATTTACTGAAACATAGGGAGATAAAAGAGCACTTCCCTATCCTTCCCTCATCTACAACCTTCTGATAGCTCTGGGTGTTACTCCATTGGAAAAAGAAAGGCTGACACTAGTTCTAGATCCCCTTCCAATTTCTCCTAAGTTGTTGAAATGAAACAAGATTCAGAACCTGCCACTAGTATACCCTTATATACCTTACTGTAAAACTCAGGATCTACAACCCTCTATAGCTACTGAAGCCAATGCAAATACACCAGTAACTACATCTGCTCCATCAGCTCTGAACCTTATGACCTTAGGTAATTGTGCTCCAATGTCTCTATCCTTCATTAGCAACCAGCTTATACAGGTCAAGTCTTATATATCCTACCTTTAGACTTTAGAAGCTTAATACACAGTCTGGCTTGCCATCCATTCTGCTACCTCCATCAATTCTGGTCAAATAGGGGGAGAGACAAGTGATGCTACTACTGCTAATAAAGATGATGATGATGAATCTAATTCTGTTTGATTCATCATATGTCATGTGGTTCTCAAAAAAAAAATTTAAATTAATCTGTTTTGATATTCTGTTTTGTATGTTGGATAATTTTTACTATGTTTACATTTTGGTATATTCTGATTTGTGCTTAAATGACGAGCTCTGATTTTATATACATGTGCTCTGATCTTATATGCTTGCATAAACTTAGGGGGGGATATGATATTCTAACCAATCCAGGTTAGTTGAGTTGATTAGTGTTGAAATACACTTGTCATGTGATTTGACTAGAAATGTTCAACAAAGGGGAAGATTGTAAGGTAAAATAGGGTCGTCCTATTTTTCTCTATTGTATTTGTTGGTGTGCCCTTTCTTGGTCCAAAAGTAATGGTAAGTAATTACCATAATTAAATACTTCCAAAAGCTCTCAAAAGTCCTTAATTAAAGTTTGACTGAATCTTTGGTAAGATCTTTGTCTTAAATATGGAAACTAAATTTGGAAACTAAAACTATTATTTCCTAATCTTTTGTTTCCTTGAAGTTCTTGGTCTCTTTATTGTTTCATGACTCTACCAGCTCGAGTATATATACAAGTGCTACTCATGAAGAAGATATACCTTGAGTAGGGGTGTACAGCCGAACCACCAAACCATCGAACCAAGTCGAACCGAACCAAACCATACAGTTTGGTTCGGTTTTGGTATAAGGCGGTTCGGTTTTGGTTTCCAAAATCTAAAAACCGAGTGGTTCGGTTCGGTTTGTGGTTCCTGTCTCCAAATCGAGTCGAATCGAACCGAGCCGAACCGAGGTGAATATTATTTGATTATTAATTATATAATATTTTATTTTATATCCGGTTGTTTAATGGTTTATAAGTTTATTATATATATTGCTACTATTGTTCCATTATGAATGTTTTCACTTTTCAATTACCTTGGATTCAAATTTTCAATTTCCTTGTTTGATGATATTTGTAAGAAAAGTATGAATTTTTTTCTATTAATGTTTGATGCTAATTAGTAATTAGCCTAATTTACCGATTAAAATATATTAGTCTAACTTTTAATATTTTTTAAAACGATTAATTTAATTTTTTGTCGAACTACGAAACCGAACCAAACCAAACCAAACCGAACAGTTTGGTTTGGTTCGGTTCTAAGCATTTGACGGTTTGATTCGGTTTGAGAATTTTGGAACCAAGGGGGTATGGTTCGGTTCATGGTTTTGGCCTAAACCGAACCAAACCGAACCATGTACACCCCTAACCTTGAGAGACTTAGAGATATAGTTTGCAAAAGAGAGAAAAGCTGAAAGCGTGCTTGGAGTATTTTGTGCAATGTTGTTTGCAGCCATAGTAGTAGCTGCACTTACTGTTTGTTTTCCTAGTTGATAGGAAATTTATTTTTTAATCTCACATTTGTTTTACTCTTGTTTTTGTGGGTTTACTCTACAGACTTGATGTCTTGTTAGAGTTTTTGGTATTTTGTTGATTTCACGTTTTATTTTGTAGAACTCATAATCTTTTAGTGTTAATGTTTTTTTGCCATAGGGTTGCTTGTAGATCGTTTGATAAACTTCTGTGTTTATTATTGTTTTACTAATTTAAAGACTTCCGTTGTTTACGTGTTTTATTATCTAATCAAGACACCTTTGGATCCAGCTGCATCACAAGCTGCAATGACAGTTTCTTTGAAATCCTAGCTACTATTGCACTCTCAATATTTGAACATTACTCTCTACATTTGATATTAACATATTTAGCATACTCAAATATTTTTGTAATTATGATCAACTCTAACCTATCTATTTATTTATAACTAATACTAAAACAAAAGTCATTTGTGTCATGAACTTTTGATTGGTTATACTAGAGCAAATTGAATCTTAATTGGTTATACTAGAGCAAATTGAAATTTTGATGAACTCTAACATTAATCAGATATTTTCTCCGTTCTAGATAAATAATTTACTATTTCATTTTGAAATATATTTCACTTAAAGAGCTTATTTTCAAAAATTAAGGAACAAAAATTTTATTTTATTACTAATTGACACTTAAATGTATCATTTTTTAAAAAAAAAAATTGACTTTCAAATAGAAACTCTTTGTCCGAAACGGATGAAGTATCTTTTACTGCCTTAGTTTATGGCAAATAGTCAATTATTCTATTTCTGGATGTTTCATTTAAAAAGTGAGTTTTTAAAAATTAAGGTATAAAAGTATTATTTTATTACTAATGTACTACTAAAAATTTAGTTTTTTCAAAAAAAAAAAAAACTGATTTTCAAATGATAATTTTTTACCTGAAACAAAGCTAATACTAATTGTTAAACGTATTCTTGATAATTTGAAATCCTATTCTTGATAGTGGGAGAGCAATTGATTATTAATGAGAGTTTTATGAAGGCTATAGACCACGAATGTAGTGCAGTGTCCATTAATCGGACCACTCACTACTTGGTCTCTCCACTGACTCTAAATTATTATCCTATTTTCAAGTTAGCTTAATCATGACACTCAGGACAAAACCTTTGCTCAGGGAAAGGGCTTTTCCAAAAAATCATTATCTCTCTTATATTGTGTTAAATTCTTTAGAGCATTACCATTGTGTAAAATTTTAACGTAACTTTTTAATTGGGTCTTATTGTTATTTATATATTTATATCTTTTTATCCATTTAAAAATGTATTTTTCTATTATATAATCTTCTTACATAAAAAATATTAATGTTTGAATGTAATTTTAATTATTTATATTTTAATGTAATTTTAAATATTCTGCATTAGAAATTTTGGAAAATAGTCGTTACAAACTAGCCGTTATTATAAACTAGCCGTTGTAAAATAGCCGTTATAAACTATTCGTTGTAAAATAAATGTTATAAACTAATGTTATATATAGATGACTAGTATTAGACATCTTCAAACTGCAAGAATTTTCTTACGAACCAATTATCATTTTACCACAAAAGATGTCTTCCAGTAGCCTAAATACTTATTCCTCAACCAGCTCCGATAAATCTCTAGGTGATGAACTAATTGAGGCGATAGTTCAACAACACGAACGGTTGCTCGAATCAGTGAAAGCACAAACCAGCAGAACACCAAAGAAAAGAAGGTATTTAGATCGAAAGCATGAAATCAGACACACTCAACTTGTCAATGATTACTTCTCAACTCAGACATTATATCTTGATAACATGTTCTGTTAACGTTTCCGAAAGCTTAAGAGCTTATTCCTTCGGGTAGTTACTGCATTAGAGAATCATTCACAATATTTTCAAATGAGGTTGGATGCAGTTGGAACAAGAGGTCTATCACCAATTCAAAAATGCACGACAACTATCTGTCAGTTGGCTTATGGAGTTCCGGCCGACCATCTCGACGAGTACCTCCAATTGGTTGAAACAACTACCATGGGATGCTTGTTCAACTTCTACAATTGTGTTGTTCAATTGTTTGAAAATCAATACTTGAGAAGACCAAATGTCGATGATACACAACATCTTCTCCAAATGCACGAACATAAGCACGAATTTCCAAGTATGTTAGGAAGTCTTGATTGTATGCACTGAGAATGGAAAAACTGCCTAATTGCTTAGCAATGGCAATTTACAAGAGGTCATACGAAGCCAATAATTGTGTTTGAAGCGGTTGTATCTGCAGATCTATGGATATGACATGCATTTTTCGGGGTTGCGGGTTTTCTTAATGATCTTAATGTGCTATATGAGTCACCTTTATTCAATACTGTACTCAAAGGAACTGCACCACCTATTGATTTTGTAGTTAATAACCAGTGTTCTAAAACTCCCCGCCTAGCTCGCCAGCCCCAGCTACCTCTACCGCGACTTTCTTAGTTGCCGCCTAATCGACCAAGTCAACGTCTACGCCAAACCTTGCCGACCTTAATTTATTTTTGTAGATTTGATTTTGCGGCATGCGGTGACCGGAGAAGGAAGGGGGGCGAACTGAAGAAGGAAGGATGAGTGGTAATGGTGAGGCAGAGAGGGAGGTGATGGGGGGGCGAACTGGAGTAATATCTTTTTTGTTTTTAGTTCTAAACTTGTTTGGTTTATTGCTTTGGGGTTGTTGAGAATTGAGATTAATGGTAGGTTTGTATATTTTTGTTCATTTTACAAATATAGACAAGTGTTTGATAAAATGACAAACATAAAAAAATATAAATTTGTATTCAATGTGTTTGATATTTGATGTAAATTATCAAAAAAAATATGGTAATTATGCCTTAATTCTAGGCCCCGATTATACCCCGACTAGTCCCCTAGGCGCTAGTGTGCCGCCTAACGATTTTTAGAACCTTGTTAATAACACACATTATACAAAAGGATACTACCTAGTAGATGAAATTTATCCGAATTGAGCTACTTTTGTGAAGAGTTTTTCGTGCCCGATAGATCCTAAAACAAAGAAATTCAAGGAAAGACAAAAGGCATCAAGAAAAGACGTCGAACGAGTATTTGGAGTACTCCAATCAAGGTGGGCGATTGTAAAAGGTTCTGCTCGATCTTGGTATAGAAGTAACTTGAAAGAAATTATGCAAACATGCATTATTCTATACAACATGATTATCGAGGATGAGGGTGATCACGTTACGAACTGGGCCGATGATACAGAAGATTCCCCTACAGAAGCCAACCATGGCTCAACCCAAACATTCACAGATTATTTGAAGCGAAATAACAAGTTACGTGATAGCAATCGGCATCATGAACTTTGCCACGACTTGGTTGAGCATATATGAGCTCATTACGATGAGAACTAGTGATGACTAAATTTTATGTGTTATGATGTTTTAATGTAATTTTAATTATTGATGTTTTAATGTAATTTTAATTATTGATGTTTTAATGTAATTTTAATTATTGGTGTTTTAATGTAATTTTTAAAATTAATATATTTGTTTTAAAATTTATTTGTACTATTTAATATTACAATTAAAATTATAAACGAATTTATTTATTTATTTAATTTACAAAGTATTGAAATAAAAAAATTGTGTAAATAAAGTGGATGATTTGGTAATGGGACCCAACTAAGAATTAAGGAAAGAATGAGTAGTAATGAGAAGATAAATTCTTAAAGTATGAAATTTTTAAAATATATAGGTGGTAGTGGAATCCAACTAAGAATCAACATAAGGATGAACAACATTGAGGATGCCCTTAGACCCCTTATAAGTACCTACACTTCCAAAGAGTAACATATTTTGTACACATTTGACATCATTAAATTACAATCTAAATATAAAGTAACACAATTACTTATGACCTTTTGAATTGCATCACGATAACACATTTCAATACATGTCTTCTAAGTTGATTATTTATGACAAATCCATATGCATATCTTTCGGTTACCTATTCATATGATCAATTTCAATATTTATCATATATTAGTTTTTTTTCCAAAGTATTCTAATAAAAAAATTAATTACTTGCAACATGTTTAATTAGAAGATTTTCTTACTATGAACAACTTTTTAAATTTATTTTATTAAAACCGTGCATTGTACGGGCACTAACTAATACACCCTCTGTTATGAAATTATTGTCTTGTCTGAATCGACACAAAGATTAAAGAAAAATAATTAACTTGATTATTAATATTTATATAATGTGTAGTTTCGTTTAAAGCTCATGTGCATATGGTTCATAATTAAAGTAGGAAGGTAAAATAAAGGTAAAATGATAAAGTTTTGTCATAAAAAGAAAATTTTAAATAAGACAATTATTTTGGGACGAACGAAAATGAAAAATAAGACAATAATTTTGAACGGATAGAGTACTAGTTAATTATATATCCTTTAATTATTTGATTTTCTAAATAAGAACTCATTGCGTGGAACGAAAAGTGTAATTTTTTTTGTCCCTAAATTATTGTCTATTTTTCTATAAATTTACTAATTTCACCTTTGGTATTTACCCACTTTGTTCTAGGCAAATTGTCCACTATATTATTTTGGGATGATTCACTTTAAAAATTATATTTACAATTTCTATAATATTTTCATTTTTACCTTTCACTTGTATTGTAAGCACATTGCTTATAATTAAATATTTTTGTAATTATGACTAGCTTCAATGACATTAAAATATCCCAATAATAATTAGATTTTTCAAATGGGAACGAATTTTTTTGGGTGGAACGGAAAGAGTATCGTGTTATAGTGTAGACTTCTAATAATGTTGATAGATATTAAGAACATTAATAGAGAAGATGTGCTACTAAAATACAATAATAAAAGCCAACTTCTTTAATTTTAATAATAAACAAAAACCAAACACTGGTTGAAAGTATATTTTTGTCTTGATGATATATTTGATGGATTCAAACTAGAATATGCTTGTACAAGAGATATATTACCCCTTTTCTAAAGCCTTCAACGTCGTACCTAGCGTGAAGATGCTGAATATTCTCCTTTTCCTTGGTCCAATAGCTTCATCCAATAGCATTAAAATTGAGTTAAATGAATTACGAGCCTGATCTTGTTGTAATATTACGAGTTTTAATGTTATAGTCGTTGAGAAATTAAGTTGGTAATGATTTGAAATATTCATGTCATTACTTAAGAAAAACATATTTAGAGCATCCACAATGGTTCCCTTTATTAACACGCTAAAACACTTTTTAGGGTTTTTTACCACACTTAAACCCCACAGTGGACACCCTATCAATCACACTATCCCTAAAAAAAAGCTAACTCTCCCCCAACTTATTGGGTGAGTATTAGCCGGCCTCCATTCTTTTCTTTCTTTTCTCTCCCCCACCTATCTCCTTCTTCATTGGTCTTCTTCCTAATATTTGTTCCCTTTCAAAAAATTGGTTCCAAAATTTAAAGAAGGCGGCAAAAACTGAATTTTTTTTGGCTTGATCAGAACATCCAGTTTTTTGGCCAAAATTTTGATGTGCTAGAGTGGAGAGCCTATGAATTAAATAAACAACCCAACTCACATTATCACTTTGATGATGGTATGCTTTCCCATTTTTTCCATTTTCTTTTTCAATTAATTTAGTGTATTTTTTGCACTATCATTTCCCTTTTTTATTATTTATAACTTAAAATTATGGGTATATTGATAATATTAAAAAGCGTGACAAGACTTTCTTTAAATAAAAATAATTGATATAATCAAAACATATAATATATTTTTCATAAAATATAAAATTTAAAAGTATAAATATTTTATTTCAATTGGGGTAGGAAAATAAAAAATAAAAAATAGAAATATATTGGTAGTTAGGTTTGTTAGTTAAGTTGTCACCAATTCAAAGGGTTATATAGAGGGTGCTCATTGGAGTTGAAACTTTTTTAAGAGCCTCTAAAAAGGTTTAAGGGATTATATAAATGATGTTTTAGGGTGTAATCATTGTGGATGCTCTTAACTTGACGATGTAAATATATAAGTGAAATTAATCTAACGATACTAACATTAAACCTTGTAATAATACCACTGCTCAAATTCGTAATATATATTTCCTTCGTTTCCAAAATATTGTCTTTGTTAGCATTTTAATCTGTCGCAAAATGTTTGTCTATTAAAAAAAGTGAAGCAATCAAATGATGTACATATATAGTAGTAGTTTCCTACTATATGCATATTCATCAAATACCTAGTTTAGTTTATTTTTAATTTTTTTAAAGTTGGAGGGGAAATTGATATTACCCCAACCCTTAATATTATTATTAATATTTAATAGGTTTGAGCAACATTGCAAAGCGGCTAGAACAATGGTCAACAAAGGCTAAATGGCCACAAAGTACATATATAGATAATGTCATTCGGCTTTAACAACAGTGTCATGAATACAGGGTTGGTCTTGAGTTTCGAAAGGCCCATGGCAAAAAAAAAAAAGAGGGGGTCTTTATAAAAATGAAATCATTTAAGGTATTGGGAAAAAAAAAAGTAAAAAGTCCATGGCAAAAAAAAGGGGGGCCCTTTATAAAAATAAAATCATTTAAATTATTGAGAAAAAGAAAAGTAAAAAGTTTATAGCAAGAATTGAACCAAAAATCTCTCATAATCTACCAAGTATGTTAAACATTGGATCATCTATTCTACTTTAAATTAATCAATGCATTATAACTTATATACAGTTCACAGACTAAAAAAATAACAAACTAAAATAAATGACAACCTAGGATTTGAACCTATAACCTCTACTTTAAATCAAATGCATCTTAATCACTGGGTGAAACAGATCAATTGTAAACTTTTTTGAAACTATAATATATATACTAAATATAAGGTAGTACCCAAACATTTGAGACCCTAAAAATTGAGGACCCATGGCGGTAGCCCCTCTTGCCACCCCCCAGGGTTGGCCCTGCATGCATACGGCTAGAATAATTGTGCCTCTGGTGAGGTATAATCAACAGTGCCATGCGGTTAGAACAACAATATTTATAGTGAGGCTTGAATACCCGATTTCCGTTAAAAGAAGTAAGCAGTAATAGTTGAACTAGAGCTCTGTTTAGTTTTATTGCTTGATCACTCATTAGTTAAATAAGAGAAAACCAATTGATAGAATAATGCAAAAAAATTGTTCAAAATTTATGCCGAATTAATGAATTCTCTTAATTATTGATTTCGTTGAAGCATTTGATAAAAACAGTTGATTATACATAACATATCCTAACTTTCCATTAATTTGAGAATATTTTTTTCGTGGTTCTTGATTAGAGATCTGGCCAGTTTTCCAGAAAGAAACAGTACGTAAAATACAGAAGCATGCAGACGAGCATTTGGCAAATGTGTATGTCCAACAATGTGTATATTAGTATATATAGACTGCCTTGTTTTGGCAAGAGTGCATAGCTTTTGCTTGAATTTGATGCAGTCAAAAGAAGAGCTTTGGTGAGTTTTCCAACCAGCTTTTAAAACATTTTCTTCTTCAACACTCCATTTCTTCTTCTTGTTCATTGAAAGAACGCGATGCCACGGACACTCAATATAGGGCGATGTTCTTGTCAATGTTGCGGTGAATGTTGCAACAACTGGCGATAACAATGTGAACAGAAAGTGTGTAACAGAAATTTGCAGCGGAAGTTTTGTTTTGAGATTTGAAGTTTAACACACTTAGTAAGACAGAAAATCACACAAAAACAATCTACAAGAATCAATCTTGTAGATCAGCCTCAAGGCAACAAATATATTAAAAACCAAAACTGTTTTTGACTCTAAACAAAAACACAAAATTCCCACAAGATATACAATCTTGGAGAATCACAAAACCCACATAAACACTAAACCAAACGTGGGAAGAAAGAACCAAAAAGAAAAACAGAAAACCGCTTCCAAGACAATCACTAAAAGTGGAAGCACAAAACACCAACTTCAGAAACACAAGGCGTGTTCTGAAGAAATAAACCGAGCAGATTGTTTCGGCTCTTGAACAATGATTGATCTCTTCTCTCTAATTCAGCATATAAGAAATCGGGATCAATTCTCTCTTTTACGCTCACGCTCTTCTCGGAAACTACGCCTATATGCTCTCGGTTACGTCTCTCTGCACACACAATGAAGGCTGCTCGGCATCTCCTATATATACAAATGCAAAGAACTTGTCCTCCAAGACTCCAAGGGATTCTCGCAATAAACATGGCAAGACACGAAACCAACTAGGAAAGAGATTTAGATGTGAAACAGACAAGATTATCTTTCCTAAATTGATACCATTAATAACTAAACACTTATGCAAGGATTTTGTTACTAAAAATATCACCTACTTCTAAATAAAAAATCCTACTAAAATCCTAACACAAAAATACCAAAATAAATCCTATTATGACCAAGAGAGTGAGGGCAAGATATATTAGGCAATGCCTAAAATACCCTTACAATCACCCCCTTTGTCAGAGCATTCTTGGTCAAATCCACACAACCCGCAAGAAGAGCTTGAAGAAATATGGAAGAGATATCGAATTAACTAACATCGGTCATCATCAACACAAATTACATGAACCTCAAAATATGTTAATCCTAATTATTACAGACCGAATAGAGAGTATGTTTATCCAACCATCATTGTCGGTTTCAAGCATTACAAAGAACCACAATCATATATCGAGAATCAACCACAAAGAAACCACCAAAAATCATTAATTTGCAGGTACATCATCACCACCGGCGCATCACCACCAACCAAGATGTGTTGCTTCACTAGCTCCGACTCTTGTTGCGGCCTCACCCCTATTTGACTAGAATGGTGCTCGGCAGAGGAATCTTCACCAAAGTCTTAAGAAAAACCGATGAGCATCAAGATGTGAAAGCTGGTCTTGAATCGCTTGTAGTTGCTTTTGGATGAAAACAACCAGACATAGGTCCAAGAGGAGGGGTAAATAGAGTGGATGTGGCACTAGATGTTGCAGAATGTTGCAACATCCGAGTAACAACGAGGCTGGAGTAGGTGTAGTAGGATCGGGAAGAGTAGAATCGGGAAGAGATGTATCGGAGTTGATTGAAGAGGCAAATTGACAAGCCTATCTCCCTTTAACGGTTTGGACGAAAAGTGAAGGGGCTCAAGAACAGTGACAAACGAGTGGAGGAGGGAGGTTTATACCCTTGAGAGAGAAGAACACGATATATGAGAGAGGGAAAGATAAGAGATCTCTTGTCACCACTGCTTTCACCATGGACACAATCTTCCTAAACATATACGAGACCAAGATCAAACGGCTTTTGAGAGCCAATAAGATCTGACGTAATTTTAGCATGCTCTTCCGTGACAACATTTGTGTTTTTAGAGGGAGACCGGTTTGCACAAACTTTGTGCAAGAAGGCATAGAGAGGATATCGAGAAGTACTAACATGGATTCCTTTGGTTGGCCATAGAGAAATACGACCACCCGACAGGTTCACCAATACACAAGTTGAGGTCAACCTCAAAGTCAAGAACACCGTAAGATTGCATACCAAACATGGAATTTATGACTTTCGAAGAAAAGGAGTACCACCTACCACGCACATAAACCTTTTCAAAACTAGAGTCACATGCATCAACAATACGTTTTTCCAGTTGGAGTAAAATTCATGAATAATTTCTCGACAATAAGGAGCAGCAGAGAAATGGATAGCATAAGTCGCGCTCGAGAAAAATAAGATGACAAATTATAAGACTCTAACAAGGAATCCAACACATTCCTCTCATCAATGATATTACGAGAAATATTGTACCTTTTAGATGCATTGAGATATAAAAAGAAGATGAGAGAGGAGTACCAAGCGGCTTCTTTCGGCGATGTTGCAACAATCGGTGCAACATTGAGTCGAACAGATCGTCTCCTTGATGATTTCACCGGAGATTTTGCGAATCTTCACTCACAACGGAGAACCTTTCGAGTCGAATAGTTCGATCGAACTATCATCGAATTCGGAAGAAGAGGATGGACTAGACACGGTTGGTGGAGGAGCCGAGGGTGATGGTCCGTAAAGCAGACGCACGAGCTTGACGAAGACGAGTTAAATTCGAACAACCTCTTCATCATTTGTAGACGATCCAACCTTTGATTTTCCCTTACGAAGAGGAGGGATTCGGTAGGGAACACGACCCTAGGAGATGGAATCGGATAATTTTCATCCTCATCCGGTTCTTGGCGGGGAGGAGAGGGAGGAGTTCTTTGGTGACAGAGTGTCTTCATGAGATTGGGGTATCGAACTGTAGGAGGAACGAAATCCTCATCTTCTCGAGTCACTTGCTAGACTTACAGGTTCCTTGAAAACACCAGCCTCAACTTTGTGTTTTTCGCAGCCTAATGTCCGCCGGGAGGGATCATCGTAGTTCGCCGAATACCACGTTGGCGCTTTGACCGCCGAGAACTGCAACTTGGTTGCCAATTGATGAAAAGCCGACAAATCTCGGGGGTGTCTACATCAATAGCATTGCCTTTCTCTCTGGAAGAATAAGCGTAAGGGCTCGAGAATTTGTTGATATACAACAATAGCCTTTGAAAAATCTTCTTCGGTAGCGAAATTTTTCCTCACCGATGGCCTCGATGTTGCAACATTCGACCTTGACAACTTAGGGCTTTTGGAAGACGAAGCCATTTACGATTCTTGGGAGAAGAACTCGGAATGATTTTGACAAAATCTTTGAGAGATGAAGAGATGGACGAGGTCACGGAAAAATTTTGATGAGATATGAGGCGAAGGAATGCGTGCGTTCTGTAAAGGTTTTTCACTAAACATGCCACTAATTACAAATTAGCCGTTGGTAATTAATCCAGGAGGCTGACCGAATAGCCGAACTCCACCGAAAGCATTCAAAATTTAAACCACACAAGCCGACCAACTTGATGTAAGTAAGACACGAAGCTTCTTTGTTTGAGACATGAGAGTTAACCAAGCAATATGAGGTACAATCGATTTCAAAAACCATTTTTTAAACGATCGAGATATTTTTGGGAATACGAAACATACTTAACTAGAGTTGAGACTCCACAAAGCATATAATCACGGATATTCACCCGGTTCTCAACATGAAGACACAAAGACAGAGAGTAGACAACCACATAAAATCATGACTTTGAGAACAAACAACGGGCTTTAAACATAATGGACGAGACATTAAGACAGGTGATACCTTGCACCTATATGACCTAAACAGTATGCCTAAAATATGCAAAACAAAAACCGAAAGAATGCATATACACACAAGTGAGATGTCTAGATCGAGTTGATTGCGGTTCCCAATGTTGCAACAATGGAAATCACATTCACCAAAAAATGCGTGATTTTATGTTTGAATTTTTCAGTTCTTCTTTCACCAATTAACACAATTTCTCCCAAAACATTATAGGTACTTTATTTCCCTATAAAAACAGGCTTTACTTTATTTCAAGCCAAATACACCACTAGGAACCTTTCACACTATTTACCAGGGTGGCTACTTTTCAATCGATCGACCCATGAGATTCGAAAATCCATAGTCCCAAAAGAAAGGAAGCCACAACCTTGTTCATAGGTAGCTCTTTTCCGTTAGGTAGCTTTCACACTTTCTCAAATCAGAGGAGTCAATTTAGTCAAGATCAACCCATGCAAGTCGAAACTTCATGGTACATTGACAAATTGAAAGCATCTAAAACTTTTGAAAGGTAGCTCTTTCCTTTGTGGTGTAACGAGAGTTTTCTCTCAAATACAAAAACCATCTTGGGAGAAGGTGAGAAGAAAAAAAAAATGACAACATAATCACAAAAGATTTGAATGAATCTTTACACATGCTCAAAGGTACTAACAACAATCAGATTTGATCTAGTGTGCCCTCCTGACATCAATGCAATATGCCTAATAGATTTTTTTTTTTTTTTTTTTTTTTTTTTTAAGTGAGTGATTACATGGCACACATCAGAGAGATTTCTAAGATTTATGAATCTCTCAAAATCTAGACTCTTAGTAAAGATATCGGCCAAATTATTATACGTACCAACATGTTCAATGCACACAATGCCTTGTTCAACTAAGTCTCTAATAAAATGGTGTCTTATATCTATGTGCTTTGTTCTTGAGTGTTGAACAGGGTTTTTAGCTATGCTTATAGCACTTGTGTTGTCACAATACATAGTTAAGATGTCACTGCGGTCCATAATCTTTAATCATTTGTTTCATCCACAAAAGTTGTGTGCATGCACTACCAGCAGCTATATATTCAGATTCAGCTGTTGATAGAGCCACACAATTTTGTTTCTTGCTAAACCATGAAATCAGATTGTTTCCCAAATAAAAGCATCCTCGAAGTACTTCTCATGTCATCAATCTTGCCCAACAAGATCGGCATCACTGAACTGACCAACAGTGATTGGTGTTTGTGTGCTTAGTATACCACAAACCCATACCAAAGGTCTCACCAACATATCGAATAATTCTTTTGACAGCTTTTAGGTGAGAAACCTTGGGGTTTGCTTGATACCTTGCACACAAACACACACTATGCATGCATGATGTGCGGACGAGTGGCGGTTAAATCACAAACAAACTTCTATCATACTTCTATACAAGGTAGGATCAACACATTCGATTTTTCATCTTTATTAAGTTTGTTGGATGTGCCCATAGGGGTCTTTTTATGTTTTCCATTCTCAAGATCGAATTTCTTCACCAAGTTTAGAGAATACTTGGCTTGAGAAATGAACATCCCTTCATGTGTTTGTTTGATCGAATGCCTAAGAAATATGTCAGTTCACCTACCATGCTCATTTCAAAAGTGGATGTCATACAATGCACAAATTCTTTTTCTAAGGATTTGGAGGTGGATCCAAACACGATGTCATCAACATAAATTTGAGCAATCAAAATATGTTGATTTTGTTTACGATAAACAATGTTTTATCCACCTCTCCTTTAAACCCACTTTGCAAAAGGTGATCGTAAGTCTACCATACCAAGCTCTAGGAGCTTGTTTGAGACCATACAAAGCCTTTTTCGGTTTGAACACATGGTTGGGTTTATGGGGTCCTCAAATCCTTTTGGTACGTTCTACAAAACTTCTTCCTCAAGAATCCCATTCAAAAAGCACTCTTCACATCCATTTGTTGAAGAGTAATGTCAAGAAGCAGTAATAGCCGAAGTAGACGGATAGACTCAATGCAGGACTACAGGTGCAAAGGTTTCATCAAAATCCACCCCTCGACTTTGTGTATACCCTTGAGCTACCAATCTAGCTTTATTCCTCATTATTTCTCCCACTTCATTCGTTTGTTCTTGAAAATCCATTTAGTTCCAATAACATTAATTGAAGTGGGTCAGGAACTAGATACCACACATCATTTTTCGAAAATTGATCTAGTTCCTCTTGCATGGCATTTATCCAGTTTTCATCTTTAAGGGCCTCTTGTACATTCTTAGGTTCAACAGTGGAAACAAAACATGAAGCATGTATATTATCAAATTCAAGAGTGGTCATGCATGCTAGTTTCTTGTAGTCCACTTTACCTTTCTTTCTCAGTTGACACACCATCTCTTACATTACCTATAATTTGAGTGAGTGGATGATTTCTCGAATCTTCTTTGGGGATGTCGATTTCTGATCAATTCTGGGTGATCATCTTCTGATTTGAATCGATTCAGCGCCTTCTTTTTCTGTCGGTTCGTAGACAATGTTTCTCCAGATGTTGCAACATCGACATCGGAACAACATCCGGAACAACATTGGGTGACAGCTCTGAACTTTTTTCGAACAACTTGTATCATCGAATCGTATTCTGCTCCCGAACTCTGGATTCGGCGCCTAATTCGGGATCAAAGTCTCCAAAGTCCAAAAACCTGAACGTCTTCCTCGAAGTTTTGACACCAAGACCAGGTTAAATCATCAAACACAATATTCATGGATTCCATAATAGTCTTAGTTCGAAGATTGAATACTCTATATGCTCGACTATTTGTGGAATATCCCATAAAACACATTTATCACTTTTAGAGTCAAACTTGGAAAGTTGATCTATCATTGAGCAGAATAACATATGCAACCAAACACATGAAAGTATTTCAAGGTAGGTTTCTTCCCAAGAAATATCTCATAAGGTGTCATAGTGCTACCTCGGGTCTCAAGAAAACTCTATTTCCAATATGACAAGCAAGTGTTCAAAGCTTAAACCAAAATCTTTAGCCAAATTTTTTGAATGTAACATTACCTAGCCATTTCTTGTAATGTCATCTGTTCTTTCTCTCCGCCACTCCATTTTGTTGTGGAGTTTTGGGAGAAGAGAATTCATGAGAAATACCATTAGAGGCACAATATTTAGAAAAGGATGCATTTTCATATTCGTGCCATGATCGATCTAATCCTAGAGTTTTAGATCATACAAGTTCATAACACGGGTGTACCAAATTTTGAAAAGCCTAAAAAGTTTTGAGACTTCTCTCTTAAAAATATTACCCATATGTCTAGAGTCATCTACGCAGAACAAGGTGTACTTTTCTTACCTAGGCTTTCTACCTCAATGGGACCCATAAGGTCGGTATGAATCATCTCGAACATGCGGAGTGGAGCATTGTGTGATTGGAGATGTGAGGCCTTGACTTGTTTACCTTTTGACATGGTCCACATACCTTTGAGTAATTCCTTTCGAGATTTGGTAATCCTTTGGCGACATCATGCCTCACAAGCTCATCGAGCTTCACAGCTCATGTGACCAAGCTTACGGTGCCGGAGATGCATTACATCAATACTTGCTTTTGACATGAATGAGTGTTATTGAACAAGTAACAATTATCGAGGCGATCTTAAACTCAAGGAAGACATTTGTTATTATGATCAAAAACCTCACAAGAATGTTTGTCAAATCTTACACGAAGATCATCGTCACACAATTGACTTATCTTGTCGGGTTTGTCTTAAGGCCTTCCACATGGTAGCGTTTTTGAGGTTTGGAAGACCTTCAACGTTCAATGTTCCTTTACCTACAATTTTCCCTTTTGCACCACCACCATATGTCCGCAGAACCACCATTCATACTTACATATTCCCTCAAATTCTCGGCTTCACGTCATGTGTCTAGAACAACCACTATCGAAATACCGGGATCGGCTACATGAGATTTTAAAGAGGTAAATGTAACATTGCATTTTTCATCATGGGACATGGGCGCCGAGCGAGATATCAAATGGCTCCACGTGTTGGCTGCATTTTCATCACATGTTTTTGGAACCGCATTTTTTACGAGTTTTGGGTTGGGGTTTTGGAAAAAATTATGATTTGCCCTTGAATGAGGCTTCCAATGTTTACGCCAATGTTCTTTGCATTGGTGGCGCGATAGTTGCTTCATCTGATACCAGGAGCTTTTCCAAAAATTCTTGCCTTTTTCATTCTCATACATTGCCTTTTTTAGAAAGCAAAAATTTGGATGTGACTGAGCTTATGGCGAAGTGACAAACATAATTTTTCCTTCTTGGTCTTGTTTATCACAGAAAACATTTTCGGAAAGCTTTCATCATTTTGGTTCTGAAGTTCCTTCTCCTTCTTTCACAAACACTTTAGGGACAAAACCTATACGATCTGGAAGAGTTACGAGAATTTAGCGGATCGTCAACCTTACGTTTGCTTGAATTCCACTTGGTCGATGTTGCTTCGGCTTGAGCAAGTTGCTCCTTTAGATGCTTTTCCACATCTACTAGAGGACTCCTTCGGCGATTATGCATTCTTTTTGCTCCTCGTTGGCCTTTTCGGTTCATTCGCCTTACCAAGTAGTGTGACTTGATGAGCCCTTTTCTCCCAATCCTTGTACAGCTCCTTGTACCCTTCAGCAGGTCTGAATCTGTATGTCGTCATCCTCTGCAAGCTGTGGAATTAAAGCGAGAAAAAAGCTGTTCTGTTTACGCACAATGTTTCTCCCGATGTTACTCGATGTTGCAACATCGGGTGAGACATTCTGAACCAAGCTACTATCGGAATCAGAATCATAAACTGCATTCAAGGTGATAAGATCACGGATCTTCTCCATCACTATCACTTAGAGTTGCAGAGAAAAATTCAATCCTTTCTTTCTTAAAGTGTTAGCACATTGGTTTTGCGTAGTGTCCAAAACCTTGACATTCTCTACATTGGATAGAATCAAGATTCTTACCATTGTAGGATGACTTAAAACAAAGTTTGTGAAGGGTTTTCGGGAGTTTGAAAGGATTGTTCTTTGGGAACAAATTTCAAGAATCGGGTTTGAAATTTATTTTTGAGTTTGATGATGGAGTTACGTTTTGACTTTTATTTTTCAAAAAATTTTTGAATTTAGTAGTCAATAAAGCAATTGATTCTTCTCCAAAATCGGACTCATCAATGTCTTTTTAATTTCCTAGCGGATCACATGACAGATCAATTAGTGCGAGGCATGTTTTTCCAGTGGGTGTAGAAGATGATGAGACACCTTTGCCTTTGTTTTTTAATTGATCGTTTAGATTCAACTCAAAGTTTTGAAGAATTCAGCCAATCTTTCAAAACTCATCTTGTCAATATCATGTGCTTCTTCAATAGCAC
>CM028382.1:63702687-63734927 GCA_013146195.2 Codonopsis lanceolata | reverse complement strand
CACATAGATTTGTACCCGAGAAGAGAGTGGCCTTTGTGCTTGAGGATGAATAAAGTAGTGTCGATTCTTCCTCTCGAATCCTTGTTCAATTAAGAACTTGGATAGAGTTTCATACCAAGCTCTGGAGCTTGCTTCGGCCAGTAGAGAGCTTTCTTGAGTCGGTGAGGCGTGGTCGGTTGTCGGAGATGACAAATCACGGAGGTTGTTCACGTATCTGATTTCTTGAAGATCACCATTCAGAAAACCACTCTTAACATCCATCGATACACTTTGAAGTCCATGAGCGAGGCATAAGCTAGAAATATTCGGTTGCTTCTAGTCTAGCAAGGCAAATGTTTCATCAAAGTCAATTCATCTTCTGTGGTATGCACAGCAACAATCTAGCTTTGTTTACGGTGACATTTCCATCTTCATCTTTTTATTTACGAATACCCACAGTGCTTAGATATTGGATGATCGGTCGGTCTTTGAACTAAGCTCCACACCTTACATCTTTCAAGCTGGTTCGACTCTTCTTGCATAGCTTCAATCCGGTTATGATCTTCGATGGCTTCATCAATCTTCTTTGGTTCGAGTTGGATACAAATGCGTAAGCAAAACAGCGTTTCTTCTCGAATCTTATTTCTCGTCTGAACTCTGAGTTGAGATCACCAATGATTTGGAAATGGGATGATCTCTTGCTTAATAACAGTTGGAGGAAAATCATACGGAGGATTCTTCCCTTAAAATTACAGGGTTGGTTGAGAAGGAGATTCACCAAAATACAGTTCGGAGAAGAAATAGAGTCTTGAAAACTTTCATTTTCGGTGAACAAGAAGGATGAAGATCAGTAAAGGTGCTTGGGGTAAAGCAGAAGAGATGGTTCGAGGTCAACAGAGAAGAGTTGTTATCGGTATCGGTATCGGTAGAGTCTCTTCTGGGTGAAGGGTTCTACGATATTGGAGGATCTGCGATTGCCGTTTTACGATAAGGATTGGAAGTAGATCTTTGTATTTGTACTGTCTCATCGAGAATCATTAGCAACGTTCGGAGCCATTCTAGGCTCACAACAAATCATATTCATCAAAAGAAACATGCACGATTCTAAGATTTTTAAGTTAGATTCCTGAAAATCGAAAATGCTTTTGAATGTTTGGAATACCAGAAAAAATTCCCGTCGACTTTGCATCAAATTTTCCTCATACTCTTTTCCATTGTAAAGAATAAAACATTTGGTACCAAGATTTTAAGAAATCCAATGTTTGGGATCTTCCTCTCCATATTTCATATGGAGTTTTATTATGAAACTTGTTTACCAGGATCTATTTTTGGGTAAAGCAAGCAGATGACCGCTTCTCGCCTGTAAATACTTGAAGTTTAGCTTCGCCAAGATTGTTCTAGCCGCCTCAATCGTTGTTCTGTTCTTCCGCTCGCCTACACCATTTTGTTGAGGAGTACCTACGCAGAGAATCAAGGCCGATCCCATGGTCATCGCAAAGATTTCTACACCATTGTTTTTGAATCAATGTCGTTGTCCGATCTTATGTCACAAATGTCTTCAAGCTTTTGAGTTTGAAGTCTTCTAAAAAGTGCAAGGACTAGATCATACGCCATCTTTAGATGTCATAGTTTCAACCAAGTGAATCTAGAGTAGTCATCAACTACTACAAGTGTGTACTGTCTCCGAAATACCGTTGTTGTAATAGGTCCAAAGAGATCCATATGCAGTGTTGAAGAGGTCCTTTGTTGATAAAACGCACTTTCTTTGAAGGAAGACTTGAAAGTTTTCCTAGTTGACAAGCTTTACAACTCTGTCATGATCGGCGACACCGTAGTAGACCTCGGCCCATTTTTGAGAGCTTTGAGAGGTGTTTGAAGTTGAGGTGATCGAGACGCAGTTATAGCCACCGTTGTCACGAACATTGTTGGCTACTAGGCCAGGACGTTTGAGAATCTCCCTAGAAGATTTAAGTCCACGACATAGGCGTTTCCTTGTCTATTGCCGGATCGTGTGTAAGCATGATTGTAGCAATTCACTGTCTTTGATGAGGCACTGGTTGGAATTGAATTGGCATAGAAGTCCTTTGTCGCAGAATTGTGATATGCTCAGAAGATTGTGCTTTAAACCACTTACTAGAGAAACTTTGGTGATGGAGAGACTTCCTCTAGTAATTGAGCCATATCCAATTGTCTTTCCTCTTGCATTGTCTCCGAAGATAACTGTGGGTCCTTTTGCTTCAGCTATATCTGTAAGAAGACTTCTCCCAAATCATGTGTCTTGAACGACCCTAGGTACCCGATGTCTTTGTTTTCTCGATTCTATAGCCATGAAGCATTCTCAGTGCTAAGAGTTAAAGCAAAACAAGGTACCCTTTATTTTGGGTCCTAAGGATTAGCAACCTTTTGCAACCCATACCTGCTTGACCTTGAGAGAACTAGGTCTCTCAGATCTTGGAGTGAACCTTAGCAGGCATTCTGGTGCCAGATGGCCTAAGCAATGACAAGAATGACATAAATGGAAAGACCATAGAGAATTGTTAGCGACTTCAACTGAAGAGTGCTTATGATCATTCCTTTTCTTGACATTCATTTTCGGTTCAGCTTGCTTGTTGACGGTAGACTTAATTGGTTTCTTTCGACTCTTCCTAGGTAGGTTACTAACAGATTTAGCTTTAGCTTTTCTGTTGAGAACCTTTTCGGGAGGATTCGGTAGAATACCTTTAAGTTTACCTTCAACAGGTAAAGCATCTTTGCCTGTTTCATAGACAAACTTGATAGTTACCGGTAGAGGTTTAGCAGATCTACCGTCAGCAGACTTTGCCTTGGCATAGTCGTTGTCGGTAGACTTTACTTTCTCTACCGTTACCTTCTCAGATTTCTCATTTGAGTCAGTCATTTTGGCTTTTCCTTTCTGAGCTTTAGGGTAAATATAAGGGACACTTGAGTAACCAAGGCCTTGTTTCCCTAAATTTCCAAATGTCTGTTTAGAGAAAGATATATCATTAGCGCTGAGGATTCTCCTTTCTCTTTGACGAAGAGATTGTCGGAAGAGACATATCCGAATATCCTATGCCTGCTTTATCATTGCTAGATTTTTGGCTTGTAAAGGATTTCTTCAAATGCATCCTTGAATTATTCCAGAGTCAATTGTCTTTGCAAGGCAATTTTCTCTAGGTCTAGTCCTTTGATGTGCTCGCTAGGCTAGAATCAATTTTGTCATGAAGAAATTTGTTTTCTTCCTTCGCTTGATACTCTTGTTGACTATTGAGAGTTTGAATCTCACCGCCATCAAAGATTTCTCGGTGTGAGTTTCTCAGCTTCTTGCCGCTTTAACATAGGCTACTCTAAAGGAATTAAATTCTTCAAGCATATCCCGATTATCCTTGAGAAGTTCTTCCTTCTTGAAAACTATCCTTCTTGGTTTCATTTTTGTCCAAAGGACTTGGTGAAACTACAACTTCATTTTCGAGTCATAGGTAGGACATGAATCATGAGCTATTAAGCATATGTTAGCTTGCTCACAATCCTCTTCCTCCTTCTTACGAATCGATTTCAAACCATGTAGCAACTTGTTTATCTTCTATGTCTTCACCAACATACCTTTTTGTTTTTGAAATTTTCTATAAGAGGGTTTTCGGTATGCTTCAAATTTGGCTTAGGACATTTTGAGGCAAATGACTAGGTTTTCTAGAGTTATAACACACAAGCTCCTCCTTGGATGAGCTTTCACCAATCTTCCCGAAAGGTTGTTGGTGAGTGTTCTTCCTTCCATATTTTGCAAATTTTTGAAAACGTTTAACAAACATAGCAAATTGTTCATCGATAAAAAATCATTTTCACCGGAAGAAGTAGTAGGTTTGTTTTCAACAATGATTTCTTCTTGGACCTATGGTCGGCAGAGACACGCTTCAATCGCTTGTCTTGCTCTAGAGCTTGATTAACTTCAAGTTCATAAACCTTTAAACTTGCGTAGAGACTACGAAGAGTCATCTCGCTTAAGTTCTTAGATTCTTTCATAGCGTGGTCTTTACATGCCATAAGCTACCTAGAGAGCCTAGAAACCTCATGTTCATTTCCTTTTGTCATACGTTTTACCAAGAGAAAAGCAACTATTTATTACCTCACCGAATCGATCGTATGCTTGTCTCAAGGTTTCCTTAGGATCCTTTTTGAAAGAATCAAACTGCTGGATGTATGTATATTTTTTGTCTCGTGTCTTGGTCTCCTTCCAAGTATTCTACAAGAGCTTCCCACATCTCTTTCGCGGTTGTACATCGAATCACTTGTCTTTGGTATGTGCTTGTGTCTAGAGAGCTGGTGATTATGTTAATTGCTTTCTTTGTCAAGTTCAACCAACAAATTTCTATCGCCCTCTGTCCATTCTCGATTCTTCTTTAGGAACTTCAGCAGGTTCCCGATGGAGGCTAGAAGATTTGCCTTCATTGGTACATGTTGACTGCATGACACATTTCCATAATCATTGTCAATAGAGTTCATGAATCTCATTACTTTATCCTTCCATACATCAAAATGTCCTTCGTCCAATATTGGGACGTGGTTAGCATTAGATGTAGGCAGCATATAGTGTGTTTGTGCCATTATGTCGTATCTCTCAAGAGTTTAATCTTGGAAAAACTTGTTTTCAAGAGTAAGGCTCGATACCAATGTGGGTCCCAATGAGCACAATAATAAGCTAGAAGGGGGGGGTTGAATAGCTTATTAACACTTTAAAACTTTTAAAGTAAGTTCCTTGAAAGTTACTTGCAATCTATGAAAAGAATCAAGTAGCGGAAGACCTTCAAGAAAATTGTTCCAGGTCTGCCGATAAGGACTACCTAGACCTTTTTACAGATTACTTAAGTTCTGCTGAAATGGATGAAGTAAACAATGAAACTGAAAGCAGCACAATAATTAAGCACGTAAGGAAATAACACAAGTATTTTGGGATGGTTCACACTATAATGAGTGCTACGCCCACCACCAAGCGATCAACCTTGGATTTAAATTGTGCACTATGTTTTCCACTTAGATCAATTACAAAGAATATCCCTAATGGATCGTGTACAAAATATTGACTTGTGTTTGGGTCTAGGGAATTAAATATCGTAAATACAAGATATTTAATTAGATGCGTAATATAGTTAATGGAAGTAAACAACAAGAAGAATAAAACAATAAATGTTGAAGAGCAGCTTCTTGTTGTTGACGAGGACTTCTAGATCTGTTGAGGATCTATTGAATGCACTGAGCTGAAAGACTTGGAGTTCTGTAGATTCAGAGCAATTCTTTAAGTGTTCGATTGATTCTGTACAGTTGTCACTGATCCAGTCTTCAATGGCAGTATTTAAAGCAGGTGCACTTCAAAAGATCCGTTGGAGAAGACGAAGACTTCAACAGCTCTTTTCATAAATGCATTAAATGCATGGGGCTGTCAGTCAAGGGATTTCGTCTTCACAGATAACTAGAGCAGATAATCATTTCGAGATCTTCAAAAGGTGGGCGATTTGGTGTCGATCGAGAGATGAAGCAGTAGGGACGATGCCGCTTTCTTGCTTTAACTGCTGATTCGGGGCGAAAAATATTCTGCTTTTCGGAAAGTTGCTTTCGGCGGCTTGACATGTCGAAAAAAGACTTGGATTAATTCAAATATCAAATGAGAATAAGTTTGAATTAATCCAACTAGCTTTGATCCCGAGAGGACACGTAGAAGCGCATCACACGACACGAGGTCTACCGATCTTAAGCTTTGAGTCTTAGGTGAAGCAGAGAAGTGGTCTTCCGATGATCCCTGAAAAGGTCCTACAAAAACTATACAAGGCAAAGTTCTATACACGGTTGCCACGCTAATCGATCATGGCCGATTAGCCATCAAGTATAAAACTAAAGTAATGTATCGACGATATAAATTTAACATAAGAATCAACATGTGCAATCCGATTCTCTAGCCTAAACTCTGCCGAATTGTTAATTCTTTTTGTGCTAGCATTCGCAAGCCTTGTAGGAGGGCTTTTTGGGGGAGTGCCTGCCCGCTTCACGTTGTTCTTCTTCAATTCTCTGTGGTTGGGCTTGAGGATCTATAAACACGTTGAAAGCCGTGTTTGGATTGTGATTTAGTGGGTCCAGCATTATCTTGGACGCATCGCTGGATTCCGTTAGTTGGAACGAGTTTTTACGGCATTAAAGTTCGATTAGATATTCTTTATTTTAAAAGTTTTAGTCATGGCGGAGAACGGAGTTAATGGTGATGGCGGCCGCAGAGAGAGGCATATCGAACCACGCCCTCAATCGCCTCGTCGAGGGAGTAATGTCCCTCCACCCCATGATGCACGCCACCACCGAATCAAAGGCGGGGTTGAATCGATGGCCCGAAGTCTTTAAGCTGCAGCCGGGTTAGCCCATGAATTTAGTGAAGAAGCTTTACGTCGAGAGAGCCATCTATCTTGGTCGATGCATCAACTCAACTTACTAAATGATTGCTATGGGCAAACCACCATTGCCAACCGAGTTGGATCCATTGCCGACTCTGTTGGCACCGGGTCGACATTTGCCGCATTTCACGCACGGGGAAATCCGATGCATCCTTTGGTCGTTCATTCTCAACCACGCGCGTGCATGGTGGTTCTAAGCGCCATGAGCAACCCAGGGGGAAGTAAGGCCATCATAGGTTGTCCTACCGCCCATTCAAGGTTGGGACCTAGAGTTGGTGAGATTCGGCTGGCGATCACGCGTCGCCGCGCCACCTTCACCGCAGAGGTCGCATGCTCGTAGACTTCGTTCACCGGAATCATGGCGATCTCGTGCATATAGTCGCCGCTCACATTCACCTGGGTTCTTATGTTCGGAGCGAAGGACTCCTCTCCTGGGACGGTCTCATCGTCGCACATATTAGCAGGCTTCATTTGGGCACCTCGCAGGACAGGTGGCGCGGGCCCGCAAGTGGGGCTCCATGGCCGTTGCGGCAGGCCCTCCTATGCCTGTGGCACAGCCTCGGCCTTGGGTGGTTTGCTCCGCAACCATTAACATGCAAGATTTCGAGGAGTTGAAGCGCCGGATGGAAGCACAGGGAACAAGGCAAGGCTCTAGATGGAAATCATGGGCAGTTAATGCCAATCATGGGCAGTTAATGCTGATCGTGGGCAGTTATTCATGATTATGGGCAGTTATGCCTCCGGCACATATAAAAGCTTGGAAAAATTTGGAGAGAGGTATGTGCAATCTGATTCTCTAGCCTAAACTCTGCTGAATTGTTAATTCTCTTTGCTTAATTCGCTTGCAGGAGGAGGGCGGGGAGTGCCTGCCCAGTTCACGTTTGTTCTTCTTCACTTCAGGGTTGGGCTCAAAGGATCTATAAACACGTTGAAAGCCAGGTGTTTGGATTGGGCTGATTTAGTGGGTCCAGATTATCTTGGACGCATCAGTACGGAACAAAAGTTTTCCGTAAAACTAACTCTTAAAAATAAAACAAAAATAATAGTTATGAAGTCAATAAAACAAAAAATATAATGGCAATTAGTAAAATCAAAATAATTTACGGAATAAAAATAATAGTTAACAATAAAAATAATTTGGTTATTTTGATTTTAGTTTATTTTCTTATTAGAAATTCATTTATTCGTAAAATATGAATATAATTTAATAAAAGTAATCATTTAAAATGAAGAACTTATTTGAGTTTAAATTCTATTTGTAGGGCGGAAAAAATCCAAGTTTGTTCAAAGACATCATTCTACAGATTTTTTGAATAGTATAAAGTGTTCAGGATTGCCAGTACATGGGTTGACACTTAAATTGGTATTTCAGTAATGCTATTGATAAACATTGACTATGGGGCAGAGTTGTGCAATGGAACAAGACTAATCATCATAAATCTTGGGGATCACATTGTTGAAACATTTTTTTTGAAATGAAGCAATGTTGGAGAAAATGTTTTTATCCAAAGATTGTCATTAACTCCATCTGATATATACCATAAGGGGTGGCTCATTGGTAGATTTGAGACTTTACAAAATGTGGGGTCTCATGTTCGATCATTTCTCATGCCCCTTCAGGGGAAATGTTTATAAAAATAGCTCCATTTGATGTAAGACTAACTTTCAAGTTCCAGAGAAGACAATTTTCATTACTGGTATCCTATGAAATAACAATTAACAAGTGTCAAAGTCAATAATTGCACATATGTCTCTTCTTGAAGTAATCAGTATTTAGTCATGGGTAGTTATGTCGCAGTTTTTAGAGAAACACAATGTTTTGATTTGAAGATATTGATATGCGGTGAAGATGAAAACCCAACTAATAAAACAACAAATGTTGTGGATAAGGAATTTTTTTAGAATCTATAATGATTAGTGATATACTGATGTGTGTTTGTTAATAAACTGATTCTTCTTATTTTATCCTTTAAGATTTTTTTATCCTCTTTATTTCGTTTATTACGATTTAGTTGAAAAATCAGAATGACGTGCGTTTAACGCACGGGTTAAAAAAACTAGTTAAACTATAACTTTAAAGTTACTCGTGGGAAGCCCATTAAAAAAAGTATTTGTTTGGGAGAAATTTGGGTCGGTCTCCCTATAATATTTTTCAACCTTTATAGTATTTTTTTAAACCAGAAAAATATACTTTTGAGGCAAAAAGATGATTATATCATTAATGAAAGGAAAACACGTGTGTATCGAGCACGTGGTGCATCACACATTCAAAACCGATGTATCGCAATTTATACACGCGGTGCATTGCAAATCTAAAGACGATCCATGGCAATTCAAGCATGCATTGCATCAGGCACATGGTGCATCGAAAATCTAAAGTCGGTGCATCACAGTTCAAGCACGTATTGCATCAGACACACGGTGCATTACAAATTCAAAGTCAGTACATCGCAATTCAGACACGTGATACATCGCAAATCCAAAGCCAGTGCATCGCAATTCAGGCACGTAATGCATCGCAAATTCAAAGCCAGTGCTTCACAATTCAGGCACGCGGGTGGTCCCATATATTTTGTTGCATCGAGATTTATTTTACTGCATCAATTGTGCATCAGGTGGATATTCTAGCTATGGGAATGCCTCGGGGAACTACTAACAATCCGCAATCTCTCTAGGAAGATCTTCCTTCTTGCAGGTGACAATTAAAAATAAATGTTTTAAATAACCCGATTTGGATGGTTCAGAAAGAAATGTTGAACAAAACTTATAACTTTAAGTCAGTTATTGATTCTCATTGTATTTTAGATTTGCATTTGTTCATACATTACCTTAAGTTCTTTGCCTAATTGGCTGAATGGACTGCGTACCGGTTAGCGTGGCAACTTAGCTTTTCTAACAGTTACTTAGATTTCGTAAAAGAACAACATCACCAGCATTCTTCAGCAGGCCTTCAACGCCACTAGCACCTTATCAGTAGACATTATCCGCCTATATTTCTGAAGATGTGAAACCAAGATGTCTAGCTCAGCATCCCTTTTTGAAAATATCTTTTGAAATATTTGAAATTTATATTTGTCTAAAAGATATTCATAGTCGACTTATTGAAGACTATTTAACTGTGTTTTGTGGGTAAAGAAAAAGGATTTCCTCTTTGGTGGCTGTGACACAGTGAGATAGAGTGGTTACACAGTCTAACACATCAAACAGTACCAACTCTTACAGGTCTGAACCACTTTCTGCTACAACCGTCTCTGCAGTACATGCCCCGTCTCCACTACTTGATCAGACCTGGATAAAAGAAACTCAAACCTAACATCTCTTTGCATTAAATGCTTCCAACCTAATCGAGTTGCTACTCTCTTCTTCTTCCACAACGGTCTCAAGGAATCTCTCATATAAATACTGTCATTGAAGAGTGAAGAACTTAATGCTTTGAAACTATTCAACAACTTACAAGTTATTACTCTCAGTGCATTAAAGAGATCCTCAAAGATCAACGAAGTCCTCAACAACAACAAGAAAACTGCTCAATCATTTCCATTTATTATCTTCTTAATTATTGTTTACATTAACTGTTATTTAGTGCAGTGAATAATCTATTTTCGAGATATTCACTGCCACCCACCAAACACGAGTCGAATATTTTGTACACGATCCATTAGTTATTCTGTAATAGATCTAGTGGAAAACATAGTGTACTTTCAAATCCAAGGTTGCCTGCTTTGGTGGTGGACCTAGTACTTTTTACAGTATGAATCATCTCAAAATTTATGTGTTCTTACTTCTTATTTGCTTAACTATATTTACCATTTTTGTTGAACTTTAGCTTACTTCCTTCCAGCAACAAACTTAGAGAACACCAAGTCTACTGGTAATGCTTACCAACAGACTTAATATGTACTCCTTGCAAACTTTTTTGCTGCTACAACCTTGTCTATAAGCTGTTAGCATTAGCGAAAGGAATTTCTCTTAAAAGTTTTTAAGTGTAACTAGGTTATTCAACCCTCCCCCCTTCTAGCCTAGTATGGTTATCTAGAAATCTCGACGTCAGTACTTTACTCATATGTATGTTTCTTTCTGCCGCCCCAATTGATCGGGTCTTGCTTCCTGCAAATCAGTTTCTCAAACCCACAAATCCATTAACAAATTGAGCAAATCCCAGACCAACGATGACGACGTAGGCGATGACCTCTGGTTGCGAATAGAGAATGAAGTTTGTTACACGTTGACCAGGAACCCATTTTGTCGAATTACTATTTTAGTTTGGTTATGTGTCACGATTTGATTGAGGATGCTCTGGCGACTAATCTGTCCATGAAGATGAGTAATTTGAGTCTGATTGATCCTGATTATCAGAGAGGATTTATGAGTCAACACCAGTTGTATGAAAATAAGTTTGGATAGTGATTCGATTGAAGATTGAGGATTTATGTTCAATTTGATTGAGGATTTTTGTTCGATTTTCTTACTTGAGAGATTTCATATATGAAATCCCAGAATTTTTTGGATAATGAAGATGTTCTTCTAGCCTAGGTTTATATTGAAGTCTACATCAGTCGTATGAAAATGAGTTGACTCGGTTGGGGTTGAGCAGTGAGTCTCAAAAATGATAAAGTGACTAAATTACCCCCACATGTGAGATGCACAAGCTAACTTTGTGTTGGTTTTCTAACGCCCGTCACGGTGAGGGGGTAAATTGGGAAAAATGGCAACATTGGATACGAAAATGACACAAAACGTAGTTTGGGTGATACTATGGGATTGAGTGGAAACCTTGGAAAAAAATTTGTTATTTGGCCAATAAATTAATATCAATATAGGAAGACCTTATAGTATAATGAGGTTTTAGATTGTTATTTTTGTTTCCCTTGCATATTGGAATAAAGAGAAAAAACCTTCCTTTTTAGATTGATGATATTTAATTTCTTAACAGTTTCTTATGTCTTTTTTCTTTACTTATCAATACTTATATATGTGTTCGTATGTAAATGTAATCCTTATTTTGTAAGTTGTTACATTGGTTATCTAGAAATCTTGAGAAAAGCAAATTATATATATATTTTGACGGGATCTTGTTATATTTGGATGTAGTAATCACATTTGTCATCATATATATTAGAAAATGTAACAAAACAAAGTGTTTCAACTTCCAATGCTCTGTTAATTAAATGTTTAGTATAAAAATTAAGGAAAATGTAATAAAAATAAGTGTTTCAACTTCCAATGCTCTGTTAATTAAATGTTTAATATAAAAATTAAGGAAAATGTAATAAAAATAAGTGTTTCAACTTCCAATACATAGCTGGAAATGTCATATTTGAGTTTCCATTCATAGAAAGCATTTTAAGCGGGAAAAATCACAGTTGTTATTATATATAGGGAGAATTGCATGAAAAACTCACCTATTTTAGTAGTTCCAAATTGAACCCTGACTTTTTTATAGGCTCATTGAAACCTAGCCTATTTTTTCTGTTCCAATTACAACCTTTCGTTTATAAACAAACCAAATGACTAACGGTGGGGTGAGAAGGATACCATCGTGGACTTGGCGAAAACAAAAGATTCCCGTGAATTCCAAAAACTTATTTCCCGTCAAATTTAATCTATTATAAACCTTGTACAATTGTATGAATTTCATAATGAACCCTATGCTGGTACATGGCAAAAATTGCATATATAAAAATTGCAAAAATTTTAAGGAAAAATACTAAAAAGCCCCACTAATAAATTCTCTTATCCAAAGAAGCCCAAAAATAATTCTTCTATACAAAAAGTCTCAAAATCATAATTTTTTTTACCAAAAAGTCCAAAATTTAAGATATCTAAGAATGTTGTTATGTTAAAAGCTTTCATTTGGACGAAAACTTTTCAATCTATAAAATCTAAAATTAATCTTTTTATATTAAGATTTAAAAAGTTAACCTTTACACTTTTATGAAATTGTGGTAGTAATATTAGTAGTAAGAGTAGTGATTATAATGACAATAATATTAATATTATTATTACTATTATTATTTATTAATAATAATAAAATTATTAATAACAATAATAATATTAATATGAATTGTATTGAATATTATTATTATTATTATTGTTGTGTCTACTACTATTATTATTACAATATTACTATTATTATAATAGTAATATTATTATTCTTCTTTAAAATTATTAGTATTAACTACCAAAATTCTATTTAAAATTAATTATACAATGATCTCAAAACATCTATTCAATCTATAAAATATAAATTTAATCTTTTCATATTAAGATTTAAAAAGTTAACCTTTACACTTTTATGAAATTGTGGTAGTAATATTAATAGTCAGAGTAGTGATAATAAATAAAATAATATTAATAATATTATTATTTATTAATAATAATATTAACATTATTAATAACAATAATAATATTAATAGCAATTTTTTTAAATATCATTGTTATTGTTAATAGTAAATTATATGTTTTTGTTGTTGTTTTTATTATTATTATTATTATTATTATTATTATTATTATTATCATTATTAATTTTATTATTATTATTATTATTATTATTATTATTATTATTATTATTATTATTATTATTATTATTATTATTATTATTATTATTATTATTATTATTATTTTATCCAAAATATCGAATCATTAAAATCATTGAAGTTAAACATAATTTTTTTCCAAATAAAACCTCATACTCTAACGATGTTAGAAGAAGCGTTAAGTTTTGGATTTTTTTGGTATTTAGAGTTTAACTTTGGGACTTTTCAGATATTAGGATAATTTATGGGACTTTTCGGATATGAGATTTTTTTAGCGGGACTTTTTGGTATTTTTCCCAAATATTTATATATGGAGTTTTTACCCTGTACCAACATAAGGTTCATCATGAAATTCATAAAATTGTACAAGGTTTATAATTGATTAAATTGACGGGAAATAAGTTTTTGGAATTCATGGGAGTTTTTTGTTGCCACCAAGTCCACGTAGGATGTCACGTTGGCATCATACTCACCCCACTATTAGTCATTTGCTCTATTTATAAACGAAAGGCTATAATTGGAACAGAAAAAATAGGCTGGGTTTCAATAAGTCTATATAAAAAAGTCAAAGTTCAATTTGGAACGACTAAAATAGGTCAGAGTTTTATTATCCAATTCTCCCATACATTTCCCTACGTTTTTTTTTACTTTCCACACTTTTTAGATCTTTCCATCAAACCAAACTAATCTCTTTTTATATAAACTAGTTCTTTAGCCCGTGTTCTGTATGGGGTACAATGTTGGATGATCTTTTTTTGTAATAATAATATAACTTTTGGACATTATAATCGGATTGTTAAAGATTACAATGGTTATAATAATTTAATTTCTTATATTGTTACTAATATTAAACATTTTTTACATAAAACTTTTTAAATCAACATAATTTTCTAATTAATGTGAGATACATATTCTCTATTGGTAATAATAGTAAAAACTTTTGTCTAAAGACTTTTAAAACGAATATCTAACTTGATAATAATATATATGATAAGTCTTTTTGTTAAAAAACTTTAAAATAATTATTCATTTTTAAACAATGTCAGATACTTGTTTTCTATTTCTATTGGTAATAAAAGTTGAAGTATTTTATCTTAAGACTTTTAAAACCAACATCACTTTCTAACCATTTGGTATACATATTTTCTATTAGTAATAATAGTATTTTTAAAATCAAAATCATCAATTTCAAACAAATGTGGGATACATCTCTTCTATAGTAATAATAGTAGTATTTTATCTAAAAACTTTTAAACCAATATCTCCTTCTAAATAATGTGGGATACATAATTTTCTATTGGTAATAACATAAAAATTCCTTTAACTAATGATTTTTATAACCAATACTCATTTTTAAATAATGTGAGATACATCTCTTTGTAACCAATGCGAGATACATCATTTAAAACTTTTTAACCCAATATCAATTTTCTAACCATTGTGAATTACTTCTCTTTTATTGATAATAATGGTAGACTTTTAAAACCAACATCATTCTCTAATCAATGTGGGATACATCCACTCATTTGGTAATAATAATAGAAGTATTTTATCTTAAAAAATTTTAAACCAACATCTATTTCTAAATAATACATCTCTTCTCTTCTATTGAGAATTAAGGTAGAAGTATGTTATCTAAAGATTTTTAAAATCAATATCACTTTTTAACCAATGTATGATATATCTCTTCCTTAGTAATAATAGTATTTTTAAACCAACATATATTTCTAACAAATGAAATAGATCTCTTCTATTGGTAATGGTCCTAATGGAGAGAATTGCAAAAAAAAAAAAAAGCCATGTCCTATTTCACGTTTTGCACGCTAAACCTCATGTTTCCAAATTCGGCACTTAAAACCTCCACCTATATATATTTTTCAATGTAAACCTTCCGTCTATTAGGCGTTAACCTAGAAGACAGAATGCTGACTCGGCTGCTCGCGTGGCGGCCGATGTGTCTTCGGCGGGAGTTTTTCCAACGATTTCCCCTCATTCCAATACATTTCTTTGTAATATAAACCATGTCCAAATAATGGGTTTACAAATTTAACCTTTTTTCAACGATTTCTCTCCATTCCAATAAATTTCGTTCCATTATAAACCCTGTCCAAATAATAATTTTGCAAATTAAACTTTTTGTCTCACTTATAAAATCAACAAAATGCCAATTAAATTCAACTAGGGGTGAGAGAGAAGTTTATTTGTTTACATTTGTTTATTTTATTGTAAGAAATTCCAAAACATGTATAAACGAGAATAATATAATTTTTTTTTCCCAAAACATGAATTAAAAAATTATGACAATTGTTACTAATAAAACATGTTAATTAGAAAATGGAGTAAAGTGAATAGAAAAAACGTAAAGTAACAAAACAAATAAGATAAATTATTACGTTTGTATTAAGCCTAAGAGAGAAATAGAAAAATATGAAGTTAACAATCTGCCCTTACCCTGTGAAAACCCAAAGAAAACACTAAAACAGCAAAAAAATACCCTCAATCTAAAAACTAGGCAAGCAAAAATCATCGTCGAATTGTTTTGTGGAGCTCCGATGAAAAATTCCAGCGCGTGGGGCACATGAGCCAGACTCGGCAATGATTAAGCTAGACACAGACGAGTTCGCCTAGTTGAGGTTGTGGCAGCTGTGGGCTTAGATTGGGTGAAAAGTGAAGACATAAGCTAGATCTGGAATGATATCGTTCAGATCTGAGCCAGAATCCTTCTTTCCTTGCCTTTTCAAGCCTTCCGCAATGTGTCTAAGCTAGAAAGGCGTCCGTCTCCCCTCGCATCTAGTACTATATATGTGCACCATTTGGAGTTTTGAACATAGATGTCATCTAGCATTCCTACTCATATTTGTAACTGAGGGGAATGATACTTATCTGTGCTAGTCAGGACGTTCTTTCTCTATACCCATTATATTGGTAGGCTCTCAAATTTAGCATACCTCCTAGAATTTTTTTTTTTTAAAAGTCAAATAGGATGGGGCTTATATATGAGCAGTGCTTCTTTCTTTTTTAACTATGCAATGTAACTATTTGTCTGTCATTTTTCTTATGTTTAGGGTAAGTTTTACGTCCTTGGCTAAGGCTACCGGCAAGAGTACTTAAGATGTGCAGACCTCAGGGCAGCTGAAATCACCTTTGTATGTGCACCAAGGACTTGGAACTTCCCTCTCACTCCTGAAACAAAGTAGTCTAAGCTCTTTCTTAGTTTTCTGGTACCTGCCAGGGCCATTTACTATGCTCCTTGAGGCAGGGGGGATGTTGGCTACACACAAGGCTTCCCCTCCTCAACACAGAAAGAGGTTGGAACTCTATTCTAGTCTCTCCTACAACATATAGGCTTCAAATACTAAGACAGGGCCGAGAAGACTCCTTATAAAGTAAGATACATCACTTATATTGGTGATAATATTATAATACTTTGTAGCCAATGTGAGATACATACATCTATTCTATTTTTAAGAAGAATTCTTTAATCTAAAGACTTTTTAAACTAGCTTTTATATTTAAACAATATGAGATACATATCTTTTATTAGTAATAAGAGTAAAAGTCTTTAATATATATGACTTTTAAAACTAACATCTTTAAACAATGTAAGATATATCTTTTATGGTCAAATAAACTAACATCAATTTATAATGTTAGATACATCTTTTCTATTAGTAATATTAGTAGATATGTATTTCATATTTGTTATAAATTGATTTTGGTTTTAAAAGTTATTAGGTTAAAAATCTCACATTTTATTACCAATAAAATAGTTGTATCCTACACTGGTTTGAAAGTAATGTTAGTTGTAATTTTTTTTATATAAGACTTCTACTATTAACAATCGAATAGATTAATAGTAGAAATTAATATTCTATTATATATTAATTATTAACTATTACTAGTATTATTAATAGGTTATGGTTGAAAACAAAGAGTCACACATGAATGCTTGAAAATGAAGGAAAGAATAAATATTTATCTAAAAGGGGTGAGGTGACACAATCATAGTACTCCTTACCAACTTTATATATATATATATATATATATATATATATATATATATATATATATATATATATATATATATATATATATATATAAGAAACCACACATTTCATCAATATTTATAATACAATCAATCACTTTTTCTTAAACAGTATGACAGGTCAAAAGTAAACAATATTTTGAAAATGAAGGGAGTACCAAAGACTAGTGCTCTATTTTGCTCATGAAATTAGCAAAGGAAATTAACAATATTCAATGTTTAACATTTTCTTTAATAATTTATGTCTTAAATAATTGTTAATAATTTTAATATCTTATTTAATAATTTATTAAATAATTCAATAATTTATTAAAAATTTATTTGAAAACTTAGTTAAATGATTGAATTAGATAATTTATTTAATATTTTTTATTAATTTAAGCAATAATTTTTAAATAGTTCCTTAATAAGTTAGTAAATAAATTTTCAATTAGTTTTCTAAATAAAAATAATAACCACCTCTACACATGTGTTGAATCGCAATCATTAATTTTTCTTAAATAATTTAATCTTAGTTGATAAATAGTTTTTGTCAATTGTAAGTGAGTTACTAAGGGCCTGTTTGATTTAACTTATTGATATGTGCTGATGACTTATTACTTATGACTGATGACTTATTGGTTATGACTTATGACTGATGACTAACAACTTTTGATGTTTGATTTAGCTTTTTAAAAGTGTTGATTATCTTTTTATAAGTTAGTATGTGTGTTTGATTAATAAGTTGAAATAGTACTAACATCAAATATAAAGACCAAAATAACATCATCACAAAATGTGATTTACATTATTATTATTATTATTATTATTATTATTATTATTATTATTATTATTATTATTATTATCACTTTTTTATTATTTTATTAATATTAATACAAATTTTATCACTATTAATTATTATTATTATTATTATTATTGTATTAAAATTAATATTACTTTTATTATTATTACTTACTTACTTACTAATTTTAGTATTGATTTTATTATATTAATAATAATAATATTTTTACTTATTATTATAACTGATTTTATTATTAATAATATTATATTTTATTATTATAATGTTGATATTAATATTACTTTTATTCTTATTATTATTATGATTACTTTTACTATATTATTATTAATATTACTTTTTAGTATTATTATTATTATATTATCAATATTAATACTATATTTATTTTATTATTATTATTATTATTATTATTATTATTATTATTATTATTATAACTATTATCATTATTCATATTGTTATTAATTAATATTATTATAATTCCTTTTATTATTATTATTTATTATAATAATAATAATTATTATTATTACTTTTTGTTTTTTTACTATTATTAAGAAGGGTAATATTGAAATATATAAAATTTAAATAAAGAAGAGGACTAATGTTTTTGAAAAATAGCATTAACCACTAGGCTTAGTGCTTACAACTTTGGCCTTACATATGCTTTAAATGGCTTGTACATGACTTATGACTTATCTTACCATAAGTGAAATCAAATGCTTCAAAAACAACTTATGGTAAGTCATAAGTCATAAGAATTTCCAGATAAGCCAAATCAAACATGACCTTGTATTATATATGTTTTTTCTTACCAACGAGCTCTAGCTCAACTGGTATTGCTCACTTCTCTTAACGGAGAGGTCGGGTGTTCAAGTCCCACAAGAGATGCCTGGACTTTACAAATTTCAATTGAAAGGTCGGGTGTTCAAGCCTTTTCAAAGACAATGTTATTGTTCAAACCTCACTCAAACGCCCCATTTAGCTGCTCGCTTATCTTAAAGGAAAGATCAAGTGTGCAATCCCTACCAGAGGCACCCGGGTACATCACTACTCTCAACCGAGAGGGCGGGTGTTCAAAGTCTCACTGGAGACATCATTTGTTCTAACCACACCAAAGATATCATATATCTATAATTGTAGCATTTCAAGACATTAAAATAATAAAAAATAAAGGTTGGGGTAAGATCGAAAGAGTAAACTTAAAAAACAAACACAAGTGCGGGGTCCATTTTTGAAGTTTTGTCTAAAGTTCATCACTATAAAGTGTTGGGGATTTTCACCCAACACAACAAATTGAGGATGACTAATTCGATGTGAGTTACACAATTCTACAGCCACTTCGATCTAGGTTTTAATATTTGCTTAAAAATCATAAAATATTAAAAAATAATCAACAGAAAAAGAAACATGAACACAAGGATTTACGTGATTCAACTAGGCCTGTCAATAGATCGGATATGTATCGGATTCCTAGTGGAGGTGGCGGCATTGTCCGTGATTCAGATGGTCGTTGCATCTTTGCCTTCTCGCAATTCTATGATGAGTGTTCTAATATGGAAGCTGAAATCAGAGCTCTGTTCTTTGGTGTTCGCTGGCTCTATGCAAATGGCCATTATAATGCGATTATAGAGACTGACTCGAAGGTGATTTTCAACTGTTTTTCCAAAGGCCATAGTCTTCCCTGGGTTCATGCTTATGTTCATCGGTTCATTTCTAGATGCCAAAGTGAGATGAGGTTCTCCTTTTCTCATTGTTTCCGTGAAGCCAACAAAGCTGCCGACAGTTTCGCTAATCTGGCGTGTGACTCTCGCTCAAACTCCACTTTCTCGGATATGCGGGATATTCCTAGTTCTATTAGAGGGTTAATTCTTCTTGATGCATGTAACACCCCTTATATTAGGATTTCTTAATCTCTCTCCTTTTGATGTAATTCATTTTAGAGAGGTAAGGCTCCTCCTGCCCCCCGAGGGTAAGGCTGGTTGTCCCCCTCAAGTTTGTATCTTTATTTATTTTTAATAAATTCTCGCAGGTGCCGCCCTGCTTTCCTAAAAAAAAAAAGAAGGTAAATCTGAATCCGATCCGAAACCATATATCACCGATCCGATCCGATCCGATAATTTGACGGATCAAGTATATGTCAATCCATATCCGAATCCGTTATCCGTTAACATATCCGATTAAATATCCAATCCGATCCGAAATATAAATATATGAATAAAAAACAATTAGAATATGAAAGTGAGGAAGATCAAAAGACAACATGCATTTATAATTGTGTATATTATGTATATGTATAATAAGAAATATGTTATTTTCGGATCGGATCGGATCCTTAACAGATCAGATATAGCTAAATCCATTTCCGATCCGTTAATAAATAAATTTTCGGATTCGGATTCGGGTTATTGGACCATTATACAAATCCATATCTGAAATTTCAGATCGGATTCGGACCAAAATCCGATCCATTGACATGCCTAGATTCAACCAAGTGCAAAGCCTACATACACGGGTGACAATGATCAATCTTTCACTATAAAAAGCAATGAGAAAAGTATGCTTCAAATCTTGATACACCTATCAAATAGCAAAGAGAGAAGAAGAACAAAATAGCAAGAATACATAGTAGTCGATTTCTCCCTCTTGAATCAAGAATACACTGCAACCTCTCCTATTTCTCTCGTACCCGTCGCAACCAACAAAATGCAGTAGCCGACCTAGGGGTGAGCATCCCAGCCCGTAGTGCCCACCAATGCCCAGCCCATAGTGCCTGTGCCCATGGGCTGATACACATCGTTGTACTTTAGAGAGGTTAGATGCCCGCAGTCTCTGGCACATCTGGTCCTTCAGGTTTTATGCACGTTAAAGCCCAGCCTGGTCCAACACATTTAAGTTTTTAGTTTTATATTATATATTTATATTATTAGTCTATAAGATATATATATATATATATATATATATATATATATATATACAAAATTACAAATTATATACTATAATATATATACAATTATACACTTCGATAAGTAAAAGTGAATGTGAAACCCTAAAGGACCTAAACCAGTAAAACCCTATCTCATTCTATTCTCAATTTCTTTCTCACCCACTCGACACTCACCCAAGCAGCAGCCGACGCCACAACCTCACATTTGAGACGCCCCAGCCCTCATATTCCGATCTTCTTTCTTCATAGCAATCAACGCCATCACCATCGCACTCACAATCGTCGTCGTCGTCGCAGTCTCACGCTTCGCCATCATTTCTAATAGGGGTGTAAACCGGAACCACCGAACCAAACCAGTCGGTTTGGTTCGGTTTTGGTTGAAGATAGTTCGGTTTAGGCTTCAAAATTTAGAAAATCACTCGGTTCGGTTCACGGTTTTTGGTATCGATCAAACCAACATATATATTTTTATTTATTTATTATACAATATATATTATATTACATTTGTTAACTATTTTGAACCTTTAGATCATCTTATATGCATAATCCAGGCTTTGATTTAGTCATATAATATATATAGACATACTAAACCAAACAAAATCTTAATTGTTGGAGAACTATTATTTCTTTCATTATTTGTGTTTATTTTAGAATTTGTATTGCTTTCCTTACGGAACACTTTCGTTACACAGGACCTTGGATACGAACTGAAATGGATCACTTTCATTCTTAGCGAAATGAAGAAATAAAGCATTCTTCTGAGATAGATGAAATGAGATCGATAAGATGCGGCTTGAGCCTAAACGAGTCTAGCTCCGCTCTTGGATGCCCATAGTTCAGAAGGGTGAACTTGAGATCTATAATATGATATTATCGAAATGGTAGGGAGCGAAGAACATTTCAAACCATGTCCTATCCATTCTAATTTGTGGTCCTTGCCTCACTGAACCCTCGAAGTAGCTCTTATTGCTTTAGGAGCAGAGGCCAGTCTCTATTCACTGCAATAGAGAGCAGGAGACGAACATACTCTATCTATGTATCTCTCTTATAATAAGCTACTAAGCTCTCATCTATGTTGAAAATTGAAATACATTGATGTTGTCATGTTGGACTAGATTGTTGATACTAGGTTGAAATCTTTCTTTTTTTGTGCAAAAAACCTTGATGTTGAACTGCTTGATGTTGTATAGTTGTTATTTGTTCAATTTTGTCAAACATGAAAATCAATCAGAGAGTCTGTCAAGCCCGTGTCTATTCAAAACCCGTTCACTAATACCCGTGGGCTTGTCCACCGTAGAAATCTTTTTGAAATGATGCTCGTTGTCATATGGGCCTATACTGGGCATTCTTAATGCCCGCGGGTTTAGGGCCGTGCACACCCCTAGTAGTCGCCCTAATTGTAATTAAGGTGGTGACTATCCATATTTTCATTGGAGCCCCTCTCCAAAAATACACCCAAAGTTACACCAAGACCCCTTATCTTTTAATTATCTAACTTTTAGGTATTATATTCTGAAACAAAACTCTGCATATAGTTGTTACTTTTTACTTTATTTTGCTGAAAAACACAATAGGAAAATTCACGATTGATTTTTATTGTAAAGATTGTCAAATAATGTAAAGAGAAAATAAAAATTAATGAAACGTAAAATAAGTTCTAAAATTAATAAACATGAGAGTTTAGGTGTATCCATCTGAACTGTCAAGTTGTCGAATGGAATTGATTCTTGAAAAGCCAAGTGTTTTGTTCAGTTCGTGGATTACATATGGTTCACTTCAGTTTTGTGACTTACACTACAACAAAAAGGGGCTATTAGTACCCCCGATTGAGTCCTTACATATGGCTTTATAGGATGCCTTACTTGATAGGATGCAAACTCGGATATCCTATCTAAAGGGGTAGCAAAAAGTTAATAGGACTCTTAGGGGTGACTCAATAAAACAAAATGTATTAGGACGCCTTTAATCGTCCCATAAAGAACGTCCTAATATTTTCTAAATTGATGGCGTATTGTGTCCTAATATAGTAGCATAATAGGACGAGGAGAAGCGTCCTAATATATCATCTTGATAGGACGAAGTTTGTCGTCCTAATATATGATCTTAATAACACAATTTATTGTTCTAATACCATATCGTGATAGGACATTTTTAGGTGTCCTAATAGTATCACATTGATGCGGTGAGATTAGGTAGGATAGCCATGCCCCCACAAATTTGGGTAACGTGGCGTCCTAAGAAACACTTGCACCTTTCATTTTAAGACGATCTATAACATCCTAATTATTATTTTTTAAAAGTATCATACGAGATAATGCTTTAGGAATTTGTTAAGAATCATTCTATCAATGTGATAGACTCATAGACATAAATATTCACATACTGCCAAAGAAACAAACAATTCCAAAAAAAAAAAAAAACGAAGACATTTAAAATTAACTCTTTAATATTAAAAGATAATAAAGACATACAAATTTATCTTTAAACAACATATCCCTAAAACATAGTCTTATCCACATACTTACATCCTAGCAACTCTTAATAGCATTTAAATAACTTGTGTGCTAGAAACACCGTTGCTTGCTAATCTGTTTTTGGATGGTGGAGGAATACCCCATTTCCCATCAAATCCAAGGGGTTCAAAGACATGATCAACACGATCTGACAGGTCAAGTGCATGTTGGACTTACTGCATTGGAACCAAACAAAAATTGTTGAAATGAACTATCTCTATGAATTGCCTGAGGCTAAGCTACATACCTGCATACCTGATTACATTAGGAAAGAGATAAGTAGAAGGATTAATAAGGTAACTAAGATAGTAATGTGCAACACTAAATACACATCTAAAATCATCACAAATTCATATGACTAAGACGGCTAACTGTGGTCACTAAGTAATGTGCAACACTAAATACATGATTCTAATGTGGCAAATTCAACAAGCAACTAGATCAAAAATACTTAGCCAGGCAAGATTATGGAGTGGTAATAACTAGGTGATCGTTATTTGGCTTAATGATAATAGGATACTAAGAGTCAAGTGTCTTATTAGTTGTACCATAATAGGACACTAAGAGTTAGGCTTCCTATTAACTGTACCACAATAGGATACAAAAAGTCAGGCGTCCTATTAGTCATACCATAATAAGACACGAAAAGTCAGGCGTCCTATTAGTCATATGATACTAGGACACTAAGAATCATGCGTCTTATTAGATTGTATCATAATATGACATTAAGAATTAGTGTCCTTTTAGGCATACCATAATAGGACAAAAAGAGTCTGGTGTCTTATTAGGTCATACTATGATAGGACCCAATGAGTAAAGCGTCCTATTGGGGTTTTTATACGACGATTATTTAAAAGCGTCCTATGTAAGGGGCCTTAAAATATCTTTTTTGTTGTAGTGTTATATTATTTAGTTCAATTTAAGTCTTTGAGAATATAAGTGATTCAGTTCGCGATTTGATCTATCGAGTCGAGTCTAGCCAAATCACCGAGTTGTACCACCAAACCGAACTATCGAATCGTGATTAGATGTGACCGTTGATAATTAATAAAACTTTATCGCCGGTTGGGTTATACAATATAAAGGCTAAAGCCAAATGGATATGGTCTGATTTTTATCTTTTTTTTTTCCAAATTGTAATTCATTTATTCAAATGGAATGCATTTTTGTAATATTTTATAAACCCTTTCTTCCGGTCAAAAAGTCTACCATACTATAGATGTTTCACTTTTTACTTTTTAGTGATCACTTTGAAAAAAAATTATGTATATCATCTCAATAATGTTTCAACTTTACCTTTACATTTGCATTTAACATATTGATTATGGTCAAATATTTTTGTAATTATGATCAATTTAATGCTAATTATATATTTCTTAATAATTAGATTTTTCAAGCATGAACTCTTTGGGTGGAACAGAATGAGTATATCGTAGTGTGCTAAAAAAATTCGTATCATCGTATGTACTTGTGTTTTGAGTATCTTTTACAAAATTAAAACCCCATGTTTTCACTATTTCTTCTTTGATGATGTAATATATAAATAAGAAGTTTTGGGTCGTCTGATTGGGTTGTAGGATATCTGAGCTTGTGTGTCTTAATCGAATCTTCCTATAACCTGTCAAGAACACGAAAACAACACTTTAGTAAAAGTGCATGGTTTGGCCTCACGAATCCACTCCGATGTGAGATCCTAAGAAATCGTGTGAGAGTCAAAGTAATTTGACAGAGGTTCGAGGTTATATAAAATGTGTACGTTGTTTAGGGTTTATGAAGGGGTATTTAAAGGCCCCAATGACATATAATCCATCTAAAATTCACTTTCATAGTTACCTAGTAGGTTTAGGAGGAAACTCTTAAATTATAGGCATGATAGACGGTTGGTCGCGTAATTGTCGGAACAGATATGATAAGTGTTTTGCTCGAATAAGGAAACCTTTGACTTGTCGTGGAGAGCAAGTCTTTGTGATTCCTTGCTCGATGCTTGTCCGGACGAGTATGGCCCTGCCCGGCCACATGATGTTACTCTTATGACGATAAATGTGACTCCCGGGCATGGCCCCCTGGTTGGGCAGACGAGGCCTTAATTATGTTCGACCATGTTTAGACGAAGTGCAATGCTAATCTTTGTTCTGGCGCTTTGCTAGCTTTTCCCACTAGGCTTGTGGGTCTCATATTGAGCTCGTGTCTGGCACGTAATGCTCGCATGTGTCTTGCACGTGATGCTTAAATTGTATTCAAGTATTCATTTTAGTTTCTCTCTCTCTCTCTCTCTCTCTCTCATTTCCTGTCAATGAAAGTTTCGGGTATCTTAGTGGTTCGTCGAAAACTTTTAATTGTTGTGCTACGATTATAAGTTAGAAAGCCATTGCATGGAAGATTGTCAAAGATCGTAGTCATTAAATACGGGGTAATTTCGTCTTGTGGAGAAAGAGTCTAATTCTTATCTCGACTTTAATGCAATTTATTTTACGTTATTTTGTTATTTATGTATTATTTTTATTGTCATTTTTCAGATTACAACGAAATTTATTCCAATTGAAACTGAACCCGTTCAGGACTTCAAACGGTTAATATTGGTTTGGTTTTCTAAAACCCGATGACCTACGGTTCAACTCATATTTTATCTCAATTCGAATCATTTTACACTCCAAAATTACTTACTCACAATTCAAAATTCAATGGTGCATTGACTTTTTGTACAAATATCGGGGCACCTAACAGTTATTTTGTTATGTGACGGGTGATCAATTTCAGAATTTTATATCTTGATAAGTGCTATCCGTGCCAATTAAATCTTTCAGTAGATCACCGATCTATATTATAAAAGAGCTCAGAGTATAATTGGTGGTTCTGATCGAATTATGTTAAACACAACTAACGGTCCAGATTGATTAGTAAGTATATAAGTTACAAATAAACTCCTCAATTATTTACCCATCGACAATTACATAGAACTGAATTACTCCGTCAGCTATAAGTTTTATTTTTCCCAACCATTTATTGAACCGATCTCATACCAACACCATGCATATGGCATATATTTATATTATAAAAGAGCTAAGGGTCTAACTGGTGGTCATGTGCTAAACACAACTGACGGTTCACATTGATTCGTAAGTATGTGAATTACAAATGAATCCCTCAATTATGAGTTATGCTTGAATTACCCCTCTACAATTACATATAAAACCTTCAGTTGTGGGTTTTGTTTGAATTACACCGTCAGTTATGAGTTTTGTTTATTCCGACTATTTATTGAACTGATCACATACCGACAATGTGTCTATGACACGGGCACATATACTAGTTCACATTAAATTAAAACTGACAATTTTAATATAAAACAGATCAGGCTGTTGGGAAAAGCTATTAATCGGCCAGGATTTGATTTTACCAAAGACAATCACCGGTCAGGATTAAATCTTTGGGAAAAGCTATTTACCGGACATGATTTGATTTTACCAAAGACAATCACCGGTCAGGATTAAATCTCATCTAAACTATTTTTATTTCAACCTAATCTAATCTAACCGTTTCCTATTCACATTTTTCTACCTAAATCTCCTCTAAACTGTTTTTATCTTAACCTAATCTAATCGTTTCCTATTCACGTTTTTCTTCCTACGTTTTTATTTCAACCGGCTTTTTTCCATCCTTTTCAGGTTTAGTTTTTTTTTTTTTTTTGGTTCTCTTTTTAAACTTTGTACTCCTTCTTTCTTCTTTTTTACATGCCACGAATACCTTAGTGGATAATAACAAACCCTTAACCATCTTCTTCGCACCTCCCCCGCTTAGCTACCGTCACTTTCTTGTCTAATCCCTTATTTATTTATTTATTTGACTCTTTCATTCTTTAGTAAATCACTTTTGACCACCACTCCCCTATATACACACACACACAATATATATTATTTATTATATTGATTTATTTGAATACTAACACCGTCCTATACTGACATCGTCCCATACTGTCGCCATGCCATAGGCACGGGCACATAATCTAGTTTATATTACAATAGAGCTCATTCTCACACATCTGCAATTGACTAAAGCTATTTAGATGTTGAGATTAAATTATCTTAAAAAATTTAATGGTTGAGATTCACTCTCACATTCACATGTGTGAGAGTAGTTATCAATTTTTAAATCTATATTTTCTCTTACTCTGTTACAAAGTCATCTCTACAATTAATATTATAAGCAGTCACACCATGAGATTAATCTTCTAAACCATTACCCCTTACAAAACATCAACCTTACAATCTTACAACCTTACATTAATATAATCTCACAATAGAGCTCAATTAATTGACTGAGACTATCTGGGCATGGGGGTTGATTCCACCGTAAAATCAAACGTTCATAGGTCAGTTACATATAACTCCTACAAATAACCCTCAACTATGGGTCAGGTTCGAATAAGTCCCTCAACTACCACTTGAAGTAATGTACCCCTCAACCGTAACAATATTTTAAAAAATCACACCTTCTATTTAGGCGTTGGCAATTAATAAAATCGATATCACGATACGTGTCATAGGCACTAATACGAAGATCTAGTGGATGCTATTTGAGATCAACTTTACTTTGTCTCCTTGAAGTTGAGGACATACTAGTGGAAAATAATACTACAGCCAGCATAATAAGAAAGGCTACATCCAAGTAATCTGGAGCAAGGTTCTAAAAGTCGCTAGACGGGTGCTAGGCGTTAAACTGAGGCCTAGCGCCTAGAGCGCCTAGGCGGGGCGGAGGCGGGACCGAGAAATTAAGGGATATCTACAATTATTTTTGATTTTTCTAATATAATTTAATTAACAAGTATTAAAACATTCATATATAATAATATTAAATATCATCTAATAATTTAAAAATATTAAAATTATGATCATATTAAAATTTACAAGATTAAAAATTTAAATCTAACAATTTAATTTCATTACATAAACTGCAAATCCTAAGAAAATATAAGTACCAAAAAGAAAATTTTGAGTTAAAATTATAAATTGTGTATTTGAATAAAAATAAGGGAAATAAATAAATAAAATACAAAGTTAAAGGGTATAATCATAGTGTATTCAAATAAATAAAATAAATAAATAAAATACAAATAAATAAAATAATGATTATAGTGTATTCATTCACTATAATCATTTCCTATGCCCTAGAGACCTAGACTAAGACAACCTAGACGACTAAGACAACCTAGACCACTAGACCAAGACAACCTATGAAGTTTGTCTCCTTAGCCATTCGCCTAAGATGAAACTCCTTCCCATTTCTTTCTTTCTTTTAATTTTGAAAGTGATGAAGTTAGTCCCTCACTCTGCTTTGCCGGCGCGACGCGAGGCAGATCTCATTCTTGCGTTGATTGATTCGGAAGAGCGAAGCGAGACTTTGGCCATCGTCTTTCTCTCTCTCTCTCTCTCTCTCTCTCTCTCTCTCTCTCTCTCTCTCTCTCTCTCTCTCTCATGGGTTACTGTAATGTTGCTCTCTACATCATCGAAGCCATCGCCATCGTCGAAAGTCCTCCTTTCATCCCGTCTCTCCATCTGCTTGAGGCTTGAAGGAAGATATCTAGCGGCGGCAGCGCCTAGCACGATTAGATGGCGACTTTTCTTCCGGCGATTTTTTTGGGCGATTTGGAGGAAATTGCGGCGTTAAGGAGGCGACTAGCGCCTAGCCGGCGCCTAGCCGGCCGCCTAGGCCGATTTTTAGAACACTGATCCGGAGTTAATATAGGAAAGGCTACTTATAAATAGATCCGACAATTACAATCCATTAACCCATCAAATTTAATCAATTAATTATCTAACCTAATTCATTAATATTTTTGGGTCGAAATGAATAACTCGTTTTTACTCAAAAATATTAATGAGTTTGCATTAAATCCATGATTTTTGGGGAAAAAGTCGAGTTAAGGTGGATCGACCGTTTTAACCCTTTTCTTATTTCAACCCAACCCATTTTAACACGTTTGATGTTTGGATTCTAATAGGTTTCGACCCGTCTCAACCCGTTCCATATTTCAATCTATATTATAAAAGAGCTCAGGGTATAACTGGTGGCCCTGATCAAATTATGCTAAACACAACTGACGATTCAGATTGATTCGTAAGTATATAAGTTACAAATAAACTCCTCAATTATTTACCCATCTACAATTACAAAGAACTGAATTACCTTGTCAGCTATAAGTTTTATTTATCCCAACCATTTTATTGAACTGATTTCATACCAACACCATGCCTATGACATATGTTTTATATTATAAAAGATCTAAGGGTCTAACTGGTGGCCCTGTGCTAAACACAACTGACGGTCCACATTGATTCGTAAGTATGTGAGTTACAAATAAATCCCTCAATTATGAGTTATGTTTGAATTACCCCTCTACAATTACATATAAAACCTTAAGTTGTGGGTTTTGTTTGAATTACCCCGTCAGTTATGAGTGTTTATTCCGACCATTCATTAAGCGATCACATACGTCGTGTCTATGACACGGGCACATATACTAGTTCACATTAAATTAAAAGCGGACAATTTTAATATAAAGCAGATCGGGGGTTGGGAAAAGCTATTTATCGGCCAGGATTTGATTTTACCAAAGACAATCACCGGCCAGGATTAAATCTTTGGGAAAAGCTATTTACCGGCCAAGATTTGATTTTACCAAAGACAATTACCGGCCAGGATTAAATCTCATCTAAACTATTTTTATCTCAACCTAATCTAATCTAAACCCAACTGACCCAACCCGACCAATTACGGACCTATATATAAGTATGACTTCTTAAATCATAAATGATTTAGAGACGATCCTACTTTACAACTTATAGATTTTCACCTTCTTATATAAATATTTAGACTAGAGGTGGAAAATAGGTGGGCATGGACGGGCCTAAATAGGCAGACAAGTAAGTGCTCATTTAATAATATAAGCATATATGGGTGGACACTAAATGTGTATGGGCGCCCATTTACTCATTAACATTCACTTATCAAATAAATACAAAAATTACAAAAAAAATAGTTTTCTTTTACAAAAAGTTATCAAAAGTTACAATTAACCATATATATATATATATGCTTACAACCACAATAATTGGAAAAGACCAACATTTTTGTAACGTTTTAACCTTTGTCACCATTTCCAATGCAACTAAATTTATAAAAAGAACTAAAAAACTTTACATGACATGTTAGTGTTTGCAGAACTACTAATAATATCAAAACAATAACATATTTTCACTTTTCTCGTATGTTAATTGAAATAAAATACTCCCTTAGTTCCTTAATTTTTACGTCAAATCGATTGTTTTTAAATGGAAATCTGATATAAATTTTTTTTCATAACCAAAAAATACATAATTGACCGTATATAAAAAGTAATATGATATCGAAAAAAAATTAAAAAATGGGTCAATTTTTTATTGTTAAAAAATAACGGTTACTCCCACCATTGCTGACTATTTCTTTGGTTCTAAAAACCAAACCCGAAGAACAAGTAGCAACCATGCATCTCTCTCTCTATTTTTTCTCTCTATCCCCACACTCTCTCTGTCTTAATGAATGGTTATTGATAAAAATGTAAATATATAGAGAGAAACAACTTTGGATTATGTTAGTCCCAAAGGGCACAATAATAAGCTAGAAGGGGGGGGGGTTGAATAGCTTATTAAACACCTAAAACTTTTCGTATTGATTCCTAAAACAAGTACTTGCAATCTGTTGAAAAGATTGAAGTAGCGGAAGTCTTGCAAGGAAGACAGACTAAGTCTGCTAGTGAAGCACTATCGGTAGACTTAGCTAGTTACTCAAGTTTGCAGCTAAAGGAATAAGTTAACAGATATGAAAACAGAATAATGTAGTAAGTAAAGAACACATGTATTTTGAGATGGTTCGCACTATAAAGAGTTCTACGTCCACCACCAAGGCAGTTAACCTTGGATTTAAATGTGTACTATATTTTCCACTAGTTCTATTACAGAAATATCCAATGGATCGTGTACAAAATATTTGACTTGTGTTTAGGGGTGGGGGTATTGAATATCTGGACAAAACAAAATATTTAACGTGCAGAAGAATAGTAGAAGGAACAACAATAAGAAGCAAAGGATTAATGGTTGATGCAAATCTTCTTGTTGTTGTTGAGAACTTCGTTGATCGAGTTGATGATCTCTTGAATGCCTTGAGTATATAAAGCTTGATGTTGTTGTAAAGATTCAGAGCATTGTTTTTCTTTAGTCTTTAACGGCAGTATTTATAGCTTGGGCATTCTTGAGATCGTTGGTGAAGACGAAGTGAGTAACAACTCTATTAGGTTGAATGCATTAAATGCTTGGAGCTGTTTGTGGACTTCTTTTCAACCGATACTAAGCAGGGAATGGTGAAGAGTTGTTGCGGTAACTAGCGGTGAGCAATCGAGTTGCGGACCTGCAATAGTTGTTTGATCTAGTCATGTGTGTGTCTGCTTCACTTGTCACTTTCGGGAGGCGAAGTCTTCATGCTTTTTGAGAAAAATTTGGAGGAACGTGTAGAAGTCGAGGGAGATGATTTAATTCAAATTCAAACTGAATTAAGGTTTGAATTAAATAATCCACTTGAGCTTTGAAATCGGAAGTCTTGGACACGCGTCATCATGGCTGATTCGATGCAAGCAGTGCGCATTTGAGGGGCTGCTTGAAGTCTTCAGGTGAAGCCTTGTTAGAAGTCTTCCGTGAACATCGTGAAGTATAAAACTATTCTAAGGCAAGTTCTATACACGGTTGCCACGTTAAGCTGATACGTGTGGGTTCCCGGAGCGCGCTCGCGCCGCGTGCCTTTGGATAGGGGGTGCGGCGTGCGTGCGGATGCGGGACACCACGCTCTCATTCCATCCTTTCTTTGGGGAAGACGAAATTAAAAGTGTGAGAGGAGTCTTTGTCTAAGATAGCGCATTGGAATGCTTGCTCGGTTGCCTTTATTGGATTTTTGATCCAATATGGGAACTTTGAGTT
>CM028382.1:63660451-63702587 GCA_013146195.2 Codonopsis lanceolata | reverse complement strand
GATGACAATTGGGAAGTGCTAATAGATGTGCCTGGGCAGCCATTTAGACAAGGTGCCACTAGTAAGCTCAAAAACACACATGTGCAAATCGAATTCATCTCAAAGGCCGATGCGGAGTGTTCATCATGGTATTTATGATCAAGAAGAAAAATCATACCATTTGCCTCTTACAAAAACTTTTTCAACGGGCATCGAAGGTGAACAAATTGCTTTCAATGTTGGCATAAAATTCGTATATCGATCAACGAAAATAAGGGGTAGTCAAGAAAGTGTTCCTAGCAAACCTCTATCGGGAGAAAATGGAGTGAGGTTCTCGTCATTCAACTCAAAGAGATAGAATATGCTTCATCAACAATTTTACTGATTTATTATGACCAATGTATGCCTTTGGACACAAATTTAAATGAAAAGGGAGTACCGACAAGAAACAATGGTAGATGCCTTAGTACGCTGGATGTAGCTGCATTTGTAGCTACATTGGCCGAAGACACACGACTCTTGTGATGCTTAACAGAACCTCTTCGTCCGCACTATCTTCAAAAATTCTTTGCTTTCAACATTTTTATCTGAGCTCATCACCCGATGAACCTGATGAACAGGCATGTCTTCTTTCTGAGGTCGTAAGATGGAGCGTACTTGGAAGAATCACTTCTTCAATTTGACAAGATATTCACCAAAGTTGTCTTCTATCTGAGAAATTTACTTGACACCGAAGGAGAATTGTCCTTAGAGTCGATGACCAGCTTTTGCAGAGGAGTCCGGGGAAATACGACTGAGGAGACGGGATAGGATAGTTCTTCGATTCCTCTTCAACGGAGCAATTATGGGAGAGGCGATTGATAGGCGGGTTCGTGGAACCACCGGTCGGACTCGTTGTTCGAACAAAATCTTCATCCTCGGCCGCCAATTTCCACAAATTCCTCAAAAATCCTCGGGACAACCTTGTTTTTCTTAGCAAACTTGAACATCTTCTACACTTGGATCTTCATAATTTGAGGGAATCCTCTAGCCGCTTCGATTGTGCTAGGGTTACCGATTTAACCCGGATAGATCTCCAGGATTATCTACATCGATTGCATTGCCTTTTTCACCAGGTAGGATTACAGTCAGGGGCTCAGGTAATTGCTGAGTATGACAATAGTTGTATCTGGATTTTCTGGTGAAGAAAGAGGGCTGGATGTAGCTTCATCGGAAACTACATCAAAGGTTGGATTGGATTTTGGGGATTCATGTGCAGATGAGGAAGATGCCATTTAGAGATTTAGGTGAAGAACACAAGAGAGATGATGACAGAGAAAGGATTGGGAAGGAGGGATGATCTGCTCGTAATTTTCTCTACCGGATTTTGAAGAGGGAAGCTTCTGGGAGAAGTGTTTCTTTCAACCTGTAAACACAGCACTAAAAACTCTACTAAACACAATTAGCCGTTAACCACATTAACTAAACGGAATGTGAGGAGACCTGTTCCCAAATCAAAATTTAAATTTTAGATAAAAAAATCAAATATATTAACCACTAATAGAGAAATGATAAGAATCTGTTGTTATTGCTATGAGAAATAGGTGGAGGATTTAATGTGAGAAAATAACTACTAATTCCAGATTTCAAATTTTGAATTTTACAAAATTGATCAAATATTTTGAGAATGCACAACACTTAACTAACCAAAATTGCAACTACACAAATCTGCCAAAGACAATAGCCATAAACCTATTCAGAGCCTCAAGATGAGCACATAGATTAGACAACCACATAAAATATTAACTTGGTGAACAAGAGAATAAAGATTGATTATGAAAACAAAACCATTAAGGGGCTGATATGATCAACAACAATATGTCCTAGAAAATATGCCTAACATGTGTAGAAAAACAAGAGAAACAATGCAAGCACACACATGTGATATGTCTAGATCATCTGAATGTAGTTCCCAATGTAGCTGCATTGGAAGACACATTCGCCAAAATTGTGATTTTATGTGCAAATTCTCATCTTTTCTTCACTAAACAAGCACAACAACTCCCATAAATACCATAGGTACTTTATTTCCCTATGAGAATAGCTTTACTTTATTTCAAGCATATTCAACACAAACCACTGGGAACCTTTCACACTATTTATCAAGGCTAGCAACTTAACTTATTGATCAACCCATGAAAACTGAGATTCACAGCCCAAAAAAGAAAGATGCCACAACCTTGTCCATGGTAGCTCTTTTCCGTTAGGTAGCTTTCACACTTTGTCAATTAAAGGGAGTCAATTTAGTCAAGATCAACCCATGAAAGCCTAAGCTCCATAGTACATTGACAAATTGCAGCATCCCAAAAATTTCAAAAGGTAGCTCTTTCCTTAGTTGTCTAAATTTTTTTCAATTTCAATACATCTTTTAGGGAGATGGTGAGGAGAGTTAGAAACAAGAAAATCACAACATATATTGAATGCACATCCAAGTCAACAAACAAAGGTACTTAAAACATAAAGAGTGAAACTAGTGTGCCCCCTTAAAAGACAATGCAAGATGCCTAATATATATATATATATATATATCTAAAGAAGTGAGGGGTTACATGGTTAACACACCGAGAGATTTCCTAAGATTTATGAATCTCTAAAAGTCTAGACTCTTTGTGAAATATCGCTTGATTTTTCTGCTCACATGTTCAATACAAACAATGCCTTGTTCAACCAAATTCTCCGATAAAATGGTGTCTTATGTCTATGTGCTTGGCCCTCTAGAGTGTTGAACATGATTTTAGCTGGCACTTGTGTCATTGCCAATACATGTTAATATATTGTCAGGTAAACCATAATCCTTGTGTTGATTCTTATGTTAAATTTATATCCGACAAGACATTACTTTAGTTTTATATTTCCTAATCTGTCACAGATCGATTAGCGTGGCAACCGTGTATAGAACTTTGCCTTGTATAGTTTTTTGTAGGACCTTTTTCAGAACATGAAGACCACTTCTCTCGCTTCACCTGAAGACTCGTCAAAGCTTAAGATCCAGACCTCGTGTCCACTGCTCGCTTCTACGTGTCCTCTCCAGATCAAAGCTAGCTGGATTAATTCAAACTTATTCTCATTTGATATTTGAATTAATCCAAGTCTTTTCTCGACATGTCAAGCCGAAAGCAACTTCTTCCGAAAAGCAGAATACTTTTCGCCCGAACAAAGGTAAAGCAAGAAAGGCATCGCCCCCTACTTTCGCTTCATCTCTCGATCCGACACCAAATCGCCCACCTTTTTTGAAGATCTCGAAATGATTATTCCGCTCTAGTTATCTCTGAAGACGAAATTCTCGATCGACACCCCATGCATTTAATGCATTTATGAAAAGAGCCGTTGAAGTCTTCGCCTTCTCCAACGGATCTTTTGAAATGCACTGCTTTAAATATCGCCATTCAAGACCGGATCGAGACAACCGTACAGTAATCAATCGAACACTTAAAGAATTGCTCAATCTACACAACTCCAAGTCTTTCACTCAGCATTCAATAGATCCTCAACAGATCTAGAAGTCCTCAACAACAAGAAGTCGCTTCAACATTTATTGTTTTATTCTTCTTGTTGTTTACTTCCATTAACTATATTTATCTAATTAAATATCTTGTATTTACGATATTTAATTCCTAGACCCAAACACAAGTCAATATTTTGTACACGATCCATTAGGGATATTCTTTGTAATTGATCTAAGTGGAAAACATAGTGCACAATTTAAATCCAAGGTTGATCGCCTTGTGGTGGACGTAGCACTCATTATAGTGTGAACCATCCCAAAATACTTGTGTTATTTCCTTCGTCTGCTTAATTATTGAACTGCTTCGCCATTGTTTACTTCATCCATTTCAAACAGAACTTAAGTAATCTGTAAAAGGTCTACCGGTAGTCCTTATCAGCAGACCTTGAACAATTTTTTGAAGGTCTTCCGCTACTTGATTCTTTTCATAGATTGCAAGTAACTTTCAAGGAACTTACTTTAAAAGTTTTAAAGTGTTAATAAGCTATTCAACCCCCCTTCTAGCTTATTATTGTGCTCATTGGGACCCACAATTGGTATCAGAGCCTTACTCTTCGAAAACAAGTTTTTCCAAGATTAAACTCTGAGAGATACGACATAATGGCACAAACACACTATATGCTGCCTACATCTAATGCTAACCACGTCCCAATATTGGACGAAGGACATTTTGATGTATGGAAGGATAAAGTAATGAGATTCATGAACTCTATTGACAACAGATTATGGAAATGTGTCACTGCAGGTCAACATGTACCAATGAAGGCAAATCTTCTAGCCTCCATCGCTGGGAACCCTGCAGAAGTTCCTAAAGAAGAATCAGAATGGACAGAGGACGATAGAAAGCTGGTTGAACTTGACAGCAAAGCAATTAACATAATCACCAGCTCTCTAGACACAAGCACATACCAGCAAGTGATTCGATGTACAACTGCGAAAGAGATGTGGGAAGCTCTTGTAGAATACTTGGAAGGAGACCAAGACACAAGAGACAACAGAAAATATACATACATCCAGCAGTTTGATTCTTTCAAAAAGGATCCTAAGGAAACCCTGAGACAAGCATACGATCGATTCAGTGAGGTAATAAATAGTTGCTTTTCTCTTGGTAAAACGTATGACAAAAAGGAAATGAACATGAGGTTTCTAGGCTCTCTAGGTAGCTTATGGCATGTAAAGACCACGGCTATGAAAGAATCTAAGAACTTAAACGAGATGACTCTTCGTAGTCTCTACGCAAGTTTAAAGGTTTATGAACTTGAAGTTAATCAAGCTCTAGAGCAAGACAAACAGTTCAGAACTGTGTCTCTGCCAGCCATAGTCCAAGAAGAAATCATTGTTGAAAACAAACCAACTACTTCTTCCAGTGAAAATGATTTTTATCTGATGAACAATTTGCTATGTTTGTTAAACGTTTTCAAAAATTTGCAAAATATGGAAGGAAGAACACTCACCAACAACCTTTCAGGAAGATTGGTGAAAGCTCATCCAAGGAAGAGCTTGTGTGTTATAACTGTAGGAAACCTGGTCATTTTGCCTCAAAATGTCCTAAGCCAAAATTTGAAGCATACCGAAAACCCTCTTATAGAAAATTTCAAAAACAAAAAGGTATGTTGGCTGAAGACATAGAAGATAAACAGGTTGCTACATGGTTTGAAACTGATTCGTAAGAGGAGGAAGAGGATTGTGAGCAAGCTAACATATGCTTAATAGCTCATGATTCATGTCCTACCTATGACTCGAAAATGAAGTTGTAGTTTCACCAAGTCCTTTGGACAAAAATGAAACCAGAAGGATAGCTTCAAGAAGGAAGAACTTCTCAAGGATAATCGTGATATGCTTGAAGAATTTAATTCCTTTAGAGTAGCCTATGTTAAACGGCAAAGAACTGTGAGAAACTCACAAATGAGAAATCTTTGATGGCACTGAGATTCAAACTCTCAATAGCCGCCAACAAGAGAGTATCAAACAAGGAAGAAAACAAATTTCTTCATGACAAAATTGACTGCCTAATCGAGCACATCAAAGGACTAGACCTAGAGAAAATTGCCTTGCAAAAGACAATTGACTCGAATAATTCCAAGGATGCATTTGAAGAAATCCTTACAAGCCAAAAAATCTAGCAATGATAAACAGCATAGGATATTCGATATGTCTCTTCCGACAATCTCTTCTCTCACAAAGAGAAAGGAGAATCCTCCGAAACCGCTAATGATATATCTTTCTCTAAACGTACATTTGGAAATTTAGGGAAACAAGGCCTTGGTTACTCAAGTGTCCCTTATATTTACCCTAAAGCTCGAAAGGAAAAGCCAAAATGAATGATTCAAATGAGAAATCGAGAAGGTAACGGTAGAGAAAGTGAAGTCTACCAAGAACGACTATGCCAAGGCAAAGTCCGCCGACGGTAGACTCCGCTAAACCTCTACCGTAACTATCAAGTTTGTCTATGAAACAGCAAAGATGCTTTACGTTGAAGGTAAACTTAAAGGTATTCTACCGAATCCTCCCGAAAAGGTTCTCAACAGAAAAGCTAAAGCTAAGTCTGTTAGTAACCTACCTAGGAAGAGTCTAAAGAAACCAATTAAGTCTACCGTCAACAAGCAAGCTGAACCGAAAATGAATGTCAAGAAAAGGAATGATCATAAGCACTCTTCAGTTGAAGTCGCTAACAATTCTCTATGGTCTTTCCATTTATGTCATTCTTGTCATTGCTTAGGCCATCTGGCACCAGAATGCCTGCTAAGGTTCACTCCAAGATCCGAGAGACCTAGTTCTCTCAAGGTCAAGGTGTATGGGTTGCAAAAGGTTGCTAATCCTTAGGACCCAAATAAAGGGTACCTTGTTTTGCTTTTAACTCTTGTACAGAATGCTTCATGGCTATAGAATCGAAATCAAAGACATCCGGTATCTAGACAAGGGTCGCTCAAGACACATGACTGGGAACAAGTCTTCTTACGTATATAGTGAAGCAAAAGGTCCCACGCTTATTTTCTGAGACAATGCAAGAGGAAAGACAATTGGATATGGCTCAATTACTAGAGGAAGTCTCTCCATCAACAAAGTTTCTCTAGTAAGTGGTTTAAAGCACAATCTTCTCGAGCATATCACACTCCGCGACAAAGGACTTCTATGCCAATTCAATTCCAACCAAAGGCCTCATCAAAGACAAGTGAATCGTGTTTCACAATATCGACCGCAATAGACAAGGAAACGCCTATGTCGTGGACTTAAATCTTCTAGGGAGATTCTCAAACCCGTGTCTAGTAGCCAACAATGTTCGTGGACAACAAATGGCTATGGCACAAGCTGCCTCACCACCTCAACTTCAATTTAGTTGGATACTCGATGCAGATTATGCACCGCAAAGTGAGCGTAAGAAGCACCAAGTGACTTGTCAATTTCTTGAAACGACTGCCTCATGGTCTTGCAAGAAACAAGGATCAAGGCAAACTCAACCACGTAAGGTAATATATTGTTTCAAGCGTTGTTCTCAACTTCGCTATGGATGAAGCAACAATTGGTGGACTACAACATCAAGACCGAAAATCGCCCAATTATGTGTGACAACACATCGCCTATTTCAGCTTCCAAAAATCCAAGAATGCATTCAAAGACAAAGCACATTGATATTCGTTATCATTTTCTCAAAGATCATGTGGAAAGGTAACATCGGGCCTGAATATGTTCCAACCGAGCATCAATTGGCGTACATTCTCACAAAACCACCGGATGCCACCAGTTTGCTTATTTAAGGAGAAATCTTGGTATGATTGATCCTACTGCTTAATTTTAAAAATTTTTGTTAAATATTTCTTTCATACCGGTAGACCCAGTATTAGACTAATCGGAAGACGTAAGTTCTTCTTTACCGGAAGACCTAAAGGTTAGTACTCTTACTTAGTCTATTTTCTGCTAAAGAGGTTTCTAAAGCAATAAAAGGGGTCAAGGACAAAATTTGGTACTTAAGAAAATATCTTAAGTTCCCGCTTTTCAAAACCGATATTTTCGCCTTTAAATAATCCTCGAACCGTCATTTCCAAACTTTACGACCAAACTTTACTTCTCTCTCTCTCGCATAACTACTTTCTCGCAAATTCTCGCTCTTCTTCTTGTTTCTTCTTCTCATCTTCAACAATGGTACGTTTATCTCTACTCTACTCGAAATTTTCCATGTAATCGTTTCTACATTTCAATATCATCTTAAAATCCTTTTGGAATTCAAACCGTCATTTTCGAAGTTTAAACAAGTGATTCGCCATTATTGTTCTTACATACTTGAATACTAACAAATGCTTTTGTCTAATTCATTGTTCATTCTTATGAAAACTTCTGTTATGTTTTTCTCGAGTGTGGTTTCTCTAAACATTCTAGGGTTTCAAGTTTTTTTTCGTTGAAAATTTCGAATTATTTTGAAAACTCCGAAATTCCTACTTGTTTAGATGTCTAGATGAAAAGCCCTAACTTTTATTTTGTTTTTCCTTCAGCAAGAACCTCAAAATCCAAGCGACAATGGAAGGCTTTGACCGAAAAGTCATTCCTCCCAGCTCAAACATCAATCTTCCAGATATCCAACCTATCCCGCCGCCACGACATCATTGTCGCTTGGACCCCAAGCTATACATTCCTCGGCATGTGCATTGACCTTCACAATCAATTCTATAGCCGCCGAGTAAAAGCTTGCGAGGATATGGACGCCTCGATTCTCGCCTCTTCTCGCCTCAACGACAAAACTTACAAGATCTTCCCCGGCGTAAGAATTTTATCAACGAATGGAGCTCATGAACCGCATCGCTTCTTCGTGGGTGGATTCGAGGTCGCCCCATCTCCGTCACCGCCAAATCTATTTCCACCATAATTGGCGTGCATTACTTGAGGAGCTATTTCAAAGAACCACTGGCCGAGGCTTTACATGCCCTGAAGCCATGAGGGAGTAGATGCTCTCCTGAGCCTCAAGGAAAATGTTCAAACTTGTTCCCTCTGACGCTCATCGCACTGCCACCTTCTAGACAAGGGGCTTCTATTCAAGAGTGGAGCACATGACATGTTTATCGCCCAACAGATCAAGCCGACAAGTGCTATATTTCTACAAATTGCCTCAACTGGGGCTCATCATCTTCGACGAGCTAAAGCAAGGTGGAGAAAGCAAAGAGCAACCCCACTTGCAAACGCCCCTTCGCCGACTCATCAACGCCCTTCTAAGGGATGATGCAGCCATCAACTCTTCGTTGAAAGAAGATGAGTTGTATACGGTGGCCAAGGAAAAACAACTCACGCCTCGCCAAGAATACACCGAATACGAGAACAAGCGCCGGTACGTAAAGGTCTACCGCCTGCCTCTTGACAAAGTGGCCAAGCCTCGCACCTATCTTGGTCACCCGCTTCAACATGGAAGCACATGTAGCCGCAAGCAAGTCCTTCGAAAAGGCCTCTCGCCAAATTTGATGATCAAGTGGCCACTGACCTCCATCTAAAGGCCAAAGGTCCGGCCGATGAGGCGTAGCCGCCGCTAAGGTCCAAAATAGCAGCCAAAGGCAAAGCCAAAAGACAAGGCCTAAGTGGCACCTCCAACTGAAGAGGAGCAGGCCAGGTGGATCCGTAAAGAGATGAAGGAAGGCCAGAAGAAGAAGGCACCAGGCCAATCCAGCCATTCCTCTCCTCCATCTACCCAAGCCAAGCCTTCTACCCAATCCAACCAACCACCTTCACCACCTCCCCGCACTCCACTCCCAAACCTAAACGAAGGAGACTTCAGAAACCTTTGAAGACCAGCCACCGGCAGCCCTCCAACCTCTACCGATGAAGCAATGAGTCTCCTATTCACCCGAGGAAGAAAAGGAGAGCTACCTGCATCCAACCCTCTACCGCCACCAACCAACTACCTCTACCGATGCCCAACACTCAACCTGCCAACCCTTCATCTATACCATCTACCGAACCCCAACCAACTACCGACGCCCAAACCTTACCTCGTCAACCCTTCATCTATTCCTTCCGAGTCATCTACTCGAGGAATTCACCACCTCCTGAGGAGTCTATCCCTCAGAGGAGCTCAAAATCGAGGAGCCACCTGTAACCCCAACTCCTCCTCCTCCTTCACCCTTTAACTACTCACCCGACCCATCCACACCCTCCTCACCACCCCAATCCCAACCAACTTCTTCAACCACACCACAACCCTTAGACCCCGCCGCCGCTAAGTTCCTTTCGAACTTTCGTCAAGAGCGCATCTATTCACCTCTTCTCATCAACCTCCTCAACCTTCTCAACCTCCCCAACCTTCTCTTCAAAAACCAAAATTCCTATTTTACCCTCGCTCTTCTTTCTCGGTTCTCTACCGAACCCATTCCCCAATCCTCCCACATCGCTGAAAATTCTCGACACCGATATGGAACCGATTCCCACCAACTCCCCTCCTCCCTCCCCTATAACCCTATCCTCTTCCACCAAAACCATACCAACCCAAGACTCATCCTCTTCTCGCCTCCAAGACTCCCCATATCCAATGCCCCATCAGCCTCGCAGACTCTCGCCGCCGACACCATTCACATTGGCCAAGCCTCTACTTCCAATCACCACCAATGCGAAATTTTGTCCCTGCTAGATGCCATCTACCAATGGCTAGGCGAACTCACTAGCATATCTACCGCTATCCGCTGAAGTAGCCAAGCAATGCCAAGGCCAACGACCGGATCGCCACTACTCTTCGACAATTTCAAGAGGATGTCCTGACTCGCTTTGGACAGATGCGCACGACTTCACCGATGTCAAGATCAACGTAGAAGCTCAACGAGATGAAGGCCGCCAGATCATAGGTTCCATTTTCTACGAGCTCTTCCACGCCATCACTCTCCATCTCACACCTATATTATGGAACTCAACAACCTCGCCGAAACTCGCTCATGACATTATGAATGCCAACCGATCGTGATCCGCCATCACGAGGAGAAACAAATGAGATCTATCAACAATGCCGATGGAAGAGAACAACCGCCTTCGTGAAGAACCGACTACCGCTCTCGCTCCACCGCACTCCAACCGATGCGATGCCGAATACCAAAGAAGAATGGAAGAGCTAGAGCGAGAAAGAAGAGAAAAGGAGGTCGCAGACAAAGGCAAAGGGAAAAGACCATGGTAGCTTTTGTATCTTTTCTTCCCTTTCCTTTGTATTTATCTTATTTTTGAAAACTCACAAATGTAAACATCTTGTTTATGAATACGATGATTACTTGCTTTTTCAAAAATTATGTTGTTTAAATTCTTGTCGCTTTATTGTTTATTTATATGAGAATTTAAACATTCAGCTTTAAATTGATTTAAACCGCCGCCGATCTGTGTGCTATTCTTTGACTCTCTTATTCTTGTATGCACTTAGATTAGTCCCTTGCATCCGAGGTGTTATTCTGCTTAATAGAGGCATGTCTACCGCTACGTAATATATAAACTTTCTCGTACATGCTATTATCTATTAAATAGCTTGTTTTAAAACCCTCATTTGTAGTAATGATGACCGATATAAATAGGAGGAGATTGTTGATTCTTATGTTAAATTTATATCCGATCAAGACATTACTTTAGTTTTATACTTCTGGCTAATCGGTGATCGATTAGCGTGGCAACCGTGTATAGAACTTTGCCTTGTATAGTTTTTGTAGGACCTTTTCAGAACATCTGAAGACCACTTCTCTCGCTTCACCTAAGACTCGCCAAAGCTTAAGATCGGTAGACCTCGTGTCCACTGACCGATCCGCTTCTACGTGTCCTCTCCAGATCAGCTAGTGGATTAATTCAAACTTATTCTCATTTGATATTTGAATTAATCCAAGTCTTTTTCTCGACATGTCAAGCCGCCGAAAGCAACTTTCCGAAAAGCGAAAAGGTGAATACTTTTCGCCCCGAAAAGCAAAAAGCAAGAAAGCATCGTCCCCTACTTTCTCGCTTCATCTCTCGATCGACACCAAATCGCCCACCTTTTGAAGATCTCGTAAATGATTATCTCGCTCTAGTTATCTGTGAAGACGAAATTCCTTGATCGACCCCATGCATTTAATGCATTTATGAAAAGAGTCGTTGAAGTCTTCGCCTTCTCCAACGGATCTTTGAAGTGCACTCGCTTTAAATACGCCATTGAAGACTGATCGGATCACAACATGTAATCAATCGAACACTTAAAGAATTGCTCAATCTACGTAACTCCAAGTCTTTCACCAAGCATTCAATAGATCCTCAACAGATCTAGAAGTCCTCATCAACAACAAGAAGTCGCTTCTTCAACATTTATTGTTTTATTCTTCTTGTTGTTTACTTCCATTAACTATATTTCAGCATCTAATTAAATATCTTGTATTTACAGATATTTAATTCCCTAGACCCAAACACAAGTCAATATTTTGTACACGATCCATTAGGGATATTCTTTGTAATTGATCTAAGTGGAAAACATAGTGCACAATTTAAATCCAAGGTTGACTGCCTTGGTGGTGGACGTAGCACTCATTATAGTGTGAACCATCCCAAAATACTTGTGTTATTTCCTTCTCGTCTGCTGCTAATTATTGAACTGCCTTTCATTGTTTACTTCATCCATTTCACAGTAACTTAAGTAATCTGTAAAAGGTCTACCGGTAGTCCTTATCTGCACTGAACAATTTTCTTGAAGGTCTTCCGCTACTTGATTCTTTTCATAGATTGCAAGTAACTTTCAAGTTTTAAAGTGTTAATAAGCTATTCAACCCCCCCTTCTAGCTTATTATTGTGCTCATTGGGACCCACACCTTGATCATTTGTTTCATCCACAAAAGTTGTGTACATCCACAAAAGTTGTGTACATCCACTACCAGCCAGCCTATATACTCGTTACATCCACTACAAGCCATATATACTCAGGGAAACACAATTTTGTTTCTTACTAAACCATGAAATCAAGTTATTTCCCAAAAAAAAAACATCCACCAGAGGTGCTTCTCATATCATCTATACTGCCAGCCCAATCAGCGTCACTAAACCCAACAAGATTGGTGTTTGTGTGTTTAGTATACCACAAGCCCATACCACAAGTCTCACCAACATATCGAATTATTCTTTTCACTGCTTTCAAGTGAAAGACTTTGGGGTTTGCTTGATACCTAGCACACAAGCACACACTGTACATAATATCCGGACGAGTGGCGCTTAATACAATGCACTTCCAATCATACTCCTATATAAAGTATGGTCAACACTTTCAGATTTTTCATCTTTATTGAGTTTATTGGATGTACCCATAGGGGTTTTCTTTTGTTTTCCATTCTCAAGATTGAATTTCTTCACCAAGTTAAGAGCATACTTGGCTTGAGATATGAACATCCCTTCATGTGATTGTTTAATCTGAATTCCTAAAAAATAGGTCAACTCCCCAACCATACTCATCTCAAAAGTGGAAGTCATGCAGTTAACAAATTCTTTCTCCAAGGACTTGGAGATGGATCCAAACACAATGTCATCAACATAAATTTGAGCTATCAAAATGTGTTTGTCTTGATTTTGAATAAAAAGTGTTTTATCCACCTCTCCCCTTCTAAACCCACTTTTCGAAAGGTGGTCTGTAAGTCTCCCATACCAAGCTCTAGGAGCTTGTTTGAGACTGTGGGTCTCAATGGGCACAATAATAAGCTAGAAGGGGGAGTTAAATAGCTTATTAAACACTTAAAACTTTTGAGTAAATACTTTGAAAGATACTTGCAATCTATCGAAAAGATTCAAGTAGCGGAAGACCTTCAAAGTAGTTGTTCCAGGTCTGCCGATAAGGACTACCGGTAGACCTTTAGAAGTTACTTAAGTTCAAATGGATAAAGATAATCAAAGTAATTTTGCGCTTAAATATCGACAAACAAGAAGGAAGAACACAAGTATTTTGGGATGGTTCACACTATAATGAGTGCTACGCCCACCACCAAGGCCAACCTTGATTTAAATTGTGCACTATGTTTTCACTTAGATCAATTACAAAGAATATCCCTAATGGATCGTGTACAAAATATTGACTTGTGTTTGTCTAGGGAATTAAATATCTCAAATACAAGATATTTAATTGTATATAGTTAATGAAAGTAAACAACAAGAAGATAAAACAATAAATGTTGATGAGCTGCTTCTTGTTGTTGACGAGGACTTCTAGATCTGTTGAGGATCTCTTGATTGCACTGAGGTGAAGGACTTGGAGTTATGAAGTTTCGTGAGCAATCCTTTAAGTGTTCGATTGATTCTGTACAGTGCTATTAGTTCCAGCCTTCAATGGCAGATTTATAGCAGTGCACTTCAAAAGATCCGTTGGAGAAGACGAATACTTCAACAAATTTTTTTCATCAATGCATTAAATGCATGGGGTTGTCAACCAAGGATTTTCGCCTTCACGTATATCTAGAGCAGGAATGATTTCGAGATCTTCAAAAAGGTGGGCGATTTAGGTGTCGATCCGAGAGTTGTTGCGTAAAACTAGGGGACACCGCTTTTTCTTGCTTTCATCGCTCAGACGAAAAGTCTTCCCCGCTGAAAGTTGCTTTCGGCGGCTTGACATGTCAGGAATGTCTTGGATTAATTCAAATAAAGATGTAGAATAAGAATGAATTAATCCAATGAGTCATTGCTGGATTGGACACGTCATAAGAGACCAGGTGGACACAAGGTATGCCGCTCTTAAGCTTCAAGCTGTGTCTTCCTAAGTGAAGCCGTGGAGAGGTCTTCTCCGAACCTCGTGAAGTCCTACAAAACTATACAAGGCAAAGTTCTATACATAGCTTGCCACGCTAATCGATACGTAGTCCGATTAGCCATCAAGTATAAAACTAATGTAATGTACTGAACATATATAAATCTAACATAAGAATCAACAGAGACCATACAAGGCATTTTTTTTAGCTTAAACACATGACTGGGTTTATGGGGGTCCTCAAAGCCTTTGGGTTGCTCAACAAAAACTTCTTCATCAAGAATGCCATTTAAGAAAGCACTCTTCACATCCATTTGTTGAAGAGTTATATCAAGAAAACATGCAATGGCAAGCAGACAGAATGGACTCAATACGGCTACGAGCAAAGGTTTCATCAAAATCCACCTCCTCAACCTGTGTATACCCTTGAGCCACAAGTCTAGCTTTATTTCTTATTATCTCTCCCACTTCATTAGTTTTGTTTTTGAAGATCCATTTTGTTCCAATAACATTTATTGAAGTGGGTCTAGGAACAAGATACCAAACATCCTTTTTAGTAAATTGGTCTAGTTTTTCTTGCATGGCATTAATCCAACATTCATCCTTAAGAGCCTCATGCACATTTTTGGGTTCAATGGTGGAAACAAAACAAGATGCATGGATTTCATCAAATTCAAGTGTGGACATGCAAGCAAGTTTTTTGTAATCCACCTTACCTTTCCTTCTAGTTGATATACCATCCTGAACATTACCTATGATTTGAGAGGAGGGATGTATTTTCTGAATTTTGCTTGGAATATCATATCCCTGATTAGTCAAACTGGACTGATTTCCTGCCTGTTCTGAATTAGTTTCAGCAGTTTCAGCTTCTGGCAAATTTCTGTCCAATGTGACTTCTAATGTAGCTACATTCGGAATCACATTGGGTGACACATTCTGAATCGCATTGTCTGTACATCCTGAATTTCCAGATTCTGCTCATTCAGCTGCTGGTTCACTGGATTCATGTGCTGTTTCTGGATCAAAATCTCCAAAATCAAGGATTCCTGAAACATCTTCTTCAACAGTTTTATGGCCAAGATCGGTTAGATCATCAAAAACAATGTTCATAGATTTCATAATAGTCTTAGTCCTGAGGTTAAAAACTCTGTAGGCCTGACCATTAGTAGAATAACCCATGAAGACACACTTGTCACTTTTAGAATCAAACTTGGAAAATTGGTCTCTATCATTGAGAAGGTAGCACACACAACCAAACACATGAACATATTTTAAGGTTGGTTTCTTTCCAAGAAAAATTTCATAAGGAGTCATTGTACTACCTGGTCTTAAGAAAACCCTATTCCCAATGTGACAAGCTGTATTTAAAGCTTCAGCCCAAAATCGTTTAGCCAAATTTTTTGAGGTTAACATCACCCTAGCCATCTCTTGTAATGTCCTATTCTTTCTTTCCGCCACTCCATTTTGTTGTGGAGTTTTGGGAGCAGAAAATTCATGAGAGATGCCATTAGAGGCACAATAGTTAGAAAAGGATGAGTTTTCATATTCCATGCCATGATCTGATCTAATTCTAATGAGCTTTAGATCATACAAGTTCATCACACGGGTGTACCAAATTTTAAATGCCTCAAAAGTTTCAGATTTCTCTCTTAAGAAAATCACCCAAGTGTATCTAGAGAAGTCATCCACACATACAAAGGTGTATTTCTTTCTACCTAAACTCTCTACCTCAATGGGACCCATGAGATCAGTATGAATCATCTCTAGACACCTAGATGTGGAACATTGTGTTATGGGAAGATGAGATGTCTTAGTTTGCTTACCTTTTTGGCAAGGACCACATACCTTTGTATAATTCTTTTCCAAGTTTGGCAATCCTTTTACCGCATCATGTTTCACAAGCTCATGGAGCTTACGAAAACTCATATGTCCAAGTTTCTGATGCCAAAGATCTGTAACATCAAGACTAGTTTTTTTGGCATGATTGGCTATTGTTGAATATATAACAATTGTCAGATGACCTTGTACCTGTCAGAAGACATTTGCTAGTTTGATCAAAAACTTCACAAGAATTTTTATCAAACCTTACCTGAAGGTCATCATCACACAATTGACTTATACTGATTAAATTTGTTTTAAGTCCTTCCACATGGTAAACATTTGTGAGATTTGGAAAAACTTCAACATTTAGTGTTCCTTTCCCAATAATCTTTCCTTTGGCACCACCTCCATAGGTCACTGAACCACCATTGATGCTCACATAATCTTTCAAATTCTCAATTGAACCTGTCATATGTCTAGAGCAACCACTGTCAAAGTACCATGACCCAACAATATGAGATTTCAAAGAAGTAAAAGTGACATTGCACATCTCATATGTCAAAGGGTTCACCATATTTGGCTTTACACTTGTCATTACAGGTTTTGGGAACCCACATTTGTTTAAAAAATTTAGGTTGATTTTTCTGAGAATGATTTTTCTGATGTGACTTCGAATGAGACTTCCAATGTGACTGCCAATGTTGCTGCATTGGCTGTCGCAATGGCTGTCGCAATGGCTGTTTCTTACGATTCTGCATCTGAGTTTTTGCCAAGAAGGCCTGCCTAACTTCATCCTCATACATAGCCTTTTTTAGAAAACAAAAGGGTTGTATATGTCCAGGCTTATGGCAGAAGTGACAAACAAAGTTTTTCTTTCTTGTTTTTTGGCTTTTCGAAGAAATCTGGTTTTTGAAAATTTTGAGCAGTCTGTTTAGTTCCAGATGTACCTTCTCCTTCTCTTACAAACACTTTTGGAACAAAACCAATACCTGCCTTGGATGTGCTACCTGAATTTAGCATCTCATCCGTTTTATGTTGGCTTGAATTCCATTTGGCAATGGTTTCTTTTGCTTGAATGAGCTTCTCCTTCAAATCTTCAATCTCTACATACTTTTTGCTCAGCAAGCTTTCCAACCTTACAATGCAATCTTTCTGATCTTCATTGGCCTTTTTCAACAACTCATTTGCCTTACCAAGCAATGTAACTTGGTGAGCTCATTTCTCGCAATCTTTGTACAACTCCTTATACCCTTCCAGCAAGTCTGACTCTGAATCTCCACCATCTTCTGGGATTGAGGAGTTAAAACAGAAGAGATCGTCCCTGTTTCTGTTCACTGCATCTGCTGATGTGACTCCGGATGTAGCTGCATTGGGTGTCACATTGGCTGAAGAACCTGCACTTTCAGTTTCAGAATCATAAACAACAGTGAGAGTGATAAGATCACCTGGATCTTCTCCATCACTATCACTCAGAGTTGCTAAAAAATTCAAACCCTTTTTCCTTAGAGTATTTGCACATTGGTTAGCATAATGACCATAACCTTGACATTCTCTACATTGAATTGAATCAATGTTCTTACCATTGTAGGATGATTTCGAAGCAAAGGGGTTTGTGAAAGACTTTTCTGGGGTTTGGAATGAATTTTCCTTTGGAACAAATTTTCCAGAATCAGGTTTAAAATTGTTTTTAGAGCTTGATGATGAAGTTTTATTTTGACTCTTATTTTTCAAAAAAATTCTGAATTTGGTAGTCAAAAGAGCAATAGATTCTTCTCCAAAATCAGACTCATCAATATCCTTTTGAATTTCAAGCAAATCAGATGAGATATCAATGGGAGCAGGCATAGCAATATTTTTCACAATAGGTGTAGAAGATGATGAAGCTCCTTTGCCTTTTTGTTTTATTTGATCATTTAGATTCAATTTAAAGTTTTGAAGAATACCAGCCAATCTTTCAAAACTCATCTTGTCAATATCATGTGCTTCCTCAATAGCACATATCTTGACATCGAACCTTTCAGGCAAAGTTCTCATCATCTTGCTGACAAGACGCTCATTAGAGATAGGATCTCCTAAAGCAAGTGCAGAATTAGATATGTCAAGAAGTCTACCATAATATGTCATAATGTCTTCAGAGTCATGCATTCTTGTATTCTCAAATTGTGTCATGAGCATTCTTAACTTAGAGGCACGAACACTGGCAGGTCCTTCTTACAAAGTCTGAAGTGCCTCCCAAACATCTTTAGCAGATTCATAGTTGGCAATTACTCTAAAAGTATTAGCATCCAAGGCTTTATAAATAGCAGACAAAGCTTTTGAATTAAAGGATGCAATATTCCTATCTTCATTGGTCCATTCAGATTCTTTGGTGATCTTGACATCACCATCCGAATTTGTTGTTTTAGGAGGACTCCATCCATTCAAAACAGCAAGCCACGCTCTTTCATCAATCGATTTGATGAAGATGCGCATCTTGATTTTCCAAATAGAGTAGTTGGTATTAGTAAGAGTAGGAGGGCGAAAAACGTTCTCATACTGAGAATCCATCATGGCTATAACCAGAATCAACTCTTAGTAATATCAAGAGAAGGCTCTGATACCAATTGAAAGAACACAATAGCTAGGATTCTTAATAGAACTCAAAATGATTTCCAATGTAGTTGTGATTGTAGCTACAATCGGAATCACAATGGACAACAAAAATTAGTAGCAGCGGAAGAATAATTTAAAAACAGAAAACTGAACTCAAGTTTTACCAAAAACAATCTACAAGTTAATACTTGTAGATCTAGCCTCAAGGCCACACAAATTTCACTAAACGAATAATCGTTTTACACAAAAATACTTGTGAAATCACTAACAAAATATTCTCACAAGACAATGAATCTTGGAGAAAAAAAATCCCACATAGACAGGTTAAACAAAACGTGGGAAGAAACAAAATCAGCTTCCTTTAAACAAAACAGGAAAACAAACAGATTTCCAGAACTGCAATGTGACTGCCAATGTTATAACATTGACAAATCCTGACTTCAGTATGGAAAATGCTTCTCTATCTCCTTGCTTCTGCTCACAGCTTTATAACTTTTTATTCTCTCTCTGAAGCTCTCACAAAAACCCGTATCCTTGCTCCTGAATATATAGCTGCCTGATGCCCTACACAACACACAAAAGAGACCAACTACTACAAGGAAAAGGATTAGGTGTAAGGAAAGATAATCAACTTACCATTCTTGTGAGATTTTGTTACCAAATATGAAAGAACTCAAGAATCTTGGTATGACTAGGATTTATGCAAAGATTTTGTTACCAAATATAAAGCACCCGAAATCTAGTAAAGATTATGTTACCAAAAATAACAACTAAATCTAACAAAAAATACTAATTTCCAAATAAATACAAACTTAACAAAAATCATATTTTGACCAAGAAAGGTGAAAACAAGACTAAAATAGGTCATGCCTATTTTACCCTTACATTCTTCTTGAAGTTTTATGGTGAAGAAGATTGGATAGTTCATCCCAAAGGCCTTTGAATTTGGTGAAGTAAGCACTTATGCATAAGCCAACTTGAGAACATAGCATAATATTCTTCCTGACTTGAAAGAGTTTGGGAGCATCACTCTGAGAATACCTACTTATGATGTCTTCCCAGATTTCATAAGATGTTTTGAAGTAGACCATACTTTGTCTGATTTGGGAATTTATTGAATTCAGAAGCCAAGATACAACTGTGGTGTTGCATTAGTCCCAAGCATGAATATATTTGGATTGGATGGATTGTCTTGTGTTGGATCCATTAATCATCCCTATTTTGTTTTTAGTTGATAGAGATATGGTCACATATATTTTCCATCAAGTTAAGTTTGTGTCATTGATGACTTCAGCCACAAGAATCATGCCAAGATGATCATTAGAGTGAAGATACAACGGATGTCCTGTATGAAATTGAAGAGTAGATTATGGCAAGTCATAAATATCAATTGGCTTGTTTTCTTTTTCCTTAGAGTTTGAGGTATCACTAATATCATGTGTTGTTTCAGACATGATAAAGGAAGACAGGAGATGAAGAATTTGGTGTGAAGAATTGAGAGGAACATATTCTTTAGCCTGATTTGAAGATTTTACCAGATCAATTGCTCTGATACCATGATAAAGCTAGGAATTGATATAAGAAGAAGAGAAGAGAGACCAAAGTCTAAAAGGAAAAGAAATTACAATCCTTTTAGGTTAAGGATAATATAACTAACTGATGTGCCAAAAAAATGCAGCTTGGGCCGTCCATGTGATGAGTAGGATATCTGGGCTTGATCTGCTTCATTGAACCTGATTAAGATCATGAAAACACCTTAGTTGATACGGAAACGAACCCAAAGATCTCCTAGAAAGGTATTAGGATGAATGACTCCGCGACCCAACGCCTTCGAGATGATGCGAACTTTGGAATTGTGAATGACGCCACAATTGGGATGACTCTCCAACTGATAAGTCGAATTCAATTATAAACAACGAATCCACGATGTTTATAATCCGAGCTTCCAATCCAGGACACTAAAAAAGAACACAATTTTCTAACAAGAAAATCAACGCACTTTTATTAATCAAAATTCTCTCTCCAAAACAATGTTTAAGAATGCCTTTTTATAGGCTTACAAAATAAATCCTAATTCTTGTAGAACAAGAAAACTAAATAAAAGGAAACTCTTAAACCCTAAACTTTAGGAACAAGAAACCTAAATTAAAGGAAACACTAAATAAAAAGGAAACTAAAATTACCCAAACATTAAAACAGGAAAATAAAACAAAAACGGCAGCCTCTTCTGGAGACCTTGCGGTCGCAAGGTCTATGGACCCTTGCGGCCGCAAGGTCCACAGTTCCTCCAATCTTGCTTCCTGGTCCGAATCATATCATACTCTCACTCTTGAAAAGGATTTTCCCTCAAATCCGCTCTTGGCCGATCATTAAAATGTCCTTTGATTCGAACTTGAGACCCGTACCGTTGTTCATTCTTCCACCCCTTTTTCCCTGGATCAAACAGCTCGTGATCATGAACACTTAACAAAACTTTCTTACCCTTACTCTCAACTAGCATCCTCCTTTGGTCTTCCTGCACTTGGCTTGGCGTTAGTGGTACGAGTGTGATTGGCTTCTGATTAAAGACGAAGGAATATTTGTTGGTGAATCCATCATGCTTCACTTGACGATCATATTGCCATGGCCTTCCAAGTAATAAATGGCTTGCATTCATAGGAACCACATCACATAAGACTTCGTCCTCGTAGACTCCTATACGAAATGTCACAAGCACTTGTTGCTCCACCTTCACTTCCCCACTATCATTCAACCATTGAAGTTTGTAAGGTTGAGGATGCCTTGATGTTGTCAAACCCAACTTTTCCACCATGAAAGTGCTAGCGACGTTAGTTCAACTACCTCCATCAATAATCACACTACCAACCTTGTCATTGATGCGACACCGTGTGTGAAAGAGGTTATCGCGTTGATCATATCTTCCCTCCTTAGCTTGCATATGCAACACGCGACAAGAAACCAAAGCCTCTAGATTTATAAGGTCCCCCTCGGCTTCAATGACTTCATGTTCATCATCTTCTTCTTCTACCACCTCATTGCCACGTACCACCATAACCCATTGATTGGCAAACTCACGCGCCAAGTGTCCCCACCTTTTGCACTTGAAACATTGCACTTCCTTAGACTTCAACCTGGGATTTTCAACTTTCCCTTGGGGCTCTTGCTGAATCGTATTCACTTTTGCTTCGGCTCAACCTTGTTTGCGATCTTATCTTGTTGTTGCACGAGTTGAACTACTTGGACGAGTGGCACTCCTCCTCTTTGTTGCTCTATCTTGGCCATGTGCACCATTTCACCCAAGTCCTCATATTGGTGTAAATCAAAAATATCTGCAATATTATGATTTAAGCCTGCCAGAAATCTTGACATTGTTACTTCGGCATCTTCACCCAAATTGGCCCTAGCAGTCAACATCTCCCTCTCCTTGCGATAGTCTTCAACACTTTTTGAACCCTGTGTGAACTTCTGCAATTTTTATAGAACACCCCTATAATAGTGATTAGGAACAAACCGATGATGCACAAGACGCTTCATCTCTTCCCATGTAGTAACCGCAGGCATCGCAATTCTTCTCCTATCAGCTATCATTTGATCCCACCAGATACTAGCATAGTCCACGAATTCGGCGACAGCTAATTTGACTTTTCGCAATTCAGTGTAGGTAGAACAATCAAATACTTTCTCAATTTTTCTTTCCCAATCAAAATACTCATCTGGATCACTTGACCCCTTAAAAACAGGAATCTTTAACTTAATGGTTTCCCAATTATTTTCCTCTCTCCTTGGAATCTCTCGCCTTCCTCTTCCATGATTTTTTCCCAAACCGAGCTCATTAAATTCTTCTTCTAATTGGTTACCTCTTTGAGCTCTACATTCCCTAGGTTCCTCCCTTCGCCTATCCTCCTCAAGTATATCAAATCTCTCATTTATTTGAGCAAACTTCACTTTAAATTCTTCCATGTGGGCGAGTATCACATCCATATATTGTGTCGGATTAACAATAGGGACCCCTTTAGCTGGAGTTTCGTCGGTCATGGTGATTGTTGGTGATTCTCTCCCTTACGTGTATGCACTCAAGATAACAAACCCTAGAACAATTAGGATTTCAAAATTGAAAGAGAACACGATTAAACAAGGATTGATGATCCAAGTTCAAGACAATTAGATGAATTAATTTTTTTAAAATAATAATAACAATTTTTTTTTCGTGAACAGTAAATGTGAACAATAACTTCCGGTATGAACAGTAATCTCCGGCGTGAACAGTGATTCCGGCGCGAACAGTACTTCCAGTGAAGTGTTTTCCGTGAACATTTCCAGTGAATGTTTCTGGCGTGAGCGCGATAATTTTTTTGATGAATAATAAACCCTAGGACAATTAGGGTTTAACAACAAGAACGATAATACGCAAAAATTAAGATAGAATGGAATTACCGTAACTAGGATTACTCTGATACCAAATGATACGGAAACGAACCCAAAGATCTCCTAGAAAGGTATTAGGATGAATGACTCCGCGACCCAACGCCTTCGAGATGACGCGAACCTTGGAATTGTGAATGACGCCACAATTAGGATGACTCTCCAACTGATAAGTCGAATTCAATTATAAACAACGAATCCATGATGTTTATAATCCGAGCTTCCAATCCAGGACACTCAAAAAGAACACAATTTTCTAACCAGAAAATCAACGCACTTTTATTAATCAAAATTCTCTCTCCAAAACAATGTTTAAGTATGCCTTTTTATAGGCTTACAAAATAAATCCTAATTCTTGTAGAACAAGAAAACTAAATAAAAGGAAACTCTTAAACCCTAAACTTTAGGAACAAGAAACCTAAATAAAAAGGAAACTAAAATTACCCAAACATTAAAACAGGAAAATAAAACAAAAACGACAGCCTCTTCTTGAGACCTTGCGGTCGCAAGGTCTATGGACCCTTGCGGCCGCAAGGTCCACAGTTCCTCCAATCTTGCTTCCTGGTCCGAATCATATCATACTCTCCCTCTTGAAAAGGATTTTCCCTCAAATCCGCTCTTGGCCGATCATTAAAATGTCCTTTGATTCGAACTTGAGACCCGTACCGTTGTTCATTCTTCCACCCCTTTTTCCCTGGATCAAACAACTCGTGATCATGAACACTTAACAAAACTTTCTTACCCTTACTCTCAACTAGCATCCTCCTTTGGTCTTCTTGCACTTGGCTTGGTGTTAGTGGTACGAGTGTGATTGGCTTCTGATTAAAGACGAAGGAATATTTGTTGGTGAATCCATCATGCTTCACTTGACGATCATATTGCCATGGCCTTCCACGTAATAAATGGCTTGCATTCATAGGAACCACATCACATAAGACTTCGTCCTCGTAGACTCCTATACGAAATGTCACAAGCACTTGTTGCTCCACCTTCACTTCCCCACTATCATTCAACCATTGAAGTTTGTAAGGTTGAGGATGCCTTGATGTTGTCAAACCCAACTTTTCCACCATGAAAGTGCTAGCGACGTTAGTTCAACTACCTCCATCAATAATCACACTACCAACCTTGTCATTGATGCGACACCGTGTGTGAAAGAGGTTATCACGTTGATCATATCTTCCCTCCTTAGCTTGCATATTCAACACGCGACAAGAAACCAAAGCCTCTAGATTTATAAGGTCCCCCTCGGCTTCAATGACTTCATGTTCATCATCTTCTTCTTCTACCACCTCATTGCCATGTACCACGATAACCCGTTGATTGGCAAACTCACGCGCCAAGTGTCCCCACCTTTTGCACTTGAAACATTGCACTTCCTTAGACTTCAACCTGGGATTTTCAGCTTTCCCTTGGGGCTCTTGCGGAATCATATTCACTTTTGCTTCGGGCTCAACCTTGTTTGCGATCTTATCTTGTTGTTGCACCAGAGTTGAACTACTTGGACGAGTGGCACTCCTCCTCTTTTGCTGTTGCTCTATCTTGACTGCCATGTGCACCATTTCACCCAAGTCCTCATATTGGTGTAAATCAAAAATATCTGCAATATTATGATTTAAGCCTACCAGAAATCTTGACATTGTTACTTCGGCATCTTCACCCAAATTGGCCCTAGCAGTCAACATCTCCCTCTCCTTGTGATAGTCTTCAATACTTTTTGAACCCTGTGTCAACTTCTGCAATTTTTGTAGAACACCCCTATAATAGTGATTAGGAACAAACCGATGACGCACAAGACGCTTCATCTCTTCCCATGTAGTAACCGCAGGCATCGCAATTCTTCTCCTATCAGCTATCATTTGATCCCACCAGATACTAGCATAGTCCACGAATTCGGCGGCAGCTAATTTGACTTTTCGCAATTCAGTGTAGGTATAACAATCAAATACTTTCTCGATTTTTCTTTCCCAATCAAAATACTCATCTGGATCACTTGACCCCTTAAAAACAGGAATCGTTAACTTAATGGTTTCCCAATTATTTTCCTCTCTCCTTGGAATCTCTCGCCTTCCTCTTTCATGATTTTCTCCCAAACCGAGCTCATTAAATTCTTCTTCAAATTGGTTACCTCTTTGAGCTCTACATTCCCTAGGTTCCTCCCTTCGCCTATCCTCCTCAAGTCTATCAAATCTCTCATTTATTTGAGCAAAACTTCACCTTAAATTCTTCTATTTGGGCGAGTATCACATCCATATATTGTGTCGGATTAACAATAGGGACCCCTTTAGCTGAAGTTTCGTCGGTCATGGTGATTGTTGGTGATTCTCTCCCTTACGTGTATGCACTCAAGATAACAAACCCTAGAACAATTAGGATTTCAAAATTGAAAGAGAACACGATTAAACAAGGATTGATGATCCAAGTTCAAGACAATTAGATGAATTAATTTTTTTAAAATAATAATAACAATTTTTTTTTCGTGAACATTAACTGTGAACAGTAACTTCCGGCATGAACAGTAATCTCCGGCGTGAACAGTGATTCCGGCTCGAACAGTACTTCCGGCGTGAACAATGTTTTCAAGGCATGAAGCATTCCTAGCGTGAACAAGTTGTTTCGACGGAACAAGAAAGTTTTTTTTTGATGAATAATAAACCCTAGGACAATTAGGGTTTAACAACAAGAACGATAATACGCAAAAATTAAGATAGAATGGAATTACCGTAACTAGGATTACTCTGATACCAAATGATACGGAAACGAACCCAAAGATCTCCTAGAAAGGTATTAGGATGAATGACTCCGCGACCCAACGCCTTCGAGATGACGCGAACCATGGAATTGTGAATGACGCCACAATTGGGATGACTCTCCAACTGATAAGTCGAATTCAATTATAAACAACGAATCCACGATGTTTATAATCCGAGCTTCCAATCCAGGACACTCAAAAAGAACACAATTTTCTAACCAGAAAATCAACGCACTTTTATTAATCAAAATTCTCTCTCCAAAACAATGTTTAAGAATGCCTTTTTATAGGCTTACAAAATAAATCCTAATTCTTGTAGAACAAGAAAACTAAATAAAAGGAAACTCTTAAACCCTAAACTTTAGGAACAAGAAACCTAAATAAAAGGAAACACTAAATAAAAAGGAAACTAAACATTAAAACAGGAAAATAAAACAAAAACGGCAGCCTCTTCTGGAGACCTTGCGGTCGCAAGGTCTATGGACCCTTGCGGCCGTAAGGTCCACAGTTCCTCCAATCTTGCTTCCTGGTGTGAATCATATCATTAGTAGAAGTGCAAGGCTTGACCTCGCGAAACCACTCTGGCGTGAGAGTAAGTTTCGTGTGAGAGAGTCAGAAAGAAAATTGACAGAGGTTCTAGGCTCAAGAAAGAGTGTGCACCTTATGTGTGGTTTATGGAGGGGTATTGATAGGCCCCCAATGTCATTGAATCCGTCTAGGATTCACTACCTTAATTATCGTGTAGGATTAGGAGAGAATCCCTTGATTTTAGTTATGATAGACGGCTGACCACGTGAATGTAGGAATATATATAGTAAGTGTCCTACTCGGATAAGGAAATCTTTGACTTGTCTTAGAGTGTAAGTTTCCAAGGCTCCCTGCTCGATATGTTCCTGGGCGAGTAAGGCTCTACTCGGCTACATGGTGTAGACTGATTAGAGATAAGCGTTGATCCCGGGCGTGGCCCCTGGTCGGACATATAAGGCCAATGCTCGATCAGGTTTGGATGGGATGAGTCTAATTCTTTGCCATTGTGAGTGAGGTCCCCGGGCATGGCCCCTGGTCGGGCATGCAAAGCCTATGCCCGACCAAACTTAGACGGGAGTTATATTAATATCTCACTAGCTCTGCCCGCCAGACCTGGTAGGTCCCACATTGGTTAAGTTCGTGACTGGCACGTGATGGATGCTCATGACCCAGCTTGGGCCGGGCACATCAGTGGCCCTTAGCTCCTTGTCTGGCGAGTAGTCATGCTCGGAGCGGGGAGCGTAAATGCTGGTTGATATTGCTCTTGTTCTGGGCTCCAACATTTAGAATTTTTTGAGAAAAAGGTGGAAGATTTGGAGAGTAGGTTTGTAGAAGGTTCTGGAACCTCAATGGAAGATAGATAGAGTGTACTGAGGAAGCTATTCGTTGAGAGTACATAGGACGAGTATGCGTGGGGCGCGTGAGCCGTAAGGATGCAATGTGATTTGATGGGGTGTGGCTTCCGAAATGCCGCATTTAATGCGAGCGTGCTTTGTGTGACGTCGCCTGTCATTCCAGACGCCGTTTCAGCCTCCGCTTTTCCCCCCAAAACCGAAAGCCCCGGCCTATAAAAGGCCTGCCCCCTCTCCCTTTAAACCTTTTACGGTTTCTGAACTATAGAGAGAGAATTCTTCAAGCTTTTTGGTGTTCTTGCTGCTGTTGTGCCTTGCATTCTCAGATTTCGACGCCTTCGTTTCCCGTTTCTATCTGGCGTTTGCTTCCAGGATTCCCAATCTTCCACCAGCTCAATTCCTACCCCAGTTATTCACAGAAGACGCTCTAACCCAAGCTTGACAGTAAGTTTCTTGCACTCATTTTTCATGTTTGTTCTTCACTTTTCTGGGTTTGATGAAGCTTCTGGGTTTATTCCCTTCATCTTCATATGTTTCTGGTTAGGAGCCTCAAGATTTGAACTGGCCCTTAGATAGAGATCGAGGAAAAGACCAAGTGATCTTGCTCGCTAGGCGGGCATGGCCCCTTGGTGTACCTAGACTTAGGAATTTTCCCCTTTTGCTTTATCAGTTATCCGGGCAAAACATTGACATTCCTTCCTTGATCTCTTTTGTAGATGTCTGATGTTTTGGAAAATGACCATAAAACCTCTAGTTACGGTGGATGGAACGAATCACTCAGCAGCGAGAGGACTCCTGCTGTAGATTTTGTGCGGGAAGACGGAGAAGAGTCCGTGATCGGGAAAACCATTCCCAGGGGGATGGCAACCCCCATAGTTTACCTTATCGATTCCTCCAGTGGGCACGACGACTCTAGAGAGGAGACTGTTCAGAGAGGCGGATATGCTAATGGGCAAGGCCCTGAACAGTAGGTGGACCAGGCGGAAGGTGTGGTCGGAGAGGTGAGGCTCGAACAAGGGGAGACGACTGGATATGCCTCTGAGACTGACGAAGTAGATGACGTTCCCCTTGCCCGTCGTATGAAAATGATTGGCGGTTGATAGGTGGAGGCCACCCCCGAGGAGGCTGTTGACAACGATGATAATATGCCCCTTGCTCACCGTATCATGAAAGATGGCCGCTCTCAAGTGGAGGACACACTTGATGAGGTTGTAGATGAAGATGATGAGTCCGACTGGTATGTGAATACTGATGAAATTCGGTATGCTGCTCACTGGGCCTCGTTGGACACGGCGGACAAGGTGATGTCCTGGCTCACGTCCCTTGGCATTGATTCTGCCTACTACAGGGCAAGTAAGATGGATGTGCCCAGCGGGGTAGAGCTTTCATGCGAGCAAGAAAACGAGCTACTATTCTTTGCTGACTTCTTCCGAGTTGGACTACACCTTCCGCTGGAGCCTTTCTTGGTGGATTTCCTGCTTAAGACCAAGGTCGTGCCTTGTGACTTGATGTTGAACATTGTCCGGGCGATCATGGCCTTCACGGTTGCTTGCCGCTTATTGGGCTTCAATCCGGACATGTATTTGCTCCGCAAACTATTTATCTTTGTCTCGAACACAGGCGGGCGAATTGGAGTGAGGTCCAACTCCAATTTTTTGAGGCTTTTGTCCGACGTCCCCGGGAAAGTTCAAGCCTGGGATAGGAGGGTCCTTTTATCGAATCCTGAGTTGGATGGCCGTTTGCGCCCACGGCCACCAGCGAAATAAAAATTCCCATGGTCTCTGAGCAGGACTTCAGTTCGGGTGAGATTGCCCACTTGGCTGCGTTGAAGGCTACTGTTGGGGTTATTGAAGAGAATGAAAAATACGTCGGCCAACAATTTTTACTTGACTAGGAAGAGTTAGTGTGCAACCCTCGGAGTCTGTGCCTGGCCACCGTAATGTGAGCAGAAGTCCCTGGGGTGGAGCCCGTCTTAATTCATGCGCCTGAGAGACCTCATCCATACAAGGGTGATTGCCACATGAAAATGTTCAAACGCGAATGCGTAGAGTGTCAACGGCTAGGCCCTGGTGTGAACTATCGGCCAGCTTATGAGGACAAGAATGGTTGCCCGCTGTTCGCGAATCCTTTTTAATTTCTCTTTTGATCAACTTTATTTCGTAACAGCACTAATCGCATCTTATCTTGTTTCAGGGATGAAGAACTCTGCTATGCTGAAGAATAAGAAGAAGCAGGCTGACCAGCGGGCTACCGATTTGAAGGCCAATGAGCCTGTGGCGCTGCCCAAAGTTCCCTTCTGTCCGCCATCTAAGAAAGCCCCGGTCTCAGGCAAGACCTTGAGCCCGGTCAAGAAGGTAGCGGCCCCCAAAGTTATTGAGGCCAATAAGGAAATTTCTGAGGTCGCTGCTGGTAAGGCCGCCATGCCGCCTATGATTAAGATCTCTGCGGTCCCCGCTACCAAGGATGCCAAGGCAGCAGGAAAATGAAAAAAAAGTCCTTCTCCTCCTCATGCCCGAACTGTTCGGCCACGCGGTTCGGGCTTTGAGCTTCCTATTTCCGCCTGAACTCGAAGCGGGGACGTGACCTAGAGACACCCAGGTTTCGTGATGCCCTCCACCACTAGCGCTGCCCGGGCGCTTGCGAAAGAAATCTCTGGTGATGCCCCATTGTTGGGGGGCATCGACCTGTATGCCTGCGGGAGCCCGGGAGACCTGGTGGGCAAGGGAATTATTGAACGGGTCCTGCACGATGTCCTGGCGAAAGATCGAGAGACCACCGGCCACGTGCTGGTCGGAAATGTGGGCCTCTGCCTGAGCGAGGTAAAAAACGGACTGCAACTTGATTTTCATTTTCTTCATTCATTCTTATGCTAACTGCTTATTCTCTTTTTGTAGATTGCCTTCACATGTACTAACATGTATGATCAATACAATGAAGAGAAGGAGGCTCGCAAAAAGGTGGAGGCGGATCATAAAGCCCTTGGGGGCCTGTTGAAAGAGAAGATTGAGTAGGTGTCCTCTCTGGTCTACCAGCTGGAGGCTAATGATGCTGCTGCCAAGAAGAAAGCCGAGTTGCTCAATTGAAACCTACTGCTGGTCGCTCAGAATAGCACTCTGGTTGCTGAGAAATCCGAGCTGATGGGCCAGATAAAGAAGAATCATGGCGATTCGGAGAAAGGGCAGGAGGCTATGGCCGTGGTTTCCAAGCAAAGGGACTTGTTGCAGGTTGAGTGGGATGCCCTTAAGATGCAGGACGTCAAGGATGCAAACCCGGTAGCCGACCTGATGGCAAAGCTGTCCACCGCTAGGGAGACGATGGTGGAGGACTACAAGAGCTCCCCGGCCTTTGAGGATGCCGTGGACGCGGCCATCAAGCCCTACTTTGCGAATGGCACTAATCATAATTTAAGGATTCTTGCGGGCCATGGCGGGGTGGGGCTGTCCATGATGGTTGAATGGGCCATGCTCAATCCATACGACGACATTACCTGTCAATTTAATGATCTGGTTCCTTATACCAATGAGGAGCTGGAGACCCTTGCCAAGAGCGACGCTGAGGCTGGGCGCGAGCCTTGGATCCCGCCAACTCCTTTGGATGTAAACGTCTACTCGCTCATCCAGGCCTTGGAGTCTGAAGATGAGAAGTTGAAAAAGAGAGAGATGATAGAGGCGGATGCCGCGGCCAAGACTGTTGAGAATGAAGCTGCTCGAAAAGCATTGAACCTTCAATACGAGATGCAATACCAGGCACGCGCTAAGGATCTTCCTCCCCTTCCAGAACGGGCTTAGTCCAGGAATGTCATTTTTTTTCCGGCATGCGCGCCACTATTCTTGACTCCAAATTGTAATTCCTTCCATTTATGAATAGAGAACTACTTTTTGACAATTGCTCCTTTATTTGAATTTTTCCTGCACTTTGTTTAGAACTAGAATGTATGTGTATGAACTGATCATAACAGGCATAATACAAACAGAACTAATTTGGCATCCAAAACTCATGCAATTATCAACTTAAAATTAATAAGGCTAATTAAGCAAACATATTATTTAAGTTGGAAGGTACGTGGGTAGATGTTCCTATCCGGATTAAGTGCTTGGATCTGGCCAAGGCTTTGGGCGGGCAGGACATACATGGTTGCCCGGTGTAAGTGCTTGGCTTTGGCTAAGGCTTTGAGCACGCATGGCCCCTATCGCCTGAGCGAGCATCTCAAGAGACGCTTAGTGGCGGGGACCTACTTCGAACGGCACCAAAGAATCGGCACGGCCTGTCGACGTTTGTATGTCGAAGCGGTTGTTAGTATATCAACTGGGAATAGAGATATATGACTAACATTGTTGCTCGGTCACTTTGGGAATCAGAGGTAGTTAACTGCTACCTTGTGGGCATGGCCCCTACCGCCTGGCGGGCATCCTAGTGCGTGAATCGGGAACGACCCTATCTTACTCATGGATAGGATAAGATATGTCCACAAATAGTTGGGTATAGTGGAAGGTTGACCGGGCATGGCCCTATCTGCCCGGCTGGCTGTGGGTTCCCGGGACGTACGCCCGCGCCCCGCGCGCCCTTGGTTAGGGGTACGCGTACGTGTGGATGCGGGACACCACTGCTCTCGTTCCACCCTCCCTTGTTTAGGGGAGGACGAAATCAAAAGTGCGAGAGGAGTGCTGTCTATGATAGCGCGTTGGAATGCGCCTCAGTTGCTTTTAGTGGATTTTTAATCCAATATGGGAAGTTTGGGTTTCCCACATCAAGTTATCCCTTTTTTAGGGGGTACCAGGATATGGGAATGCATCACCCTTTCATTCTCATTTTCCTTTTTTTTAGGGGAAAACGGAAAAGTGCAAAAAAGGATGTTGCGACGCCCCCACTATGGATTTTATTAAAAATAGTCTTATGGCCCGTTTTGGATCACTATGGAAGCTTTGGGTTTCCCGCATCAAATTATCCCTTGTTTAGGGGATACCAGGATATGTGAATACATCACCCTTCCATTCTCATTTTCCCTTTTTTAGGGGAAAATGGAAAAGTGCAAAGAAGGAGTGTTGCGAGGCCCCACTATATCTAAAAGTTTTAGAGTCGCCATCTTTATTTTAAGGCAAAAATAAAGCAAAAACAAAAAAAGAAAAGAAAAACCAGAGATAGAAAACGGGTTCGGAGGCTAAGTTACGAGTTGGGAAGATGCTAGGCACCCAACTCGCCCTTTCGGTCTCAAAAATAGTTTTTGGCTAAAGCATGCTTATTGTTATATTTATTTATCAAATAAATAAAACATTAAAAGACAGGAAAATAAAAAAAATACATCTGTGGCTACATTATTTACGGACTTGCAGCCATTTCTTTACAAGAATTACAAATGTATTTAAAAATATTTGGCCATTATAACGGCTCTTTTACATAATATTTCCTATTCTAATCCGGGCAGCACAACGGCTTACATTGACTACATTGTGCCGGATTTAAATAACAACTTTATAAATAATAAATAAATAAATGAACAAGTAAATAAATAAAACGCCCATAAAGGCTTTTACCTTTTAGAGCGGTAGTGTGCTCGCTCTGTCCTTCAGGGAGAGGGAGTCTTTTTTTTTTTGTGTTTGTGTTGTTTGTGTGGTTGTTGTTTTGGTTTGGGCCGAGTGACTGCTTATTTTGGATAACTTTGGCTCGTTCACTCGGGCAGAGTGACGGCTTATTTCAGAAGGTTTTGGCCTTTTTGGTTGGCCGGAATAACAGCTTAATTTTTGTGTATTTCAGCACATTACTCTGGCAGAGTAACGGCTTACTTTTTGGTTTTTGGGCCGGGGAAGTAAGGTGGATACCTAACTACTAGTCTAGGGATCACTTAATACCTGTGGTTTTATGTTTTGGCGGAGTTTGGACAGAGTTTGGAAGCTTTGGTGGGCTACACACACCTATCTCGCACCTCTCGCTAAAACTCTCGGCGTTCTTAAAACGCAGAGAGAAATTATCAGAGCTTCGTTGTCGATTTTTTCTGAACATTGAAGAGGGAGCCCAGTGCCTCAATTTATAGGAGGGGAGGAGGACTCAACGGGAATTAAGAGAATTCCTCAGTCGGCTTCAACAGCTTGTACACCGCCTTCGCGAATAGCACAATGCGTTAAGTCTGAGAGCTACAGTACCCCTTTTGGCGCCGACTCCACCATAGCATGGCGCGGCGCCCTCCTTGTTTTATGGCCGCGCCATGCTCGTATTCATCTTTCATTTTCAGCACTTTCACCCCTCGCAATTCACTGTTTTGCGCATCCTGCTTTACCTTTCGCATTTTCGACTCCTGTAATTTGACAGTTGTTAATTTTGAACAGTTCTTGATATCACATGTCAGAGTCACATATCAGGGGTATGAAATTGGGGTGTCTACAAAGCCCCTCGACGATGGAGTCTACGGGTAACCCAAGGCTTACTGAGTAGACGAACATCATTGATAAACAATAGACTCTCCAATTTCGTTCAATTAGAATGGGAGAGAAATGAACAGGTAGCAGTTATAATGCTTAGAGCTGTCAAAATGGGTTGGGCCCGTCGGGTCAGCCCACCCCGCCACCTAAAAAAGGTGGGTTGGGTTGGGAAAATATGAACCCAATTAGAGGCGGGTCAAACGGGTCGAGCCCACGTGGGTTGGGGTGGGGCGGTTGGGCGCGGGCTGACCCGCCACTTGTGAAGACAAAAAAATTAAAATGCAAATTAATAATTAGTGTTACTGTTTAGTGTTTACTGAAGTAGTGAAGTGTGAAAGTCAAACAAATGAAATGAACAACATACAAAGTACAAACCCTTCGTTGTCTTGTCTGTCTCATTCTCTTCTCATCTCAGATTCTGTGTTTCTCATTTCTCAATTCTCAGTCCGCCGGCTATCGCATAGTCTCGAAGCAACCCTTCGTCTCTTTCGATTTCGATCTCGATCAATTCTTAGACTCTTACAGTCTCACACACACACGACATGATAATTACATATTTACAATTACATTTACCCAGCGGCTTTGGCAACGGCAGATTGGCAGACTCAAGACTGGCAGTCTGGCACCAACACCATTGATCTTTCGATCTCCCCCCTCTACCAGTCTACCTGTCTCCAGCCAACGGCCACCGCCTGGTCCGCCTCTTTCTCTCTCAAGTCTCATCTCTTCGGACTACCCGAGTCACAACTCACGAGCATCCATCATCCTCTCTCGAGCTTTCATTGTCAATGGCATCAACGGTAAACTCTCTCGGTCTACCAGATGAAGAGACCAATGTTTTTGAGATTCTTGACGAGGAAGAAAATGAAGATGCTACAAAAGAATGAATGTTTGTATTTGTTTTTGAGATTATTGAAAAACTTAGTATTTGTTTTTGATGTTTTTGAGACTATTGAAAAACTTTGTAGTTTTTTTTTTATGAATGGTGAAAAAGTTGGTGTTATTTTTTTTTAATCAATTGTTATAATTAAATTAATTTTTAAGAATTGTGGGAAAATTGGTGGGTTGACCTGCTCAAACCCGCAACCCCATGATGGGTTGGATTGGGTTGGCATTTCTTAGGCCCACCACTTTTGGTGGGTTGACCTGCCCCGCCCCCGCCAACTGGTGGGTTTTAGTGGTTTGTGGGTTGGCCCGCCCTGCCAACCCACCTTCACAGCTCTAACAATGCAACAGTTTATCATGCTATCCAAACTCCATAACCTAGACATATTTAGTCGGTTGTAACAGGTTATCGCAGTTTTTAAGCAGCTATGAATTTGAAGTGCTCTGATGGTCGGACCTACTAGTGTAGGCTGCCTACGTATTCCTTAGTAAAGGAAATCAGACCAAACGTAGTTCAAGCCAAAACCTAAACTACAACCAAATGAGGATGTTATGTTCTTCGGATCAAAACCCGAACAAGAATACAACAAGAAAAATATTTTTGTGTTTTTCGAAAAGCCATATTCGAACGGTCGGGGGACGGCTGCCAAATACGGTATGGAGATTTGAATGTTTTTCGGGAACCACATTCCAACTGGTCAATACCTATTATCGAAATATGTTAAGAAGAATTTTCAAAATTGTGTCTGGCTGGTCAATACCTTGTTTCCAAACATAATAAGAAAACTTTCAAATTTCCCGAAAACTGCACTCGACCGATCAAAATCCGTCGTCGAGCACGACAAAGAAAACTTTCTTCAAGTTTTTTCGAAAATTGTAAAAAAGATCATTATTTTCCCTTTCCTTTCTTCTCGCTCTCTCTGTTTTTTCTTTTTTTTTTCAATATTCCTCTTTTTTTTTTTAAATATTCATCTTTTTTTTTTTTGCGTTTTTGAAATATTCCTTTTTTTTGTATGTTTTTGAAATATTCGTCTTTTTTTTTGTGTTTTTGAAAACGAAAACTCATTTTGAAAAAGAGTTTTTCTTTTATTTGAAAACAAAGCTTATTTTGAAAAGAGTTTTATTTATTTATTTATTGAAAACAAAACTTATTTTAAAAAAGAGTTTATTATAGAGTCGGGGTAAGAACGCTTTACCTTTCTTACCTTTTGCGCCCGGGTGGCTGTCATGGATTCGATTGATTTTGACATGTCTGCCACTCTTGCTTTTGCAAGCCAGGGACTTTTATTATTTTCCTTCTTTCTTCTTTTTTTTTTCTTTCTCTTCCCTTTTTTTTTCTTTTTCTCTTTTTTCTTTTCTTTCTTTCTTTTTTTTTTCTTTTTTTTCTTTCTTTTGCAGCTGACCTACTGGGGATAATATTTCTTCTTGTCCTCGGATGGATGGCCATTGATTTTGGTTAACAAAATTAATTTCGTTAACTTTTCGTTAAGCTCAGGGGCCATTTTGGATGTTTTGGAACTTGAGGACTTAAGTGTTACAGCTTCAAACTTTGGAGGGGGGAAAAGGAAGAAATCTCTTTTCCACCCTTATAATGGACAGGGGTGAAGGAAGAGAGCTACTAGTCTTTCCTTCTTCTTCTTTTCTTTCTTCAGCGCCATTGTTGTTGCCTTCTTTCCTTTTCTTATTTCCTTCTTATTTTCACTCCTTTTCTCGATTTTTCTTTGCCAATTTCAGTGTTTTGTCCAACAGATGACATCTTCTTCGCGTTCCAGGAAGGGGAAAGCTCCTATGCATCCAGAATCTGATGAAGGGAGGAATGAGTTTCCTCCCTTGATCCGGAATAAGATCAAGTATCGGTACTCTCAAGATGACTAGGGCAATATTCTGCGAGATCGGAGCACTCACGTGTCCAATCTTCCACCTACCACTGTAAGTTTCTTTTTTTTCTAGATTTGTCTGGATATTCTTCAGATCTGCTAGATTCCTGCACTGTTTGGAACCTTTGGAGCACTCCTGACTTTATTAATGATGTTTATGCATGTCCTATTTATGTTTAAATGATGTAATTAAGTAGTGATGCATGAAATCTACATGATTTATTTTTACGATGCATGATTGAACTAGTGGTCACTATTTGACCATACTATGCATGATTTATACTATAAATGCAAATGAGGCTATATGATGCATGTTTTACGCTAAAACACATTTTTGCATGCAATATATTCACGAGACGGACTTTTTGGAATACAATTTAAATTTTCCGAAACGCATTTTTGGGCATATTTTCGGATAAATATGGGACAAAATAGATATATTTTATGCCCTTAAATTCATTTTTCATGCATGTTTATGATGCAGGGGCATAGTAAATACCATAAGAATATTTATTTTCATGATTGGTGACATTTTATTTTCTTTTTAGCGCACCCTCAATGCAGCTTATTGGACAATAAAATGCACATGATGGATGCATGCACTACTTTATTTGATGCAAATGCAATGCAGAATAATTATAGGATGATTATTAACATGATGCATGACTATTCATGCATTTTATTATGTACATGGTAAATGCAGTCTAACATGCATTCCTATGATGCTTAGGATGTAAGAATGATTATTTGAATGCAAAATAATACAAAAAATTTATTCAACATACATACTTAACTGTATTTATTTATTGAAGGAATGTAAAAGAATACAACATATATCTTGAAATACACATATTTTCCTATTTTTACATTTTATTAAAAGAAACTAAATGTTTATTGACATGTATATTTATGTATGTGTATATATTTTTTATATTATTATTATTTTTATTTTAAAAAGAATGGTAAGTGTTTATTTATATCAAAAAAAAAATTATATGAACAAAATATATGTTTAGATGCACAAAATGCCTCTTTATTTATTAAAAGGGTGTAAAAGAATATGACATATATTTTCAAAAAAAAAAGCATATATATTTTATTTTTCTTCCTTATTATTAGAGAAACTGAATGTTTATATGTATATATATTTACACAAGTATTTACTTTTGATTTTTTCTTCTTCTTAGCATGCTGCAATTTTATAATTCAACGCATGCAACATGTTTATTACTTATTATTAATGCTTTTTCATTATTATTGCTTATTAAAACTATACAAGGAAAGTAAGGATAGTGAACTTACCTTTTTCTCCTTTTTTTTTCTTAGCTTCGCAGGAAGTTCAAGAGGATGCGGGCTTCATGCGCTAATGTTGCTGAGATTTATGACATGTTGCTCGAGGCAGCGCAGCTTTTGGTGGAGGGCTCTGGTTTAAGCACTTTCATGCACTCCTTCCGCCACTTTACCGACTATCTGCCTATCTTCGATGTGCTCCGGGACTTCTGGTGGGACACCACCCATACCTTCCATTTCAGTTGGGGGGAGGCGACCATGACCCCGTGCGACTTTGCCGCTATCACGGGCATTCCTACCAGCGTTGGGGAGACCTTGGCTCCAGATTTTACTCTCCGTCGGCGTAGAGAGGATGTGGTGGACCTCCTGGGCTTCGAGCCGAGGTTTAAATTGACAGATGAGATTTTCATTGCCAACATACGGAAATGGCTCCTCAGCAATGCCGGGCGGGTGCCGGCGAATGATATAGTTGTCGTGACTCGAGTGGCTAGAATGTTTTTATTCTTCTTTCTTGGCACATCGCTCTTTGCTAACTCCTCTACCACCCTGCGAGTTTCCGTCCTAGCTTGCTTGGCAGATTTCGAGTGGATTCCTTTATATGACTGGGGACAGGCAGGCTTGGCCGAATTGTATGCTTCCATGGATAGGGCCTGCCAGAATGATTCGCCAACCTTGAACGGATTTGCCCCGGGGTGGGAGGTATATGCCTTTTCCTGCTTTTGCTGCTTTTCTTTCTTTTTTATTTTTGTTTTTTTATGCATACTCTCTTTTTCTATTTTTATTATTATTATTTTTTCAGCACACACTTTTCTTTTGCTCTTTTTTTTAATTGATAACACATTTTTTTTTTCTCTTTTTTTTTGCAGGTCTGGGCGTTCTCATTTTTCCATTTTTCGCCGGTCCTCTTATTCGGCGGTTCACTACCGCCATACTCGCCCCAAGATGTTGATGATAATGTGGTTTATCCGACTCGGGGCGGTGGTTGCAAAAGTAAGGAAAGAGTGCGGGAACGAATTGTTAGCTCGAGTCCTGGTACAGTGCACTTCCTTCCCTAGGACGGCCTGGAGGGCCATTATGCAGTTGCTTTGGCGCTTAGCCACTGCCGGATACTGATGGTTTCCATTATGGTGGATTCCTTGTACACGGGTGAGCAGGTGAATCGCCAGCATCAGTCTATTTTAGTGCCTCCAGTGGTGCCTCCTCGGCCTCCCTCCTTTCTGGGTGAAAGAGCCCGACCAGCTGCCAAACAGGTATCAATATCTGGCGAAATACCTCATGCCAGCAACAGATTTCCCAATTATGGCGTATGAGGATTTCCCCGAGGTCCGTCTTTATCCCCTTTTCCCTGCTCTGTCGTGCTCAGCAAAGGCACTCGATGCTTTCGCCGAGGGGGGAGCCGTCACTTCATCTCTCGACAAGAACGTGATGTTCACAGAGCCTGATGATATCTTCTCTACCTTCCAAAGATCGGGGTGGTAACACTAGAGCGTTCTTCCCGATGTTGAGATTCCCGAGGAGCGTCGGGTCCCGGAGCAGGCTCGTTCGGTAGACACATTTACCTTTATTGTCCCTCTTTCTTTATTTTTTTTTCGTATCTATCTTTTTTTGTCATGCACACATATATTTTTTCCAGCATTCCTTTTTTTTTTTTTTGTGAATGTCTATTATTATTTTTTTGAGACTAATACATTCTCTTTTTTTCACTCCTTCTCTTTTTTTTTTACATAGCTGAACGTGTCTACTTACAAGAAGCTGCGGGGGTTTCTTCAAGATCGAAACTTTATCAGAAACTTGCTGATGAGTTTTCTTGCAGGGGAGCAGTGACACTGGCCCAGTACATCGAGGTGATGATGATGACGATGATGATGATGATGTCGGGTCGAGCCGCCGGCACCGAGGCGCAGGTCGGGGGTACTGAGTGGCACAACGGGTCCACTGGGTCATGGGTGGTGGCCTTGATAGGAGCCAGTCGTCCCGAGCACATTAGCTCTTGATTCCTGCACTTATTAGTCTCTCTCTCTCTCTCTCTCTCTCTCTCTTTTCTATATATTTATTTATTTTTTTTAAAAAAAAACAACCTGTACAAACATTATTATATGAAGCAATATAATTGTATATGATGCAACATATTACACATGCAAAACTAAACACACACAGAAAATAAAGTTATACCAGACATCTAAAAGGTAATGGCACGCTGCACTCTAAGAGAGGGAGTTTATGAGAATACATCTTTGGATCGGAGTGGGCTTTTCTGGTGATACAGGAATAGAGAGATGGTCGCTTCCCTTCTTTTTTTTTTTCGGCTGCTGACTATTGAACCCGTGTTCATAGCCATCTTTCATAGCCTTGCTTTCTTTCTCACGATCAGACATAGGAGCAGTGGACTGTCGGACAATTAAACCAGGATACCAGGCAGAATTTTCAGCACAGTGGAGGGATGCTTGGCGCGACCATATAGGGGACATGGCGTGGCACCAAGGAATCTTATTGGTGGCGCCATGGCTTCCTCATGCACAGCCACTGTTCATCACTATTCACGCTTTGTGCACCGAATTGTCCGTTTCTTTAGTTTTCGGTATAAATTCAGACGGAGACCGGCCTGTTTTCTTACCAGTTCACTCATTTATTCTCTTTACAATTCACAGGCTCTTTTCTGCTCTGCCGCTGCACTCTCTTTCGCCGTATAAAATCCCTTGCATCTCTTTTATAAATGGTCGCATTATATTCCACGGCTTTGAAATTGAAGTTTATGATCTTGCTTTGGATTTGGATTCTTTCCTCGCGATCGATGAGGCGGGGGTTTGATCATCTTTTGGGTTCAGTGCCCTTCGCGGAATGTCGTTATAAATTGGGACATGTTGAGGGAGTCCGCGATTTTGGTCTCCTCGGGACCGTTTATTTAATTCGGCATGAATGAGATGTGCCCCACTTTTGAAGAATTTTGTGCGATGCTGGGGGTGGCACCTTCTCGTCAGATCGCAGTGCCTGCCTATAGAAGACGTCCATATATGGCTATCCGGGAGCTTTTTCGCTCTACCCGCAAGGCTACTCCAGGTTTCTTTAATGGAGAAACCTTTAATTTAATGGTCCTCCTCAGGGCTTTTGCTGCACGAGAATATAGGGAGGATGATGTAGACTATTAGTCGTGTAAGGCGACAACGCCTTTTCTCTGCTTGGTAGGGAGATATTTGGTGGTGGGTCTACAGGATTTGTCGATGTGCGGGTCATGGACCTGGCATTACAGGCTCGAGATCACCGACGGAATATTGTCCCGGTGATTTGGCGAGACAACCAGCGGGCATTGCTTTGCCCTTGAACTAGCTGATTCCCTAGGTAGCCCCATTCGGTCCATATGTGGCTAGAAGAGCACTTTTTTGGGTTCGAGGCTCCGTGCGCATGGAGCACCATATGACCCATCAGCTTTATGGCATCTTGAGCATTTTCCTCAGACCAATTATCGGATTCGATTGGGGTGATCATTTCGCCGTGGCTCGATGGACATAATACTGGGTCATTCGCCATTGGGAATCAGACATTTTATTCGACATTCGGTGAATATAGTCAAGTAGTCATCTTTGGGTATTCATCGGACCTCTTTTTATCAACCGGATCGGATCTTGCGGCAATTTGGGAGAGAGCAAGTGATCCGGACACTTCCTATATAGATGAGAATGGAGAATACGGACGAGGGCTTGGTCCATATTTAGGGCATGTCCCGAGGCTGAAGCGACCTATCCATTTGCTAACTATATGCTTGTCCCACAGGTATTTGGCATGGATCATGATAGGCTGGCGAGGCCGTCTTGCACTATCGGTAGCGGGCGAGACACTATTTGGTCGCCATGTAACTAACGGAGTAGATGCGCTGATGGAGATAGGGGAGGACATTGATAGCTTCTGGGTTAATTGTTCTCTCGGGCTCACGGAGGCCGAGCAGTCTGCTGACGCCTGATACTCGAGCAGTCCACGGACCCAGATCGCGGGTCCCAGTGATGCACCCAACATATTGAGAAATGTTAGTCGGCGGCAACCCATGGGAGCCGCTCCTCCTCCCCACCTGGGTTAGGCACCGGCCCGAGAGTTGGCAATCATGAGCCTCTACTGGCGAGCATAGCAATGTGTAGGACAATCCATGGGAACAAGAGATAGTTCCTCCTCCTCCCCACCGTATAAAGTACCTGTTTCGTGAGATGATGGAGCTGGTCCAGCAATACGTACCGCCCAGAGAACGGAGATGTCGATTGACGATGAAGAGGGAGACACCTCTCGGTGGCTCACATGCAGCGAAGTCTAGGGCTTCTTCGCGCCTCGTATGAGTATATGGGCCCGTTGGACGTCAGACATTGATAGACCATTCGGCTAAAGCCGCATAAAGAGGGAATTGTTTCGACAACAAAAGGGGGTAGAGGCGTATATATAGATATGTACAATGCAATCAATGTATAATATAGATGTCTTAGTAATATTCCTAAGTTGCACCTTAGACTTATAA
>CM028382.1:63600787-63660351 GCA_013146195.2 Codonopsis lanceolata | reverse complement strand
ATTCTTTTTATTTCTCGAATACCCACTTGGTGCCGATGACCGGATGATCGCCGGCTCAACTAAGCTCCACACCTTACATCTTTCAAACCGGTTCACTTCTTCTGCATAGCTTCAATCCAGCTTATGATCTTCGATGGCTTCATCAATCTTTGGTTCGAGTTCGATACAAATGCGTAAGCAAACAACGCTTCTTCGAACCTTATTTCGCATTTCCTCCCCGAGTTGAGATCACCAATGATTTGGGAAATGGGATGATCTCTTGCTTCAATAAATGGAGGAAAATCACTTGGAGGATTCTTCCTTAAGAATTCCGAGTTGGTTGAGAAGGAGATTCACCAAAATCTGTTCAAGAAATAGTCTTCAAAACTTTCATTTTCTCTCGTGAACAAGAAGGATGAGAGATCTCAGAAGGTGCTTGGGGTAAAATGTAAGAGATGGGTTCAGGTCAATGTAAGAGTTGTTATCGGATCTGCAGAGGTCTCTTCACCTGAAGGGTTACCGATATTGTGGATTCAGCTGCATTTTCGCTCGATAAGGATTGAAGTAGATGTCAGATTTGTACTGCCTCATCATTATCGTAATCATTAGCAACGCTCTCGAGCCATTCTAGGCTCTAACAAATCATATTCATCAAAAGAAACATGCAGATTCTAAGATTTTTTAAGTTAGATTTCTTGAAAATGCGAAATGCTTTTGAATGTTTGGAATACCCGAGAAAAATTCCTTCGTCGATTTTGCATCAAATTTTCCTCATACTCTTTTCCATTGTAAAGAATAAAACATTTACAGCCGAAGATTTTAAGAAATCCAATGTTTGGGGATCTTCCTCTCCATATTTCATATGGAGTTTTATTATGAAACTTGTTTACCGAGGGATCTATTTTGGGTAAAAGCAAGCGGTATTATTCTTACGCCTGAAAATACTTCGGAAGTTTAGCCACGCGGCATTGTTCTAGCCTCTTCAATCGGTGTTACGTTCTTAGTTCGGCTACACCATTTTGTTGAGAATGCGGAGAAATTGTGGATCCATGGTCATCGCGATTCTACACCATTGTTTTTGAATTGGTGTTGGTTAATCGATCTTATGTCACAAATGTCTTCAAGCTTTTGAGTTTGAAGTCTTCTAAAAGTCACGATGACTAGATCATACGTTTCATCTTTAGATGTCATAGTTTCAATCAAGTGAATCTAGAGTCATCAACTACTACAAGTGTGTACTTGTCTCGAGAAATCTTGTTGTTGTAATAGGTCCAAAGAGATCCATATGCGAGAAGTTGAAGAGAGTCTGCGTTTGTTGATAAACAGACTTTCTTTTGAAGGAAGACTTGGAAAGTTTTCCTAGTTGACAAGCTTTACAACTTCGTCATGATCGGCAGACACCGTAGGTAGACCTTTGACAAGCCCATTTTTGGAGAGCTTGGAGAGGTGTTTGAAGTTGAGGTGATCGAGACGCTTGTGCCATAGCCAGCAATTTGTTGTCACGAACATTGTTGGCTACTAGACACATGTTTGAGAATCTCCCTAGAAGATTTAAGTCCACGACATAGACGTTTCCTTGTCTATTGCCGGTCAAGTATTGTAGAGCACGATTCACTTGCTTCTTTGATGAGGCATCGTTGGAATTGAATTGGCATAGAAGTCCTTTGTCGCTTGACTGTGATATGCTCGTAAGATTGTGCTTTAAACCACTTACTAGAGAAACTTTGTTGATGGAGAGACTTCCTCTAGTAATGAGCCATATCCAATTGTCTTTCCTCTTGCATTGTCTCCGAAGATAATCGGTGGGTCCTTTTGCTTCAGCCTATATGCGTAAGAAGACTTACTCGGCTCTCAATATGTGTCTTGAACGACCCAACCGCCTAGGTACCGATGTCTTTGGTTTTCGATTCTATAGCCATGAAGCATTCCTCAGAAAAGAGTTAAAGCAAAACAAGGTACCCTTTATTTGGGTCCTAAGGATTAGCAACTTTGCAACCCATACACCTTGACCTTGAGAGAACTAGGTCTCTCGATCTTGGAGTGAACCTTAGCAGCGATTCGGTGCCGATGGCCTAAGCAATGACAAGAATGACATAAATGGAAAGACCATAGAGAATTGTTAGCGTCTTCAACTCGAAGAGTGCTTATGATCATTCCTTTTCTTGACATTCATTTTCGGTTCGGCAAATTGCTTGTTGACGGTAGACTTAATTGGTTTCTTTCGACTCTTCCTAGGTAGGTTACCAAAGCACTTAGCTTTAGCTTTTCTCGTTGAGAACCTTTTCGGGAGGATCTAGAGAATACCTTTAAGTTTACCTTCAACAGTAAAGCATCTTTGCTGTTTCATGACAAACTTGATAGTTACCTGGGTAGAGGTTTAGCAGGTCTACCGTCGGCGGACTTTGCCTTGGCATAGTCGTTGCCTGAGACTTCACTTTCTCTACCGTTACCTTCTCAATTTCTCATTTGAGTCGGTCATTTTGGCTTTTCCTTTGTGAACTTTAGGGTAAACATAAGGAACACTTGAGTAACCAAGGCCTTGCTTCCTATATTTCCAAATGTACTTTAGAGAAAGATATATCATTAGCAGTTTCGGAGGATTCTCCTTTCTCTTTGACAGAAGAGATTGTCGGAAGAGATACATCTGAATATCCTATGCCTGTTTTATCATTGCTAGATTTTTGGCTTGTAAGGATTTCTTCAAATGCATCCTTGGAACTATTCCAGGAGTCAATTGTCTTTTGCAAGGCAATTTTCTCTCGGTCTAGTCCTTTGATGTGCTCAGTCAGACAATCAATTTTGTCATGAAGAAATTTGTTTTCTTCCATCAGTTTGATATTATCTTGTTGACAGCTATTGAGAGTTTGAATCTCAGCTGCCATCAAAGATTTCTCAACTGTAAGTTTCTCACAGTTCTTGGCCAGTTTAACATAGGCTACTCTAAAGGAATTAAATTCTTCAAGCATATCCTGATTATCCTTGAGAAGTTCTTCCTTACTGAAGCTATCACTGCTGGTTTCATTTTTGTCCAAAGGACTTGGTGAAACTACAACTTCATTTTCAGAGTCATAGGTAGGACATGAATCATGAGCTATTAAGCATATGTTAGCTTGCTCACAATCCTCTTCCTCCTCTTCTGAATCAGTTTCAAACCATGTAGCAACCTGTTTATCTTCTATGTCTTCAGCCAACATACCTTTTTGTTTTTGAAATTTTCTATAAGAGGGTTTTCGGTATGCTTCAAATTTTGGCTTAGGACATTTTGAGGCAAAATGACCAGGTTTCCTACAGTTATAACACACAAGCTCTTCCTTGATGAGCTTTCACCAATCTTCTGAAAGGTTGTTGGTGAGTGTTCTTCCTTCCATATTTTGCAAATTTTTGAAAACGTTTAACAAACATAGCGAATTGTTCATCGGATAAAAAATCATTTTCACTGGAAGAAGTAGTAGGTTTGTTTTCAACAATGATTTCTTCTTGGACCATGGCTGGCAGAGACACAGTTCTGAACTGTTTGTCTTGCTCTAGAGCTTGATTAACTTCAAGTTCATAAACCTTTAAACTTGCGTAGAGACTACGAAGAGTCATCTCGTTTAAGTTCTTAGATTCTTTCATAGCCGTGGTCTTTACATGCCATAAGCTACCTAGAGAGCCTAGAAACCTCATGTTCATTTCCTTTTTGTCATACGTTTTACCAAGAGAAAAGCAACTATTTATTACCTCACTGAATCGATCGTATGCTTGTCTCAAGGTTTCCTTAGGATCCTTTTTGAAAGAATCAAACTGCTGGATGTATGTATATTTTCTGTTGTCTCTTGTGTCTTGGTCTCCTTCCAAGTATTCTACAAGAGCTTCCCACATCTCTTTCGCAGTTGTACATCGAATCACTTGCTGGTATGTGCTTGTGTCTAGAGAGCTGGTGATTATGTTAATTGCTTTGCTGTCAAGTTCAACCAGCTTTCTATCGTCCTCTGTCCATTCTGATTCTTCTTTAGGAACTTCTGCAGGGTTCCCAGCGATGGAGGCTAGAAGATTTGCCTTCATTGGTACATGTTGACCTGCAGTGACACATTTCCATAATTTGTTGTCAATAGAGTTCATGAATCTCATTACTTTATCCTTCCATACATCAAAATGTCCTTCGTCCAATATTGGGACGTGGTTAGCATTAGATGTAGGCAACATATAGTGTGTTTGTGCCATTATGTCGTATCTCTCAAGAGTTTAATCTTGGAAAAACTTGTTTTCGAAGAGTAAGGCTCTGATACCAATTGTGGGTCCCAATGAGCACAATAATAAGCTAGAAGGGGGTTGAATAGCTTATTAACACTTTAAAACTTTTAAAGTAAGTTCCTTGAAAGTTACTTGCAATCTATGAAAAGAATCAAGTAGCGGAAGACCTTCAAGAAAATTGTTCCAGGTCTGCCGATAAGGACTACCGGTAGACCTTTTACAGATTACTTAAGTTCTGCTGAAATGGATGAAGTAAACAATGAAACTGAGCAGTTCAATAATTAAACAGACAGAAGGAAATAACACAAGTATTTTGGGATGGTTCACACTATAATGAGTGCTACGTCCACCACCAAGGCAGTCAACCTTGGATTTAAATTGTGCACTATGTTTTCCACTTAGATCAATTACAAAGAATATCCCTAATGGATCGTGTACAAAATATTGACTTGTGTTTGGGTCTAGGGAATTAAATATCTGTAAATACAAGATATTTAATTTGCGTGCGTATATAGTTAATGGAAGTAAACAACAAGAAGAATAAAACAATAAATGTTGAAGAGCGCCTTCTTGTTGTTGACGAGGACTTCTAGATCATTGAGGATCTATTGAATGCACTTGGAGCTGAAAGACTTGGAGTTCAGATTCAGAGCAATTCTTTAAGTGTTCGATTGATTCTATGCTTGTCTTTGTTCCAGTCTTTCAATGGCAGATTTAAAGCAGTGCACTTCAAAAGATCCGTTGGAGAAGGACGAAGACTTCAACGGCTCTTTTCATAAATGCATTAAATGCATGGGGTCAGTCAAGGAATTTCGTCTTCACAGTATAACTAGAGCGTATAATCATTTCGAGATCTTCAAAAGGTGGGCGATTTGGTGTCGATTCGAGAGATGAAGCAGTAAAGTAGGGGATGCACCGCTTATAATCGCTCAGACTTTGTTCGGGGCGAAAAGTATTCCTCGCTTTTGAAAGTTGCTTTCTTTCGGCTTGACATGTCGAAAAGACTTGGATTAATTCAAATATCAAATGGGAATAAGTTTGAATTAATCCGCCTAGCTGATCCTGAGAGGACACGTAGAAGCAAATCACCGGACACGAGGTCTACCGATCTTAAGCTTTGAGCGTGTCTTCCAAGTGAAGCGAGAAGTGGTCTTCCGATGTTCCCTGAAAAGGTCCTACAAAAACTATACAAGGAAAAGTTCTATACAGTTACACAGTTGCCACGCTAATCGATACGCTACCGATTAGCCAATCGAAGTATAAAACTAAAGTAATGTCTTGATCGATATAAATTTAACATAAGAATCAACAAGTAGGTTCGACCATTAGAGCACATTAAATTCACATACGCTTAAAAACTTCGATAAATTTTTATAACCGACTAAAATGTCTAGGTTATAGAGTTTGGATAGCATGTCACCGTGCATTATAATCGCTACCAATTGCATTCTCCTGCTTTTAAATGAACGAAATTGGAGAGTCTTGATCAACGATGTTCGCCTACTTAGTAAACCGAAGGTTACCTCAGAACTCCATCGTTGAGGGGCTCAGAGACACCCCAATTTCGCTCTCGGCATGTGACCGACATAAAATATCAAGAATCTGTTAAAACTTAACAAATGTCAAGTTGCGTGTCAAAATGCGAAGAAAAGCAGATGCGCGAAACAAAGTGAACCTGTGGGGGAAAGTGTCAAAATTGCAAACTTTAAAAAGCACTTGGTGCCACCAAAGGGCAGCTTGGTGCCGCTCCAAGCATATGCTTGGCCGCACCAAGCATGTTCTCATGCTCTCTCACGAATTCAATTCAAGCACAACTTTTCAAACGCAAGGTACAAGCGGTCAATGCACGGAGAGAAATCAAACAAATTCCCACCTGCCCTCAAGCTCCAAAGATAAATAAGAAGGCCCGGCCTCTCATTTTGTTCGCTCAATTTACGCGAAGTTTTTATCGCAAAGCTCGTCATCGCGATCCTTCGATAGAGTTAGTACGAGAGGTGCGAGATAGGTGAGTGGAAGCCCCAAAATCTCCAAACCCCATCCAAACTCGCCAAATCAAACCCATAGGTTATAAGTGATCCATAGCCTAGTTGTTAGGTATCCACCTTAAAACACCAGTCAAAAATCCCAAAATAAGCCGCTACTCCGCCCGAGTAACGAGCTAAAAAGGTCAAAACTTAAGTCTAGGTTCCGCCCAACTAAAAAGGCCAAAACCTATCCAAATAAAGCCGCCACTGCCTCGAGTTGACAAGCCCAAGCCTTAAAACATCAATCAAATCAAGCGGCAATCCAGGCTTCAAATCCGGTTCAATTCTAGTTCAATTCAATTCAAAACAAAAAAAGACTCCCTCTCCCGAGGAGGACAGAGCGAGCACACCACCGTTCTAAAAGGTAATTCCTTTAAGAGCGTATTTTTATTTTTCATTTGTATTTTTTCCTTTTACTTATTTTCAAAAAATTGTATTTTAAATCCGGCACAATGTAGCCAATATAAGCCGTTGTGCCGCCCCGGATTAGATTAGGAAAAATTATGTAAAAGAGCCATTATAATGGCCAAATATTCTTAAATGTGTTTGTAATTATTGGAAGGAGGCGCGAGTCCAGTAAATAATGTAGCCACGAATGTATTCTGCTTAATTTTCCCTTGTCAAAATAAGACCTTATTTATTTGCTAGATTAATATAACAATGAGCATATTTCGACCAAAAACGCTTTGAGACCGAAAGGCGAGTTGGGTGCCTAGCACCTTCCCAACTCGTAACTTAGCCCCCGAACCCGTTTTCTAAAATCTCTGGTTTTCTTTTCTGGTTTTCCTTTATTTTTGCCTTAAAATAAAGGTGGCGACTCTAAAACTTTCAGATCCAGTGGGGCCTCGCAACATTCCCTCTTTGCACTTTCCTGTTCTCCCCTAAAAAAGGGAGATACGGAATGGAGGTGATGTATTCCCATATCCCGGTATCCCTAAACAAGGGATAACTTGATGCGGAAACCAATAGCTCCCATAGCGATCCGATTGGGCCATAAGGCTATTTTAATAAATCCATAAGTGGGGGCGTCGCAATATCTTTTCTTGCACTCTCTATTTTCCCCGAAAGATAAAAAGGGAGAATGAGAATGGAAAGGTAATGCATTCCCATATCTGTTATCCCGAAATAAGGGATAACCTGACATGAGGAAACCTTTAGTTCCCATTTTGGATACAAAATCCACTCAGGGCAACCGAGGCACATTCCAACGTGCTAATATAGACATCACTCCTCTCGCACTTTGGATTTCGTCTTCCCCTAAAAAAGGAGGGTGGAACGAGAGCAAGTGGTGTCCCCCGCATCACGCACGCGCACCCTAAACAAGGGCGCGGGCGCGGAGCACATCCAGGAACCTCACACATGGTTAGTGGCCCAATAGTCAGTATCAGAGTGACTACCCCTAAGACACATCGACTGGTGTTTTCATATGCCTTTACTGTCTGTGAGGAAGGAGTGAGTTCTGATATTTTTGTTCCCAATTTGACTAAGGTGCTGGCGGGACATACATTCAGAGAGGACCCATTGTCTATCAGAACTCGGGGAACCCTTTTTTCCATTATTCCTGATGATATGAAGAGCATCAATGTGGCGGCCCTTCCTTCAAGGCGATCTAGATCAATAAACATTATGACATTTCCAAAATGAATGTTTCCGATCATCCGAGTAAGCTCATCCTGGAGGTTTCAATGGGAATTTGACCGCTCGACTTAGAGATTTGGCCCAGTATCACGGTGGGTTTTGAAGCACAAAGTAAGCCCCTGATGGAAATGTTGGCCCGAGTTTTCTTCATCGAGCTAAAAGAGTATCCTCCACCTCCTTAGCCCCAGTATCTGTCTCTTGGTCTTTGCCTGAGTGGTCACCTTTTTCCAGGTTTGGTTGGTAGGCTCGACCAGATCTAGTAAGGTGGCTAACATCTCCACCGACCCAAGTGGCTTTTCTGATGTTGCAGGTATTTTGGCTACCCAGGATAGTGTCCCAAGATAGCATATTGCAACTAGGCTCTTTTATGGATGTAGATGGAGAGAAGGGAACGAGGATATATGGTAATAGGTGGCTAATTTTTCCGAGCTTGGGCACAGTGATTTTTTCATCAACCTCAATCATGTTGATTTGAGGTAGAGGGTTGTTGACTGTATTTGGTCCGGGAGGAGGTTTTTCAATCACCTTGTCATCTATCAAATCATGAATAGCATTTTTGAGTGTGTAGCATCTGTCGGTGAGGTGACCACTGTAACGATGATATTCACAATACTGAGTATGGTTCCAATTGTCAGGTAGGGGGTTTGGTGGCCTGTAGTTTTCCAAAGGCTTCAACACTCCCTGAGCCATTAGCCCCTGTAATATCACAGATTGAGGAGCTTGCAATCTGTCATAGTACCGGTTGACCCTGTTCTGGCCTCTGAAATTCCTGTTTGGGCCATTATTCCCTCCGACTGAGTTGACAGACCTGTCTGGTCCATAGGACCATGGGGTAGCACTATAGCTTTGGGTAGGAAAAGTGGCTGATGCATCTCCTACCATGTTGACTGCTGGTGCTGGTGCGGTCGTGTTTCCTTTAGAGTATCGGAAAGAACTGGAGGATGTATTGACTTTTAATTGCCCGGTACGTATATCTTCATCAATACGAGCCCCTATCTCCACTACTTCTTTAAAGCTGCTGTAAGGGAGATACCGCATGTGTTCCAGGTATATGGGCTGGAGGTTTTTGATGAACATCCGGCATGACTCAGCCGGATCAGGTCTGTCAAAATTCTGGGCCAACTTTCTTTTCCACCTGACTGCGTGTGGCACCCCGACCCGGATTCCAATGCGAAACCCCAAGTCGGACCGCCCAAATATACACAAGTAAGCATGCGCAAGTAGGATTATAAAATTCATGTGGCGCAACATCGCATACAAACAACAACTCGGCTACACTTGGCCGGAAAATAATCTTAAAATAAACAAGTCATCGGCGACGTTACAGCCGGAACCCAACAACTACTCCTACAATTTTAACACATGCATATAATATCCTCAACGACCACAACATGCCGGAGACAACAACAACAATAATATTTAAAAGAGCTTTAGCGGAAGAAACTGAAGTGAACCATTAACATATAAACAAGCTCGACCTATAAGTCGGCATACAAAAGATTATAAGTCTTAAGTCATAAGGTTATACTACAACAACAAAAACCCCAAAGTCAAGTCTAGGTGACTTGCTTCCCAACGTCCTTGCCAAAACAAAAGTCTAATTACAAATCCCAAAAGAACAACCTTCTAGCTCGCAATCAACTAATGCGGTTATGGCGAGTCTAGCGAAATCCGTCTCCTTGGCTCGGATCTAAGGAAAACAAAGTAAACAAATAGGGTAAGTCATAAAGACTTAGTAAGTTACTAAAAATGCATGTTCATGTTATAGCATGACATTTATCACAATTATGGCTCATGTTCTTCATATAGCACTTAGCACATTATTCACATAAGTGCGGAAAATAAATCATACAAGTAGGATATGATATAGGCACGACCGCTTCAGTAGCTCCTGCAATAAAGTTTGTTAACCCAATATCGTGACTACGATGCTCGTGACTTCGCATCGATATACCGAACTCCGCCGGCTAATAGCAGCCTGTGACGCACGTATTGTCCGGCAAAGGGGCTACTTCCCCATTGCGGCCTACAATGGAGGGGTGTGTGAGGTCCCAGGTATGGCGATCCATAGCGAGCACGAATCTCTCAATTCGTGAAGGCGATGCATCGTCCTACCCTAACATAAAAATCAAACCAAATAGTGCCAGCTGGACTTAATGCAATGCACAAGTAGATATTTACTCGTCAAGACCAAATAATGATCGAATTCGACAAGAGCGAACTCGACCGACCAAGTAGGGTATTAATCTCTACAATAAATCATGTCAAGGCAATTAATTGCTCATAACCAAATAATCACAACGGGTTCAAATGCACATAATTAAACTCAACTTAGACTTGAGTAAACCCGACCAAACGGTGTCCAAACTTCGTAGGGATTGAAAATAGAGTTTAACATGTTCAAATCTTCCCTAGAGTCGACTCCGTTGAGTCTTTACTAAAAATTCCAAATTTCGGGTAGTTGAAGCTATGTGCTTCATAACTCAACCTAGGCCATTACTAAGTTCATCTAGGTCATAAAATTCATCAAGGCATTGTAATGTGATTCATATTCATCATAGGTTCCAATTTTGAGGATAGAACACATAACAACTTCACAACATATCATATAGGCATAAATTAGGGCATTCTCATGTAGCACTTCTTCAAACAACACACAAAATAATTATTTCTAATATGTTCATAATCTTAAATAAACAAGATGAAAGAGTATTACAACTTTTACTAAGCATAAAATCCTCCTATACATGCTCCTAGCAAGTTCATACTTTCAAAACACAAGAAGAAGGCATAGGAAGCATATATGTGTCCTCATTGACCTCAATCATCATAAGCTTTGTTTTCCTTAGGGTCAATGAGAACTAAAACAAAGAAGAAGAGTTGTAACTTACTTGTATTCTACACCCAAGAAATCAAGGAAGAAAACTATTCGGTTGAAAGTGATCTACTCTTCAAGCTCTACACTTTTAATGAAGGTGGCTTGAGCAAATGGAGGATGGATCATGGAGAACCAAGAAGATAGCTTCAAGAAGCCATGGGAAGAAGCTTGAGGAAGATGAATTTCGTTTTTGGAGAGTGAGGGAGAGAAATGAGGTCTCTACAACAGATTTGTGGCTTAAGAATGGTCAACAAGTGAGTGGGACAAGTGTCAAGATGATGTGGTCCCTTTAAAATCAGATTTTTGTGGGTTAAATGATCATTAAAGCCCTCTTAATCCACTCTTAAAACTTGTTAGAGATGTTAGGACATAAGTAAGGAGGGTTAGGGAGGTTTAGGGTCAATTAGGATGGGGGTTAAGGGTCTAATTGGTCACAATCAGATTGCAAGAGAAAAATTCCGTAGGTGACCCCAGTTCTTGAGGCGGGCGCCTCACATGTGGCCGGGCGCTGGACTTGTCGCCTTATGTTCATTTTGCAATGCTCTCGGCATTGTCCGTGAGTGATCGAGTCGATGCGGCGCATGGTCCAGCCCTTGAACTTGGTCTAAACATGTCCTAAATGGTCCCAAACTCATGGGCAACCATTCTAAGGTCTAACCCAACTCAAACACAAGTCGGAAACACACCCGAACAACATCCGGAACAAGGTAGAACAAGGCTCGAATCATGCGACGAATGGTTAACGAATCAAACACCAATCAAACACCAATCATACTAGGATAACTTGGACATGGAAAAGGCTTGTTTAAACATGGTTATGACCTGAATACAAGGCCGAGAACTCAACGAACACTTCGCACGACGAAATACAAGCAATACGAGCAACGAGGGAAATCGCTAAGGCCAAAACAAAGCAATCGAACGGGCGATTCAACAAGCAAGCATACATGATTCTAAACATGTTAAGAGCTTCATGAATGACTTATGAATGATTCTAAGTCATATATAGACTATGAAAACATGCTCACAAGCAATATGAATGCATGAACGCAAACAACAAATGGCTAGGGTGCCACACTGCGAACTCAGCATATGTTTCTTTCTCCCTTTGGGTGCATGACTCGAGATCTCTTTTATTTTCTGGGCTAGTGTTGTCATTATACCTTTCAAGGAATTCCTCGGCTATCCGGTCCCAGGTATTCAGAGTGCTACTGTCTGACAACATCAGCCATTGCTTGGCGGCCCCTACTAGGGTGAGGTGAAAATTGGAAGTCATAGCTTCAAAGCTAGCTCCCCTTGACTGCATACCAGTGGAATAGGATTTTAAATGGGATATAGGGCATCCAGTCCCATCAAACTTTTCTATGTCGGACATTTTGAATTTTGAAGGCAGTACTGCTGAAGGTTGTAATGCTAGTGCCCGCGTAGAAAATTCCCCTTTGTTGAGAAGTTTGAGCATCATGGTTTTCATGTTTTCCATGTCGGCCTCCATTTTGGTGGCTGGGGGAGTTGGTTTTAGGTATATCTTTGGCGGGAAGGGGTTAATTTAAATTTGTGGTGTTGGGTAAGGATTTTGGGTTGGGTATGGATTCTGGGTCAAATTTTGAGCTGGGTATGGATTCTGGGTTGGATATGGGTTTTGAGCAATGTAAGCTGGTGGATTTTGGGTTGGATAGGGATTTTGAGTTGGGTAAGGATTTTGGACTGGATACGAGTTTTGGGTTGGTGGATGATTGGCAGGATACGGGTTTTGGGCTGGTGGATTATTGGCAGGATACGGGTTTTGGGCTGGTGGGTTATTGGCGGGATATGGATTTTGGGTAGTGTAGGCTGGTGGATTTTGGATGGTTTCGGCTGGGAGGCCAGGATCATCAGAAGGTAAGTAGGTAGTAACTTGGCCTTACGGGTTATAGCTTTGGGGATCCATATGTGGGCTGTTTTGAAGTGGGTTGATTATGGGAAAAGGGAGGTCGCTTGGACTCTGGGGAATGTTGGTGTTTGGGATAGGATATGGAGGGTAGGATGGGTAAGGATTGACATTTGAGTAGTAGGGAGTTGGTGGAGGGTTAGGATTTGGAGTGACGGCAGTGTTTGGTGTATTAGTGTTTGGCTGAGGGTTTGGGTTTGGAAGCATATGTGAGGTCGATGCTTCTTGGGGGATTGCAGGGGAAGAGATTACCTCACCACTAGATTTCAAGCTTTGTACCAGATTAGCCATTTGGCTCATTATACGATCAGCCGTTGCACCCAAATTTTGGTCTAGCCACTGCTGCATTGCTGGAGTTGGAGCATATCTTGGAGCCCCTGTATCTGTACTCATGGCGGACTGTTCACTTTCTGCTGCCATACTGTCTGGATCTGTACCCTCTGTTTACGCCTTTATCGATGCTTTTGATACCCTACGTTCGATTTACGCACTTGTTTCGTACCAACCGGCGATCTTGTCTCGCCTTTCCAAATTCGGGCCAGGTTTCTGAGGAAAATGGGTTTGGAGGTATCAGAAGGCTGGCTGAAGGCTTTTTGGGCTTGGAGTACAGCGTGCCTTTATTAGTACATTTTATTATTTATTATTTCCCCTACAAATTGACCGGATAAGCACCTGCTTAATTTTGTCAGTCTCAGGACTTTTCCTGGAACAGTGGATTCTTTCTCCAGAGTATAGGACCAACGTATTTTACCTGCCTTTTGACTCCCCGAGATCGGACTGATCCCAGCGAAGGGCCTATACTCTTTTCGGGATCCACCATTCAAAATGATCTAGGTCGAGCATTAGAAAATAATAAATCAGCCCAATGTATTTTTTTCTTTTGACTTGCGCATTTTTTTTTGATTTGCGCACATTTTTTTTGACTTGCGCATATTTTTTGACAGGGGCTGACCCACAATTTAAAATGCAAAAACCGGTCGGTCTTTGAAGTGTCCTGAAAATCTATATGCAGTCTAACGTCGGCTTATGCAGGGGGTAGGCTGGCCATGGTGTAGGGTAGCAGTTCAGAATATATTTATATGCATGTGCGCGTGTGTGCGGTATCGAAAAAGCAAAAAAAAGTTTTTTTAGATATAGAAGCAGAAAATAAAACAGATATGGCATGTCTTGCAGTTATGTATGGATTTTCTCGGCTTTTTAGTTTGAGCGCGAGCAAGCAAGCATACCACCAAGAAATAGAAAGAAAAGCGGGGAGTCTATCTATTCCTATTTATTACAAATGAGTCCTAATCCCCAAAATCAAAATGACAGAATGAATGCAAATATATAAATTTTGCAGAATGAAAATAAAGCAAAATAAAATAATATAAGGCCGAAAATGAAGAGATTTTAAAAATAAAGCCCCGGCCCTTTTGTTGTGCTGCCCGGAAATTATTGCACATAAAAATATTGCATATACATAAAAATAATATATATATATATATATATATATATATATATTGCAAATTTTTTCTTTTTGAAAAATACAAATATTTTCAAGTATATCCGTAACAGTGTTTGAAATGAAACAACTATAAGATGGAGGATCATATCCACAAATATAGACACGGATGTTAAAGGAACGCAATATTCAAGTGTTTAAATTAATATAACAAACATACTTTAGCCAGAAACAAAAGAAATAAAAGTTTTGGTTACTGAGTCTAGCCCTCCATTTTTATTTATTCTCCCACTGTGGGTTCTCGGGATGCTTGCTCCAGCGCCCCGCGCGCCCTTGGATTGGGGTGCGCGTACGTGCGGATGCGGTGACATCCACTGCTCTCGTTCCATCCTCCCTTTTTTAGGGGAAGACGAAATCAAAAGTGCGAGAGGAGTGCTGTCGGAATAGCGCGTTGGAATGCGCCTCGGTTGCCTTTAGTGGATTTTGATCCAATATGGGAGCTTTGGGTTTTCTATGTCAAGTTATCCCTTTTTAGGGGATACCAGGATATAGGAATGCATCACCCTTCTATTCCCATTTTCCCTTGTTTAGGGGAAAACGTGAAAGTGCAAGGAAGGAATGTTGCAGCGCCCCCACTATGGATTTTATGAAAATAGCCTTATGGCCTATCTCGGATCACTATGGGTGCTTTGGGTTTTCTACGTCAAGTTATCCCTTTTTAGGGGATACCAGGACATAGGAATACTATACATCACCTTTCCATTCCCATTCTCCCTTTTTTAGGGGAAAACGGAAAAGTGCAAGGAAAGGTGTTGCGAGGTCCCACTGGATCCAAAATGTTTTAGAGTCGCCATCTTTATTTTAAGGAATAAATAAAGCAAAACCAAAAAGAAAACCAGAGATAATGAAAACGGGTTCGGAGGCTAAGTTACGAGTTGGGAAGGTGCTAGGCACCCAACTTGCCCTTTCGGTCTCAAAACAGTTTTTGGCTAAAATATGCTTGTTGTTATATTAATTTAACAGATAAATAAAGCATTAACTGTCTACAAATACATCCATTATGTCTACATTATTTACAGACTTGCAACTGTCTCTTTTACAAATAATCACAAATATACTTGAAAATATTTGGCCATAATAACGACTATATTTAATACTATTTCCTAACTAAATCCGGGCAGCACAACTGCTTATATATCTACATTGGGCCGGATTGGAAATAATACTTTTAAAAATAAAGACTTTAAAATAAAACTTACTGACGGCCTAGGGTGTGCTCGCTCTGTCCTTCAGGGAGAGAGAGTCTTTTTTTGTTGTTGTATGTTGTGAAGATTCAGGAAGAGTGGCTGCTTCCGAAAGTTACTTTTGGCCTCGGGATTTGGGCAGAGTAACTGTTTATTTTTGGTTGTTGTGTTTGCTTGAGGTAGGCTGAAATCGGGCAGAATAACGGCTTATTTCTGGATGATTTGGCCTTTTAAATCGGCGAGCAAGCTGCTCTTTCCACGATTTTTGGACCGGGAAATAGGGTGGATACCTAGCTGGGGGGCTAAGGCTCACTTCTACCGGTTGGTTTTGTGTTTGGAAGAGGTTTGACAGAGTTTCGAGGCTTTTTGAGGTGATCGCTCACTATCTCACTTCGCTCTCTATTTCTCCAGCGTAACGAGAACGCAGAGAATTTTTATCGAAGAAAAGGTGTGCTGAATGAAGAGCCGGGGGCCTGTATTTATAGGAGGAACTGAGGACACGCTGGGAATTAAAATTCCTTCCTTGTGCATCAGCCGCCTTGTACACAGTGCGGGAAAGATTGCAATTTACGGCAAATGAAGAAGAGAACTGGGCGCAGCGCAACACAAAATTGGGCGCAATGCCCAATTTTTATGTGGGTGGCGCCTAATTTCAAAGTTTCCACTTTTTGTGCACTTTGGTCCCTGCAGTTCGTCCTTTTGCGCATCTGCTTTGTCCTTTTGCACTTTTGACCATGTAACTTGACATTTGTTAATGTTTTAACAGGTCTTGATATTTTATGTCATTTCACATACCAGGGGTACGAAATTGGGGTGTCTACACATCCAACCACACCTTAACCACCTTTGCATCAGTAGGACAATCTTCAACAAGATGTCCTTCTTTTCGTAAACCACCCATGTTCACCTGAACTAAATATCGTCATTCCGTAAAATTAGACCCATCGACCTCCAAGATAATGTCAATCAATCTATTTTGGTTAGAAACAATTGTCATGATTGGTCCCGTAGACCCCGTAGACAGGTCATCAGCCATCAAAAGAAACAGAAGGAGAATTCAAACTATCAAGCAAGTCTGAACAACAATAAAAAAAATTCAAACGAGGGCAGAGTACAGTTCCAAGCCAGAATCTTCAGGTAATAGCCGGAATCACACCTATCAGTCACCAGAATCATCAACTAACACTTTGAAACCTAGTGACACACAAATCGACACACCTGGTATTCGAAAGCTAGGGTTCCAATTCGATCTCACGCGCCACCACTCACCGGTGTCGCCCTACTATTCCGAGTCAACCCCTGGTCTCGGAATATCCAACCTACGCTCTGATACCATGTAATCAGAAATAAAGAAGGAGAAGAAGAGAGGATCAGATAGGAATCACAATACTGTGTGTAGTCACAATCTCTATGCGCTTGTCTTCTATTAGACAACAATAAACGATATATATACACACACACACACACACACACACACAAATACCCTACTACCTAATTTACTAAACTACCCTTAATGTCTAACACCTAATAAGGTCGAGGCAGAGCTTTCTCGGTTGATATATGTTTCCAAAATGCCCTTTTTCAAAATGACCAACAATTCATGACTCAGGCGGCATGAGATAGGAGACTGCATAGACGAGACTCATGAGTTCCGTGGGAAAAGCCCCAGGGTGACTCAATTAATAATTTTTTTTCAAAATGGGATAGAAAGCCCCTAGCACACTCAAGTGATTTGTTTATGGATATAAATGACCCCAGAAGGAAGTGGATGGAGGGAAAGCCCCATGTTTTCTCTTCTTTCTTTTCTTTTTTTCTCTCCTTTTTTTTTTTGAGAAAATCAAGGGCACAAGATATGAGGATGACTCTATGGAACAAGAAAGAGAGCCGGAATTCAGAGTTCACTTTATTGCCGAGCATCACTAGGTTGGTGGGTTATGGACCTTGCTTGGTAATTATCTTTTGATTTTTTTATGTGTTTTAGCAAGGAGTTCTATCTTTGACTCAGATCACGTTATAACCGATTGAAGCAGAGCTGTTGATCGCGACTGGTTTGGGGTGTACTGTTTAAGCTTTCGGAGATGGATTGGTTTTGAGGTTAGTAGGTCTCTTCATGGATTTGGTTTCTGTTAAAAGGTGATCAATAATTTGATCGTTGGTTGGCTTTTTAGGCTGTGGGTTCTAGATGGATAATTGGCTTTTGGTTTTGAATATGGTGGTCTTTTGGTTTTGACTTTTGGCTATGGTTATGGCTTCTTGATCCACACATAAAGAAGTATATATGTGTTGTTTTTCCCGAGAAGCCCCATAGTAATTAGTGTAAGGGAGAGATGGACAAATGGTGAACTTGCTCCAGAGAGAGATTTTTTTTCTTTTTCTTTCCTTTCTCTCTTTTCTTTTTCTATTTTTTTTCAGATCCCTTTTTTTTCCTCTCAGATCTTCTCTTTTTTTTTCTTTTCGGAGCATCATAATAGCCATAGAGGAATGTCCTCCCTCCTTTTGTGGCAAATGGATAATCATTCTTGGTGGATAAAAAGGCGATACAGCCCCGGTTTTGGAAGCTGGATTATGTGGATAGTTGTTTGGCTGGGGATTTTGAAGGTCTTAATTTCAGTAAGGGGTTTCGGCACATGGTGGATTAAAAAGGGGTTTCAGGTTTTCGGAGGGGTTTTGGTGTTTATGGTAGGAAGCCCCAGTATGCTACTAATAGCTCGGCCGCAATGGGTCGAAGGTGATTCCGATCAAGACGACTTGCCTGCTTTGGATTTCATGTGTTCATAATAGTTTGCGGGTCCATATCTTCTAGATGACACATTATCAACTCGTGTAGATTTAGGTGTTTTTAAGGCGAGTCAATTTATCATCCTTAGAAGAAAACATGTCCAGGGATACTCGGAGATAAGTGACCTGAAAAAGAAAAGATATATATGGAAAATCCACGAAAACTTACGCTGAGTTTTGAAAAAAAGTTATTTCCTGAAGATTTTATTTGGTAAGAGAAGATTCAAAGGTAAAAAAGGTTTTTGGAGGCGTATACAAAGGGTATTCTAGGGTTCTATGAGTCTCAAAGTATTTTCCCTATCCTTTCCTGAGTGACCAACAACTTCTTGTATTGACATTCTGCCTTTATTCAAGTTTTTCTCAGGCAAGGCTTGATCACTGTTCAGCATGCTACTTTTGACATAAAACCTTTCTTTTTTGTAGATGGAGGGATGACCATATATGACAGAGTAGCATCATTTTTTTAAAAACTAGTCCTGGTTGGCTGATTTGATTGTGCTGATTTAGGGATGTCGCTTCTCAATGACATGGCCATCAATAAGATCTTGGATGGCACTTTTGAGCATATAACACTTGTCGGTGGGGTGGCCACTGCTATGATGATACTCACAATACTGAGAGTGGTTCCATGTGTCTGATAGCTATTTTGGAGGTTTGTAATTCTCCATTGGTTTCAGGACCCCTTGTGCCATCAAACCTTGTAATATTAGGGACATTGGGGCGTATAATTCATCGTAATGCCTTTTGTTTCCTTTGTAAGGTCCTATGAAGCTTCTGTTAGTACCACTGCTTCCTTCAACAAAATTGGCAGACTTATCTGTCCCATATGACCATGGCACATTAATGTACTTATTAATCGGGATTCTTTCAATAATGTTGACTTCTTCTGTAGATTCTTCCTCCAATTCAGAGTAGTAAAATGAACTTTGAGGTGTATCAATTTCTAGGGACCCGCTACGTATTTCTTTATCAATGTGATTTCCTATTTCAATAATGGAATTGAAATAACCGTAGAGAAGATACCTCATGCGTTCAAGATAAATTGGATGGAGGTTTTTTATAAACAACCGGGCTGATTCAGATGGATCAGGTCTGTCCAGTGTTTGGGCAGCTTTCCTCTTCTACCTGGCTGCAAATTCTGCAGAGGTTTCTTTTTCTCTTTGGGTGCACGCCTCAAGATCTCTTTTATTTTCAGTGATGGTATTGTCTTTGTACCTCTTTAGAAATTCTTCTGCTATCTGGTCCCAAGTGCCTGTGGTGCTATTATCTGCTAGCATTAACCATTTCTTGACAGCCCCTATCAAGGTAAGGTGAAAATTGGAGGCGATAGCTTCGAAGCTAGCCCCTCTTGACTGCATGCCAGTTGAATTAGATTTCAGGTGAGAGATAAGGCATCCAGTCCCATCGAATTTTTCTATGTCGAGCATTTTGAACTTTGAGGGTAGTATGGCTGAAGGTTGCAACGCTAATGCTCGTGTAGAAAATTTCCCTTTGTTTAGAATTTTGAGCACCATACTCTTTAGGTTTTCCATGTCTGCCTCTATTTTGGTGGAAGGGGGTGCTGGGTTTTGGTATATGTCGGAAAGATTAGGAATAACTGGGTTTATTTTAGGCTGTGTGGTAAGGATTTTGAGGAGATACTTGGTAAGGATTTCGAGGAGGTGGGTTATTGGTAATTTCTGCCTGACGACCAGAATCCTTGATTGGTAGATAGGTCGTTACTTGGCCTGGTTGGGTATAGATTCTGGGGTCCATATGTGGGCTACTTTGGAGTGGATTGGTGATGGGAAGTGGGAGGTCATTTGGATTCTGAGGGATATTGGTGTTTGGGAAAGGATATGGTGGATATGGTGAGAAATGGTTAAAATTTGGGTAATAGGGGTTTGGTAGAAAATTTAGATGTGGGGTGTTGGTGTTTGGTGGTGGGTTAGTGTTTGGCTGAGGATTTGGGTTTAGAGGAGCATGGGAAGTGGATGCTTCTTGAGGGGTTGCAGGGAAGGTATTTCCTTCACCAATGGGCCTTAGACTTTGTACAAGATTTGCCATCTGACTCATTATACGATCATGGATTAGATGGTCTTTTAATCCGAAGTCTAACAGTCCAGCTTTAGGTATCATTGGTTTGCAAACTTTGGGGTTGCCGATTAAGAGGATTAACATGCTAAAAGGATCATGGATTAGATGGCAGCCTCCTACTCCAAATTATTTCAAACTTAATACAGATGGTTCCTCTAAGGAAGGCATTGCTACTGGTGGGGGCGTTCTTCGTGATTCTCGGGGATTCTTTATTTTCGGTTTCTCTCGGTATTATGGTTTGGGTACTAATACTAATGCTGAATTTAGGGCTCTTCATGATGGGTTATTATTGTGTTGTGAGTTAAATTTTGGGCCGGTCTTGGTGGAAGTAGACTCTTTGGTTGTAGTCTCTGCTGTTAAGGGTATTCATGGCTGCCCATGGATGTTTATTTATGATCTCAGACGGTGTATGGTTCTTCTAGGTAACAATGAAATTCAACATGTGCATCGCGAAGGAAATTCTGTTGCAGATCGTTTAGCGGCTTATGCTCATGGTACTAGAATAGATCAGAATTATAATATGGTTCGTCAACTCCAGAATGAGGTTCGTCGCGCACTCCAGCATGATGCCATAGGTTTATTTTCTTTTCGCGCTCATTAATGTTGGTTGTTTTTTGTATTTCTTTTAGAGGTTAGGCTCCTTTGTCCCCCTATTTTGGGTAAGGCTGGTTGTCCCCCTCGAGTTTGTTCTCTTATTTTATTTTCAATAAAATCTGCAGGGTGCCGCCCTTGTTTCTTAAAAAAAAAAAAACTCATTATACGATCAGCCTGTGCACCCAAATTTTAGTCTAGCCACTGTTGCATGGCCGTAGTAGGAGCATACCCTGGAGCCCCTGTATCTGTACCCACTATAGACTGCTCATTTTCAGCTGCCATTCGGCTTAAATCTATACCCTCTGAACTGATTCAGACCTTTTCTGTTCTGACCCCTATATTCTCTGATTTGACTTCTATGCCTGTATCCCGTATCAAACGACCGGTACTATCTCTGGCTTTCCAGACTTGGGCCAGGCTTCTGAGGAAAAGGGGTTGGAGGTATCAGAAGGGATTGACTGAAGGCTTTTTGAGTTCTGAGTACAATGTGCCTTTATTATTAATATTTTTTTATTATTATCAAATTTTCCTAGGATTGATCGGACAAGCACCCGCCTTGTTTTGATAGTCTCAGGACTATTCATGGAATAGTTGATTCTTTCTCCAGAGTATGGGACCATCGTATTCCACCTGCCTTTCGACTCCACAAGATTGGACTGATCTTAGCGAAGGGCCTATACTCTTTCCGGGATCCACCATTCAAATGGTCTAGGTCGAATATCATAGAAATTATTGGTCAGCGCCTGTGCATTTTTTATTTTATTTTTTTGCAGACAGATATGAGAAAGACAATTTTTAGGGTCACTCAGATAACAAATATCTAGATATCGAGCGACTGAGTGCAGAGCACTCGGCTCCCTATGATGATCTATGATTTAACAATCAGGATCATTTGTAATGGAATACAAATATGAAGATATGAATGCAATGTAGACACACAGCTCTTCATCTTCCTTGGGCATCTTTCAAGATCTATCTTCAAATTGATCTGAAGTGCTTGACCTCTAACTTAAGAATATAGTCTTGAAGTTTTGTTAGAGGCTGAGATCTTCGAAGGAGGTTGAAGATCTCAAATCAAGAAGTAAGGTCTTGATCAAGACACTGATCTCTGTCATGGGATTTTCTGATCTCTCTATTATCCTTTTCTCTTTTCTTCCTAGCAACCCACAGAAAGTGTTTTGCTAAGGTCTGGGCTCTTACAATGCGATCTATTGTGAAGATATAAGAGAATCATTGTTGAGGACGATTTCTTTAATAGATCTTACAGCTTTGTTGATCAGCTCAATCAATCTCTGATCTGCTTTTACTTGTGCTTCTACGCGTATTGAGTAGGAGAAGATATATATATATATATATATATATATATATATATATATATATATATATATATATAATGGCAAGGGTGGATTTCTCCCTCCAAAATATCACTTTTGAATTACCATTTCTCTCTTTCTTTCTCTTACCTTCTCTGATTGTATTTCTCTTTATCTCTTCCGTTTCTTCCTTATTTTTTCACCCATCACCACCATCTCCTCTCTTTAATTATATTTAAACATTTTTCTCTCTTTAAACATAAAAAATAATAATTAAAACAAAAATAATGGTTCCGGAGTCAAGAAAACAAAAATATAAGAAGTTAGTAAAATAAAAATAATTTATGGAATAAACCACTATAGAAATAAAAGTTATTGAATCAACAAAACAAAAATAATTTAATGCAGAAGTTAGTAAAATAAAATAATTTAAGGAACAAAAGTTTAAAACAAATTCTTAAAAATATATATGTAAAACAAAAATACGTTAGTAAAATAAAAATATTTGATGGAACAAAAATAATAGTTACAAAGTCAATAAAAACAAAAAACAATTTAAAACTGAGGTTACTAAAATAATAAAAATTATTTATGGAACAAAAAATTAAAACAAATTTTAAAAAATAGCTATGTAAACCACAAATACATTAGTTACATAAAAATATTTTATGGAACAAAAATAATAGTTACGGAGTCAATAAAACAAAAATAATTTAAACCGAGGTTATTAAACTTATAAAAATAATTTACGGAACAAAAGTTTAAAACAAGTTATTAAAAATATTTATGTAAAACAAAATTATGTTAGGAAAAAAATATCTGATAGAACAAAAATAATAGTTACAAAGTCAATAAAACAAACCAATTTAAACTAAGGTTAGCAAAATAATAATAAAAAATTACAGAAATTTTTTTTCCGTAAAACTAATTCTTAAAAATAAAACAAAATAATAGTTATGAAGTCAATAAAACAAAAAAAAAAAGGAAAGTTATTAGAATCAAAATAATTTACAAACAAAAATAATAGTTAACAGTAAAAATAATTTTGTTATTTTCATTTTAGCTTGTTTTCTTCTAAAAAAATTCTTTATTCATAAAATACAAATATAATTTAATAAAAGTAATCATTTAAAAGGAAGAACTTATTTGAGTTCAGATTTTATTTGCAGGGCAAAAAAATTCAAGTTTGTTTGAATACATTCATTATATAGAGTTTTTGAATAGTATAAAGTGTTCGGGGTTGTTAGGCCATGAATGATGAATTGACACTTAAAATTAGTGTTCCGGTAATGATATTAAGAAACATTGACTATGCTGCAAGGTTGTGCAATGGAACAAGACTAATCATCATAAATTTTGAGGATCACATTGTTTAAACACAAATTTTGAAAGGAAGCAATATTGAAGAAAATATTTTTATCCCAATATTGTCATTAACTCTATCCGATGTAAAATTGTCTTTCAAGTTCCAGAAAAGACAATTTATATTGTTGGTATCATATACAATGACAATTAACAAGTGCCAAAGTCAATAATTGCACGTATGTCTCTTTTTGAAAAAAAAAAAAACTAGTATTTAGCCATAGAAAGTATATGTCGTAGTTTGTAGAGTAACAAATTATTTTGATTTGAAGATATTGATATGCGGTAAAGATGAAAAACTAACTAATAAGACAATTAATGTTGTGTATAAGAAATTTTTTTAGAATCTATAATGATTAGTGATATACTTATGTGTAATTGTTAATAAATCGATCCTTCTTATTTTTTGATGTACAATTTAGTTGACGTACGTTTAACGCACTGGTTAAAAAAACTAGTTTCTTTTAAAAACAGGGATCTTTAGATCGTTGAGAGATTTTCTATCCGTTTGTAATAGTGTTGATATTGAAGGCTGTTAGATAAAGATCTTTTTCAACGGATCTTGAACTGTTGGATAAAGCTTTTATTCTGCAAATCCTTGAACTGTTGCCCGTTACATTGAATTGATGTCTCTAAAAAGTAGGTCTGAAGCATAGTACACCGACGGATGACTTGTCCAATAAAGTAGATTCTTTTGACTTTTCAACCGAATATAGAGAGAGAAATATCTTGTAGGTTTTGAGGTGTCAGGCTCAAAATTTGAATGACTTTTAAGGCTTGAGTACTTTGTCATTTTTTTGAATAGCTATAATTTTTTTCTCTTTGTAGCATGTGTAGAGCTAAGTTTGCTGGCATGATGTTTAATAGACGTATTTTATACGTCTTTATCGGGTACTTTTATGACTTAAAAATAGCAATTCCACGAGGCTTTTGGCTACTAATATGTGTTTTTGAGCTATATTGTGAGTTTAAGGGTTTTAGGTGAACTTATGAGATTTATAGAGCTTTTATTGAAGATTTCGAGGAAGGGTACATAGTGCAACATGTGAAAAGATGCAAAAGAATACATCTGGACACCTTACGACCGTAAGCCTCCAAGGCCTTGCCCTCTCAAGGTAGACAATATGCAGCCTAGCCCGTCCAAGACCCTTGCGAACGTAAGGTATAAACACCATGCGGCCGCAACGTCCCCAGAAACCGCCTTTACGGGTGTTTCACCATGATTGAACCTCCTATTCCCCTAAAACACCTTGGTATAAATGGAAGATAGTAGCCAAAGCTAAAGAACGTCCAGAAATTCTTAGAGAATGGTTCTAACACCGATTTTAGTTTGTATTACATAGTTTAGTCATTGTAATTATAGTTTTGAAGATCAATTCATGTATTCCTTCATTCCGTTGTTTGGTTCATCGTCAAGGATGAACTAATCATCTATTAATCTAGGAATTGGGAGGTAACTTGTATCGAATCTATTGCTTAATATATTTTTATTCATTCAATTCTTATTGATCGTGATGTTTATCAACCCCTTTATTGTCTAGCTTTGACCAAATGAATGGAATCGCAAGTAATAAAGGCCTAGAGGTGCGGATAGCTGCATGACCAAATGCATATGTCGTATATTGGCTCACCATCATGATAAATTGACCTTATCGATGCATGAGTGTGATAAGTTAGGGTCAGGTTCATATTTATGACCTAAGTGACAGATAGGATTCATATGTTCTTGTTCTTAGGATATAGATTGGATGAATTATTTGGGATAGAGACTGAACTATAATTTGACAAGCTATATCTATCTTTCGTGAACGAACCCCAAGTTATTGAATGATACTTTATTTAAATAAGCAATAGAGTAGATGCAAGTGAAACCCTAATCCTAAATTTCCCTCCTTCATATAAGATCTTTATAAACTGTGATTGCTGCCTAGTTAAATAAATTTTCTGTTTTAGTTGAATAAAATTAGATTAAATAAAATAAATAAAAACCCTCTTAGTTTAAATTGCTACCGATATACCTGCCATTAGTATTCTTCTTGTCTCTGTGGTTCGACCCTTGCTTCCCAAGCTATTCTACAATAGTGTTGTGCACTTGCAAAGGAATTAATTAAAATAAGACACGATCAAGTTTTTGGCGCCGTTGCCGGGGACAAGATAGTTTGCTTAGTTAGTTTGTTGGTAGCGTTTTTAAATTTTATTTTTTTAGTTTTAGTTTTATTTGTTTTTATTTGCGTTTAATTTTATGCATGGTCGTAGATCTCTAAATCCCAAGCTAACATAATTAAATCAAAATATAAATAATCTTGGAAAGAATCAAGAAGACCCTGATAATTTGGAAAACCAGCCTGTTAATCAAGAACAGTTGAATAGAGATGATCCTCTGGTTGATCCTCCAATGGATAATATCAATAATCATAATCCTGAAAATCTGGTTCCTTCGGTAACTTTTAAATCAAAGAAGGGAAGAACCTGCTGATAGAAATATGGAAGTAGTAATCAATCAAAGAACCAAAAATGATTATGGTCGACCCATGCTGAATGCAACACCATCATGTTTAGTTTTACCAAAAATGGTAAGAAATTTTGAACTTAAAGGACACTTTTATAACATGTTGCCTTCATTCCATGGATTGTCATCTGAAGATCCAGAAACTTTTGTTAAGGAATATAGTTTTATGATTGATAATTTTTCGTTAGGAGGTTTGACAGAAGATCAGATAAAAATGAGATATTTTCAATGTGCATTAAAAGATGCGGCGAGAAGATGGTTTATGAATCTAGCACCAAGAAGTGTTTATACATGGGCTCAATTATATGATTTTGTTTATGGGTAAATTTTATCAACATGCATCTCTTTCAGAATATAGGAAGCAAATTATATCTTTTCAAACTGAACCGAGAGAGACATTCCATGAAGCATGAGATAGATTTAAAAATTTACTTATTTTGTGTCCCCATCATAACTTATCTCAAGATGTCCTAGTAACTTAGTTTTATCATGCTCTTTCGTCTGCCTTACAAACTATGATTGATAGTGCAGCCGGTGGTTCTATTAATAGAATGACACCAGCTGAATTAGAAAACTTGCTTGAGATGTTAAAAGCAAATTCCTAATAGAAAAGTACAAGAGGAAAACACATAATTTTGGTTCAAGTACAAGAAGATTCAGATACTCAAGCTCAAATAGCTCAAATGAAAGCTAAAATTGAACTTTTGCAAAAAAGAACACAAATTCAAGAACCATGCACTATCTGTGGATTAAATTCTCATGCTACTAACTTGTGTCCATCTAGTGCTATGTATCCTGAACAGGTTCATGCGATGAATATGTACCCTCAAAGGCAAAGAGTGATCCTTTTCTAACACATACAATCCAGGTTTGAGGAATCATCCTAACTTTTCATGGGGAGGAAATAAGCCTTTACAGCCTCAACAATTTCCTAAGCAAGGACAACTACAGATTGAAAAAGCTCTGAAATCAGAAGGATTAAATGCTGGTTGACGTAGTTACAGTATGAACAATCAAACCATGGCATGTTTGCTGGTGGCGAATATTCAAGATATTTTGCGTTGTAGCAAGTTTGCTGGTAACTGGTCTTTAGAAGATTTTTCACGCTGTAGCAAGTTTGCTGGTGCTGGTGTACTGGAATTGTTAGAATGTTGATCATCAAGAAAGATAGATTAGGACTTTCCTAATCTAGAACCTATGTGATGTCAAACAAGTTGCCACACTAACTGGTACACAACACATTTAGTCACTTGTTATGACACACAGTAATGGGAGCAAGCAAATCAAAATGTTCAGAATATGCAAAGGGATAAGTTGTCCATCGGCAGACATTCCAACAGATCTACCATTGATTGGGATTTGAACCCACCAAGTTCACTTCAGTGACAAACGTAGCAAGGTTTAGGTCTGATACATATTGAGAGATGTCATCCACCATGTTTACTTCACGGTCTCTACTTGGCTTCTTGCAAGTCGTGGCCTTGTGACCTGTGCCACCGCAATTGTAGCACTTTGCATAAAATCTCTTCTTAGAGATTCCTCCCTTGGGTCCCAAATTGAACCCTTTTCCAGCAGCAACCTTGCCTTTGCCTTTTGGGCTTTGGCCATGCTCAACCATATTGGCTTTAGCAGTCATATGAATGAATGCTTTCTTTTTAGAACCATGGTTGTCTTCTTCAATATGAAGCCTGACAACAAGTTGTTCAACATTCATCTACTTTTTCTTATGTTTCAGATAGTTCTTAAAATCTTTCCAAGCTGGAGGCAATTTCTCAATAATTGCAGCCACTTGGAAGGTTTCACTCACAACCATCCCTTCAGATTGAATCTCGTGAAAAATTACTTGCAGTTCTTGCACTTGATTGTAGACAGTCTTGGAGTCCACCATTTTATAATCCAGGAAGCATCCAACAATAAACTTCTTGGCTCCAGCATCCTCGGATGCATACTTATGGTCCAACGATGTCCACAACTCCTTTTCTGTTTTCTTATAACGATAAACATTGTACAATGAGTTTGTCAACCCATTCAGTACATAGTTTCTGCAAAGGAAATCAGAATGATTCCATGCGTCCACAGAAGTTGCAGCTTGGATATCATTGTGATTCTCACCCACCGTTGAAGGATCTTCTTTCAGAAACCTCAGTAAGTTCAAGGTCGTCAAGTATAACAGCATCTTCTGCTGCCAACGCTTGAAATTCAAGCCATTGAACTTATCCGGTTTCTAGCTATGATGCACCGGGACAATAGGATTAGTCACAATCTGATTCACATTAGCTTGAACTTATCCGGTTTATCGCTATGATGCACCAGGACAATAGGATTAGTCACAATCTGATTCACATTAGCATTGGACACTATTGGATTCAAGGTCACATTGTTCTCCATTCCATTAGTTTAGGTATTTGGTTCAATTGTCATATCTGAAATATGAACACAATCAGAATGCACAATTCTGTAATTTGTAAAATGTAAGATTTTCCCTTAGAAGGGTCTACTGTTATCCACTATAACAATATTATTCTGTTTTAAGATTGTTAAAAATATACAAGGGAAAATATATAAATCAGATTGCAGAACTGATAAACAATTGAAGTTGTTACTGTTATGAGGAGTATTGGACTGGAAGTCTGCTGGTAGACTTAGCCTTAGGAAGTCTGCTGGTAGCGTAAGCCTTAGGAAGACAACTAGTGCAAATGGCTGCTGGCATAGAATGAAGTCTGTTAGAGAGCGTTCAAGTCTGAAGTTACTTCTTGTGAATTATGCTAGTGAACCTATTGAAGGAAAGTCTGCTTCTGGACCGAGGCCTGTGTCGAATACAATTTCCTTAAAACAGATTCGTCCCTTCCTGTCAGTGCTTGGAAGCTTTACTAGACGTCTGTCTCTCATGATACAATGGAGACACCGGTGAGACCTTTAGCACTAAGGTTTCCGACGAACTGATATTGTGTTTGACTCTATCACCAATATGAAAACAACAAAACAAAGGACTTCGCTCAACAAAAATATAGAATGCAGAAGAGAAATGGAGATTGTTCTTAATCGTGTTTTTTTCAATTATGGATGATATCTCCATTATATAGGCTGAAGTAGAAAATGAATTGATTACGATAATTAATCAGACGTTTTGATTCACTTATAATGAAACTCATTAAAGTGTCATGAAGGTAGAATAAATATGCCAATTGAATGCTGGAGTTACAAAAACTAAAGAATAATTAACAAAACGTGGGTTGGTCTGAACAGACAAATTTGACCTGACATTCGTGTCAGTGGGACGCGCTCGCACATGAGTATGGTATCGCTGAAGGCTAAACTGGACCATGATTTGCACCCCATATGCATGGGCATGCGCGAGAGAGAGCCTCTATTCCACACAAGCTTACCTACCACATAAGACACTTGTATACAAACCACTCAAGCTTTTGTTAATTTCTTAATCCATTTCCAACACCACACTTTAACCAATCATAACTTATTCATCCCAATACCAAATTGGACAAATGAATATATGATTTTAATGTTCTCACATAGTAGAACATATTTCCACAATTACCCTTGTAATTACACAAATGACACATAAAGAAATCTGTGCCTCAAGATTGCACAATTTCATTCTTTAAACACAATTTTCCCAACTGAATCTTGGGTAAAACTTAAGGTATTGCTCCTAGTTAAGTCACAAGGTCATTGGTTCTGGATACTATTATTGTTCATACTTAATTCATCATGTGTACAACAACAATATTTGAGAAGTAGAACAGGAAAGGAAGCTCTCATGCAGTTGTATATATCTTAGAATATGTTTAATTATGTTGAGTCAATGTGAATTATAACATGATCAACGTGATTTTTTATATAAGTAAAGTATATATTAATAACAAAAGTGGACAAAAGTTCTCTACAAAGTCAGCAAAAGAGTTGACCTCAGACCTAACATCGTCACTACACCAAAAAAACAACAGTTGAAGAAGATCATTCTTCAGCAATGACAAAGACCTTTCCTCGTTATCAAACGCTCTCCTATTCCTCTCTTTCCAAATCACCCAGCACACTCCCAAGAGAAGAGTCTGCCAAATAAAATCTCTTCATTTCCTTTTGTGTAAAGACCAACAAAGGAAGAGATCCTTAATAGATTCTAGAATAACCCAAGGTAAGTTAAAAATGCAAAAGATAAAACCCCACAAATCACCCGCCACCAGACAATGAAGCATAAGATGATCAACACTCTCACCATTACTTTTACACATATAGCACTAGATCACTATCACCTTACCACGTCTCCGTAGATTATCCCCTGTAAGAATGGCTTCGTTCACCGCTTCCCAAATGAAAAAAAAACAACTCTAGCCGGAGCTTTAGTCTTCGAAATAGCTTTCCAAGGAAAGACGCCCCTTCCCCCAATATCCGAGCAAAAGTAGTAAGACTTAACTAATAACATTTTGTTTTTAGCCCTATCCCAGATGACCGTGTCAACAATACTCCTGTCCAGTTGCTGCGAATATAACAACTCGGAGAGCTGGAGAAAACTATCCACTTCCCAATCCTGAAAGTACCTTCTAAAAACTGGATTCCAACTGATCAAACCTCCTTCGTGCGATATAATAGCGTTGATGTTGACTTCTTTATCACTCGCAATGTTAAAAAGGGTAGGAAAGGCCCTCCACAACTCCACATATCCACACAACCTATCCAACCAATACCTGACTGTAGAACCTTCTACTACCTCAAAGGAGATATTTCTAGTGAAAGCATCCCACCCTTTCCGGATTCTTTTCCAAACCCCCACCCCCATAAGACAAGGAAACTTCCTTTGGAAACCAAAGATGATTTCCGTCTCCATACTTGCTCACTACCAATCTCCTCCAGAGCGCATCCTTATCGATCAAGTATCTCCACAACCATTTACCCAACAGAGCTCTATTGAAAAATCTGAGGTTCTTAACCCTTAGGCCATCAGTTCTGATACTAGAACAAACTTTGGACGATTTGACTAGATGATACTTCCGATCCACTATCAAACCTTCCCATAAGAAATCCTTCTCAAGTTTTTCTAGTCTTCGGCTAACTGACGATGGGATGGCGAACAAGGACATAAAGTAAGTAGTCATTGAAGACAACATGCTCTTAATGAGAGTAAGGTGACCTGCCTTTGAAGACAAACATTGCTTTTTCCATCTTGCCAAACGATGCTAAAATCTTTTTACCATCGGAACCCACATATTCGAGCTCTTAAAAGAAGCTCTGAATGGAAGACCCAAGTAGGTAGAAGGGAGGGTTGTCACCTTACAACTAAAGAAGGAAGCCAATTCCCCAATGTTATCTACATTCTCCACTGGAATAATTTCAGACTTTGAAATATTAACTTTCAGTCCCGAAACAGCCTGGGAAAAAAAAAGCAAGACCATCCGTAAATAGCTTAACTGAAACACAAGAGAATCATCTGCGAACAAGAGATGTGACGCTGAGACAGGGACTCTACCATTTCCTACTGCGAAGCCACTAATGAATACCCCTGATATAGCTTTATCCATCATTATACTCAGAGCTTCCATCACTAAAATAAAGAGGAAAGGAGAAAGAGGGTCTCCTTGGCGAAGACCCCTCAAGGTTCCAAAAAATCCAGCCGACTTTCCATCAATCATCACCGAAAATCTCACAGTAGAAATACGCCAAAAAATCCATCTTCTCCACCGGTCTCCGAAACCCATTATGTTTAGCAAATAGATGAGAAACTCCCAATTGACGTGGTCATAAGCTTTTTTAATGTCCAGTTTGAAAATCAGGCCCGACTCTCCTTTCCTTAGCCTATCATCCACCGCTTCAATGGCAATAAAGGAAGCATCAATAATTTGACGTTCCCCCACAAAAGCATGTTACGACTCCGAAATAACTTTGCCCACGACCTTCCTCAATCGAATTGAAAACACCTTTGCAATGAGTTTATAAACACTTCCAATAAGACTAATGGGTCTATAATCTTTAATCTCAATCACATTTGTCTTTTTAGGAATCAAAGAGATGAAGGAAGCATTAAGACTTTTTTCAAAACCCATGTTCGAATGGAAGAGCTGAAAAACCTCCATGATATCATTCTTCAAAATCTCCTAGTTGTGCTAAAAAAAGCACCATAGAGAAACCATCAGGACCGGGTGCTTTATCGCCATTCATACTCCAAAGGGCTACCTTAACTTCCTCCTCCGAGAAAGCTGATTCCAGCGCTGAATTATCCTCTTGATTAAGTGTTTTAAAATGCATCCCATCTAACAGCGGTCCTTGGATCCCCTGATCAGCATAAAAATCTACTATACCCACCCTAATAGCAATGAACCCGAGATTTCTGTCTCCAACAAATTTCCTCTTTAATCAACAGGATCTCTGCCTCCTTTCTCAACTCATTACGCCGAATGAACTCTTCCTCTGACAACTCTCCTAGGCTCTCTTTAGAATCCAAAAATTGAATACCTTCCAGCACTACTTTAGTTTTTTCATCAATCCTCCCCAAAGTCTCCTTATTCCATAGAATGAGATCATTTTTCAGTAGTTTCAGCTTCTTCGCTAGCTTAAAATTGGGATCTCCCTCCACTGTATAAACTGCCCACTTAGTCCGAATCCGATCAAGAAAGCCTTGCTCCTTTAACCACATATTTTCGAAACGAAACAAAGATTTCCCTTTTGCGATACCACCACACTGAAGGAGTAAATGAGCGTGATAAGAAATACTTCGAGGCAAACAAGACTGAACCAAACTACCGCAACATTCTTCCCATTCCACGGACACTTAAAATCTATCAATTCTGGAACATTGAGAGCTAGAATTATTCCTGAACCATGTAAATCTATCTCCTGCTAACGGTAGATCTATAAAGGCCATATCATCAATAAAGTCACTAAAATCCAACATCGCCCGTGAGAATCTGCTACAACCCTTTCGCACATGCGGAAACCTGATCACGTTGAAGTCACCACTTATACACCACAGATGATTCCACTTCTGTTTAACCAACTTTAACTTTTCCCACAATTCTCTTCGGGGCACATCCAAGCAAGGACCATACACACCCGAGAAAACGCAAATCTTATCATTATCCACCTTTTTAAGCAAATAGGACACCGAGAAACGACCTTTTACTACATCCATTTTAGATAGAACTCTTTTATCCCACATTAGTAGAATTTCTCCCGCTTCCCCAGAAGCTCCAAGATGCTCCCAGTCTGCCTCTACCAACACTGCAAATGAAATCACTATTCACTTTATCCATTTTAGTCTCTAGCAAGCAAACCACTTGGGGGTTCCACGCCTTAACCACATTTCTTTTCTCCAAATTATTTAAACCCCACACATTCCAAGAAATGATTCTTAAATCCATGGCAAAATCAAGTCAGATTTCTTTTACATCTACTCTCCCCCTCCTTAAATACCAAATGAGCAGAGTTAAAATTGCAGCATAATTTCTTTAGCTCTTTAGTGCACCTCGCTCGAGAATTGCCTTTCTTTGAGCTGGTATCTCTCTCTGACGCCCTCCAGCTCCTTTCAATCTCGATTAGTAATTCCTGAATTTTGTCATCAAATCCATGGTCTAATGCCCTCCAACTCCTTTCTTTGATCAACGTGATTGTAATGTGTGCAAGTACATGTACAACTATACTGGATTATTGGTGATAATTATAAAATGTACATAACAGCCAGTCTTGTAAAACATGACCGCCTAGGCGTCATCTAGTCGCTACTCGTCGGCCCCACGTTGCGATTTATACCAAATCGGTGAGAAAAGTTATCGAAGAAGAAAATTCTCGACAGTCGCTCAAGGCACCGATTTATTAAGTTGAAGTAATGACATACAAGGGCGGTGGCATTTCGACAAACATCCGAGACTGGCAGAGATTATGTTGGATGTAAGGATGGTTGTGTTGTAGAATCATGTGGATCTCTTCTAGTAGTGTTAGTTAGGCTTCAAACCAAAAGCTTGATGGAATAAAGAAGGTTGTATGTGAAGAAGATAAGGAAAGACGTACTGGTTGCCGTTTATTTGATTGTTGATGACAGAGAGGTAGATAAATAATGGAGATGGTAAAATGAAATTTTAGAGAGAGAGAGAGAGAGAGAGAGGATATGGATAATGACTAATTGACTAAGAGAAAAAAAGAGAAAGAGGAGGAAGGTAGTTGGGGGGAAAGTTGTCTTTATGACATCCCAATTTCGTATCCCTGGTATATGACATGTCATAAAATATCAAGACCTGTTAAAAGGACTAACGAATGTCAAGTCACAAGGTTTAAAATGCAAAAGAAAAGAAGAATGCTTTAATAGTGAATTATAGGGGCCAAAGTGCCTAAAAATCAAACAGGAAAAGGCTGTGGGCGCAGCCCACACCTATCCAGGGCGCGGCGCCCACAAGGGCTGTAGGTAGCGCCCACAGCTTCAAAGTTACTGGTACAGTTAGCCTATGGTGCTACCTTTTTAGCATGTGGTACAAGCCATTGAAGCTCAGTTGATGATACTTAACCGCGAAGGAAAGCCCAGCTTCGGCCTATAAATAGAGGCATCCAGCTTCAGAAATTCAGAAAGTGAGAGAGCTCACAAATTTTCACTGTGCAGTCTGTGAAGTTCTCCCGAGAGAACGTCGAGGTTATTTTCCTCTCTAGCCCCGAAGCACTGCCAAATCTCTTCCTTAAACACTTAAACTCTTCGGCCAAAGTGAACCCTAGTTACCCTACTAGGTTTCCGCCCTATTTCACCGGTTCAAAAGAACCAAAAAGAGCATTTGCCCTACACGATTCCAGACGTCAAATTCAGCCGAAGCAAGTAATTGCTCTGCCCAATTTCAGACGCAAGCAAGCAAACAAATCCATCCAAAGCAAGCAGTTGTGCTGCCCGGATCTCGAGGCGAAAACAACCAAACGGGGTAGTCACGCTGCTCAAAATCCATCAAAACTAAAAAAGACTCTATCTCTTTAAAGGACAGAACGAGCACACCCTAAAGATTACCAAAAGGAGGTTTGGTACGGGATAAAACCCCCATGCTTCAAGAGGTAGGTACCTTTAAAAGTTTATTTACTTTTTATCTTAAAAAAGGTGTTATTTAAAATAGACAGATATCACAAAATAAGCAGTTATGGAGCCCAAAATTCTATAACAAATAGCACTAAAATAAGTCGTTATTATGGCGAAATTTTTATAAATATATTTGCAACTATAAAATGAGGCTGCTATATGTTTTTGTTATTTCTTTCATTATATATACACACATATATATATACACACACACACACACACACACACACACACACACACATATATATATATATATATATATATATATATATTTTTAAAATGCTTTATTTAAATTATTAATTTTATAAAAAAACATATTTAGCCAAAAACCTATTTTGAAACCGAAAGGGCGAGTTGGGTGCCTAACCCCTTTCCAACTCGTAACTTAGCCTCCAAACCCATTTATAAATCTAGTTATTTTTTGTTTTTCTTTGTTTTTTCCTTAAAATAAAGATGACAACTCTGTTAACATATTTTGAGTCAACAATTGAGGCCGGACGTATTCCACTCGCTTGAAAGGTTTTTCTAAAACCACCCGCTTCTTAGTAGCGGGGGAAAGAGGTCGAAAAACGGGGCACTCACAGTGGCGACTCTGCTGAGGACTTTATTGTTTTCTTTAAAACAAAAGAGGGCTAGACTAATGTTTTTTTGGTTTATCAATATGCTTGCGTTTTTTCTCTATTATATTTCTTTTGTTTCCTGTATTTATATAATTTTTTAATTTTGAAAAGGAAACAAAAATAGCATATGAGATGTTCATTCATATTATCATTTATCCATGAATATATATGCTCGATGCCATATTATTTGTTTAAAAAAACAATAAAACAAAAAAAATGGGTTGCTACAAAAACAAAAAAGTAAATAAAATAGTTAGAAGGAAAATATATTTTCTTTAAAAAATGAGTGTTTTCCAAAAGAAATTATTTTCAAAGTTTTTTTTAAAGTGCATAGTCTTTTTCTTTTTCCAAAAAAAAAAGGGCATGAAAAGGTTAAAGGAAGTTAAAGGATAAGAAGGAAAGAAGAGGGGTCTAAATGATAAAGGAAGAAAAGGTGAAAGGTTAAAGTGCATAAAGTGAATAATGAAGATGAACAACCAGTTTGTGCGCAACGCCCACATTGATGTTGGGTTGTGCCCACTTCTGCTGGCACGACGCGTTCCTCATTTTGAACAGTTTTGTCCGATATTGTGCCAATTTTATCCGTCGGGTCGTCCATTTTTGCCGTTTGGTACACTCATTTACCATGTTACTCTACCTTTAAAAAAAATCATCAAAAAAAAAATTCTTTCCTTTAAATCCAGTGGTGTTTATACATATTGGGATCTTTGTTATTTTCCTTTGGTACCACTAACAATTTTGTAGGGGCTGAAAAGAAAAAAAATGATTATTTATCATTTACTCTCCTGAGAGGATTGTCTGAAGGTACGTAATCGTTACATCACATTTCATGGATCGCAAAAAAAAAAGGGGGGGGGGAGAGTTTTCTAATAAAAAAAATCATCTGTAATACTTAGTTCTCTTTTCCTTTAAAAAAATCATTTCTTCTCTAAAAAAAATGATCATTTTGAAAAAAATATAAATAAATAAAAAGAATTTTGTTCTCTCTAAACAAAAAGAAAAAAAATCTCTACTCTTTCAAATTGAAATATTAAAAAAAGAAGTTTAGCGAAATGAAAATTTCTCTGACAGAGTTGAACTACGTCGACCTGAGCCTCAAAATGAAGAACATAGGCAGCCTTCGGGTTTGGTCAAAAGTTTTGATTTACTTTGAAAAAAAAAGAGGCTCTCTTCTTTCGATAGAAAAAAAGGGAGATTGATTGCTTAGGTCATATTGGAAATTTGGTGTTTGGTATTCTTACTATCGCAAACAAATCTTGCAGGAAACTAAAAAAAAAAGAGGAGTGATATTTATGCTCCTTTTGGAACAAGTGTGAACATTATGTATCTGGTGCAGGAGCCTTGGGCAAATTGGTCATTAATAAAATTAGATAATGGCCCTAATTTTCATTTATTCTTAGCTCCGTTGGAAAACCATTCAAAGTAAGTCCTACTTCGAGATGTCAAGGTCTATCACTTAAAAAAAACAAAAAACAAAAACAACAAAAAAACAAAAAAACAAAACAAAAAATAAAAAAAAAAGAATAAAATAAGGATTAAATAATTATTTGGTCCCTGAACTATCCCAATACTATGTGTTTGGTCCCAGTACTTTTTTTGAAATGTGTTTGGTCCCTCAATTCGATTTTTTTGGTCAATTCACCCTTCCTACCGTTACCGTTACTAGAAAATGTAACATTGGCTAACTTTTCAAAATGTCCAAACTATATGGAGTTAATGTGTCTTGGGGGAAATTTAACTTTCTAATTTTCATGGAAGTTGCACAAAAAATGACAACCCACTGAGTCCATTATTACCCATCATATGTTTAAAATCAATATACTCAAATCACTAAAAGCATAAACTCGGATCACTAATGCATGAAGATTTACAAGTTCCCAACAATTGAACTGGAATAGTAGGAATTGCAAATGGGCAACAACTTTTTAGCTAGTGATTTCACGACTTTCATCAATTCACCAAGCATGATAACCATATCTGAATTCTCACAAAAACACCAATAAACCAGAGCATACTCATGAACATATTTTCAGCAAAATTCCAATAACCATATTTCCAATTTCAACAATTAATAAAAAATGTTGAAGCAATCTTACTTGAAAATTTGCAAGGGAATTCCGAAATTAAAGCCTTAACTGTGATGTGCATCTGACGAGGGAGGAAGAGATACTGACTGACTAGATGGAAAAAAAGAGGTGAAGCCGGTCGTAAGATTGAGGTTGTAGTTGATGCCAGGCGAAAGAGAAGCAGGTGATCAGGCTAGAAGCTGCTTCGCCGGAATCGTGGTGAGCAAAGGCGGAGAAGATTTGGTGAAGCCGGCTGGGATGTGGAAGTAGATGGGTGAGAGGTCAGAGGTGGGTCTCTAATGGGGGCGAACTGGTAGGGGAAGTTTGAAAACGTGGCCAACTGTGAAGATGGCGGCCTTGATGGGGCTCGTTGCTTAGCCGGGACAGACATCAAAGAATAATTGGAAGGGGGGCGAACTGGGTTGCAGGGGAAGGTGAGAAGATGACGGGCTTGGTGATTTACCAGAAAAGGAGGAGATGAAGGGGATGATTGGACCGCTTGAGGCCGGAATCGCCGGGTCTGTTTGAACAGAGGAGAAAAACCCAAGCAAGAGTTTTGGGGGAATTAATCTTTTTGAATTTGAATTCTTAGGTTGAGGATAACTCCCTTTTTAATTAAAAAAGACAAATTAACTCCCTATAGTTTGGACATTTTGAAAAGTTAGTTAATTTTAATTTTTTTAGTAACGGTAACGGTAGGAAGGGGGAATTGACCAAAACAATCAAATTGAGGGACCAAACACATTTCAAAAAAAGTACACCGACCAAACGCATAGTATTGGGATAGTTCAGGGACCAAATAATTATTTAATCCTTAAAAAAAGACCAATAGGGAGCCAGGGAAGCAAGGAAAGCTGGGAAAGCCAAAAAGCCAAGAAAGCAAAAAAGTCTGGAAAGCCGGGAAATCCAGAAAAGCCAGGCAACTCAAGGATCATAAGTAACAATTCAGGACTGGGACTTTCAAAACCCAGGGGTATCTCTTTTGCCCATATTGATGCCTAAAGTCCATCCTTGCAGAGTATGTTCACTAATCCATTTGGTCTCCATTATTTCAAAAATCCAACCAGGTCCTCAGGTCAAGCTTTGCAAAGGTATTTATCTATATTCGAGTCTGGTAAAATTCTTGCTTCTCATATATTAGCTTGTCGAGTCTTCTTCTTAATCTTTGAGTACCACCTATCGCCGAAATATCTGTTAATTGTAAAAAAAATGAATGACAAATCAACTCATGTAAAAACATGATAAACTAAACGGGTTGATAATGAGTCATTTCGAAGATTAGATCCACAAACCATTAAAAACTTGAGTTCAATAAAAACAACTTTTTGTCTTGGTGAAAGGTCATCATCGACCCATTGCAATCGAGCTGTTAGTAGCACACTAGGGGCTTCCAACCATACACCAAACCCTTTCCAAATACCTAAAACAAATACACCACATGCCAAAACCAACCCCGACTGAAACTAAGACCTTCTAATATCACCAGCTAAACAATCATCTCTAAGATCCAACTTCCCACAACTGAGGATTCTTCACCTTTATATATATATCCACCAAGAGTGATGACCCTTTTATCCCAAGAGTGAGAAAACAGATATCTCTTCAAGCACTTTCTCAAATTTCTTCGAAAGGTCAACAAAAAAAGAAAATAAAAAGAAAGGTTGAAAAAAAAAGAGAGCCTATGCATAAAAAAAGAGAAAATAAAAAGCCTCTCCTGAAAAAAAAAATTCCTCAAAATCTCTCTCGCAAAATAAAAAAATAAAATCAATCACTCTTGGACAACCCCATAACCCATAACCAAAGCCAAAATCCAATTTCCCAACCATACCCACAACTAGGTTCAGAAACCAACTACCCATCCAAACCTACAAGCCTAAAAGGCTAACCAATGATCGTTCTGCGATCGCCTTTCTGAAATTAACCAACTCCACATCCCAAAATGCCTTTGAGCCAGAGGCCAATCAAATCCTACACCCTAAAACCAGTCCATCCCAAATCCTATACCCTAAAACCAGTCCATCCCAAACGTCACACCCTAACACCAACCTATCCCCAGTAACTTAAACATTATTCCACTAACTCAGTTGCCACTTATAGCTTTGTTTCAATCGGTTATAACGTGATTTGGGTCCAAGACAGAACTTCTTGCAAAAGCATATAAAAATATCAAAATATAAACATTAAATAGGGTTCATGAAACTTGTGATACTCGGCGATAAACTCTGGATCGTGACTCTCATTTTATTCATTAGAGTCATCTTTTTTTTTTTAGAATACTCATTTTTGGCTCCCTCAAAAGTCTCTCCAAATCGAGTCTTTCTGGGGCTGTCTCCAGTTCTCTTCAGGAACTTTCCCATCTCATTTTATAAAATTTGGTTCATCGAGTCATCCTGGGGCTTCTCCTGCCAAACTCACTGGATACATAAAAGCTCATCATCTCCAGAAAAGGTTGTCCTTTCCATCTCCGCCTAAAGAAACGAAGAAGCTACAAAACCGTGATCCCTCAAGAAGAAGCGGCTTATCTTCACATGCATTGAAAGACCGGCTCCCTATGAGGTAAAGACTCGCTAGGTTGAAAACCCAAAAGGGCGGCCTAGGAAAAAGTTAGAGCATAAGAAAAATAAAAAGTCCTACGACTAATCCTAAGTGATTTCTTTTCTTGAATGATGCACTAGTTCAAAAGATTTAAATGCAAATGGAGCAGTTGAAGCAGACAATAGAACATTGGAAAACATTATAAAAAAAATGGCTGAAACAAAGAAAGACTGGCCAGAAAAACTGCCGTTAGCACTCTGGGGCTATCGCACGTCAGTTTACACACCTACTGGGGCTACACTTTATTCTCTAGCCTATGACATGGAAGCAATACTACCAATTGAGATTGAGGTCCCATCATTAAGAGTTATGATGAAATTAGACATAGCTGAGGTTGACTGGGTCAAACAGCGCTACGATGAATTAGCTTTGTTAGATAAACGGAGACTACTAGCCTTAGAACACACTTGAGCGTACCAAAAACGAATAGCTCGAGAATTCAACAAAAAAGTCAGAGGCCGTAGTATCCAAGTAGGAGATTTGGTGCTTTGCGAAAACCCCCTAGCTATGTCGACAATAGCGGAAAATGGAAGTCTCCTTGGATGGGACCTTACGTCGTCAAACAGATACAGACAAGAGGTGCAATTTTCCTCACTAATCAGGATGGGCAAGATCTTGTTCAACCCTTCAACATGGACAAACTCAAATGGTATTACGCATAGGTCAAAGATGTCCTTCAGTAACCAAGCAATTGTTTCTCTCTTCAGCTCGCTAGATTGAAAACCCGAAAGGGCGGTCTAGGCAAAAGTTAGAGCATTCCGGAAAAAAAAATATACAAGCAGAAATAAGGGCTCGCTAGATTGAAAACCCGAAAGGGTGGTCTAGGCAAAATTAGAGCACAACAAAAGAAAATTTAGGAGAAGAAGAGAGAACAATCTCCAGCTATGATCTCTAGCAGATAAGTCTACAACATTTCAGCATAAACATGTCTCCAGCAACAAAAAAGAATCTTCCCTCAGGGGAAGAACTACGTTGACCCGAGCCTTAGAAATGAGGAACGTAGGCAACCTTCGGGTCCGGTCGAACAAAGGTCAAACATGTATGGCCACATGATACAAGTCCCTATATATTATTCTCCTACATCCCCAGAAGTTGCCAAAACCTCATCATTTCCAGCAGCTCCGAAATGGTCCCTCAACGTCTGCGGCGTCCCAGCCGAGACCAAATGCTTCTGTAGGGTGTAAAGGATGCCCCAACCTCACTTGGATGAGAACCATCAGAAGTGTCCTCATCCTCATCATCAGCTTCTCTGTTATCTTGAATAGCAGGGTTGCTTGGGCAGGCACCATCACCGCGTTGGGCATTGCTCCGTCTGCCAACATGATTTGGGCCCGCTTCATCAGTCCGTCGGGCATTATTTCGCCGACCTGCATTACTCAATCTGGGAGGCGCATTGCTTGGTCCCGTCTTATCAGGAGCACGTGCCATCTGGCCTCCGAGACCGTGCACTCGTCGGAATTCTTCCTGCAAAACCTCGGGAACTTCCGGACCAGAACTCTCCAAGTCCTCGTCGATTTCCATCAGTCGGGCATCTATACTACTGGTCACCTGCCTGGACAGGATTCTCCTCAGCACATGCCTGATTATACGAGAATGCTCCTCAGCAGCCAAGAGTACCCATGACATATATTCATGGGACAGAAGCATGTTCTCAGAAAAAAATTATTAGCTGAGGCCCGCAGGGGGTAGTCACTTCCCCACATATCCCGGATGAGAGGACCCACATCTCCTCAATCTGCAGCATGTCCATCAGGGGACGATTCTCATCTGGAATGACATGTTCATGATGTGGTCTGACGGAGACCAACCAAGATAACTTGAGCGTAAGCCCCGGTAAACAGAAAAAAGTTCGGATCCGCCAGTGTCTTATGACCCTGACTATGTCAAGAGAGCCAATGTGCAAGAAGTGTTCTATCTAGTGGCGCTCAGTTATCAGATTATTGCGATAATGGTCGTGGGACCCATAACCCGCGGGTGTGTACATCCCTCCTACAAGCTCAGGATTCATGACCTGATTAAAATGCTCTTCCAGCCACATGTGAATCAGGATGGGGCTGCCAGAAGGAACGGTCTCATCGCTAGTCGCAAAAACATCTAGCCCAAGCAAAGTCTCAGCCAAGATAATGGGAATAATATTTACCCAACGCTTTCGAGCTTGCAGCACCTAGTCAACAACCCAAACATCAATAACTCTAGGTTGGCCCACCAAAAAATATCTCCCCAGCATGCACAGAAAAAGGGCAGCCAGCCTGCGCCGAGAATATATCGGCTCGTCCCTATAGTCAGAATAAATGGGGGGGGAAGAACAGTCAAATCAAAGTTAACTCCGTTATAAAAATTTGGAGTTCCATCACGACTTAAGCCAAATAGTTCCCTTATCGCCATAAAGGGACGCCTCCGCACAAACGGCATAGCAATCGGTCCAATGGTAGGCATACCCACCATGGCACAAAATTCTTCAAAGGTGGGACACATCTCATTTAAAGAAAAATTAAACAGATGGCATGGAACTGACTAGAATAGGGATGCTGCCCTCAACATCTCCCAGTTTATTTGGAGCCCCCGCCATGAAAGGACTAGAGCTGTCAAATAGGGCAAAAGCCTGCGGGCATGCCCGCCCTGCCACCCATTAGGGGCGGGTTGGGCTGATGTCTTAGATACTTATTTGGAAAACAGGCTTTTCGGGCTTTACCCGTGCGGGCCGTGGGCTTTGCGGGGTGGGGGATGGGCAACCCGTAATTTCTTATATTTTTTAAAAGTTTTAAATTCATTTACAAATTACATTGCATAGTGTAGACACCCCAATTTCGTACCCCTGGTATGTGACTGACATAAAATATCAAGAACTGTCAAAACTTAACAAATGTCAAGTTACAGGAGTTAAAAATGCGAAAGGCAAAGCAGGATGCGCGAAACAGTGAACTGCGGGGGGTGAAAGTGCGAAAAAACAAAGTCAAATAGTGCCCATGGTGCCGCACCAAGACCCTTGGTGCCACCACATCATCATGCTGGTGCCGCACCAAGGGGTGTCTTGGCCGCACCATGCCCATTCACTGTAGCTGTCTCAGAGAAGAAATGGTACAACCCTTGAAGCTCGTGGTACAACTCATTGATGCAGGCTGAACAAACTTCAAAATGCCCGATGGATCCTGCTTCTCAACTATAAATAGAGACCCCGGCCTCCTCATTTCAGCTGTTCAGTCTCCGCGATAAAAATCGCAACGAAGTTCTGCCTCTTCGTTCCTTCGATAATATTAGTACGAGAGGTGTGAGATAGGTGAGTGGAAGCCCCTAAAGTCTCCAAACCCCGTCCAAACTCCGTCAAAATAAATACCCATAGGTCATAAGTGATCCCTAGCCTAGTTGTTAGGTATCCACCTCACTTCCCCTGCCCAAAAATCCCAAAGTAAGTCGTTACACTGCCCGAGTAACGAGCTGAAAAGTCAAAAAACTAAGCCGTGGTTCCGCCCAACCAAAAAGGCCAAAACCTACCAAAATAAGCTGTCACTCTGCCCGAGTTGACAAGACCAAAGTCTTAGAAATAAGCAGTCACTCTGCCCAAATCAAAACAACAACCACACAACAAACAACAAAAAAAGACTCCCTCTTCCTGAAGGACAGAGCGAGCACACCACCGCTCTAAAAGGTAAAGCCTTTAAGGGCGTTGTTTATTTTATTTATTTACTTTTCCGTCTTTTTATTATTTTTAAAGTTGTTATTTAAATCCGGCACAATGTAGCCAATATAAGCTGTTGTGCTGCCCGGATTAGAATAGGAAATAATATGTAAAAGAGCCGTTATAATGGCCAAATATTGTTAAATATGTTGTAATTATTGTAAGGAAATGGTTGTGAGTCCGTAAATAATGTAGCCATGGATGTATTTGTTTTAATTTCTTGTCTTTTAATACTTTATTTATTTGCTAAATAAATATAACAATAAGCATACTTCAACCAAAAACCATTTTTGAGACCGAAAGGGCGAGTTGGGTGCCTAGCACCTTCCCAACTCGTAACTTAGCCTCCGAACCCGTTTTCTTTTTCTCTGGTTTATTTTTCTTTTCTTTGGTTTTGCTTTATTTGCCTTAAAATAAAGATGGCGACTCTAAAACTTTCAGATTCAGTGGGGCCTCGCAACACTCCTTCTTTGCACTTTTCTGTTTTCCCCTAAAAAAGGGAAAAATGGGAATGGAAGGGTGATGTATTCTCATATCCTGGTATCCCCTAAAAAGGGATAACTTGATGCGGGAAACCCAAAGCTCCCATAGTAATCTGAACGGGCCATAAGGCTATTTTTAATAAAATCCATAGTGGGGGCGTCGCAATATCCTTTTTTGCACTTTTCCGTCTTCCCCTAAAAAAGGGAAAATGAGAATGAAAGGGTAATGCATTCCCATATCCTGGTATCCCCTAAAAAAGGAATAACTTGATGCGGGAAACCATAAGTTCCCATATTGGATATAAAATCCACTAAAGGCAACCGAGGCACATTCAAACGTGCTAACATAGACAACACTCCTCTCGCACTTTTGATTTCGTCTTCCCCTAAACAAGGGAAGGTGGAACGAGAGCAGTGGATGTCCCGCATCCGCACGTACGCGCACCCCTATCCAAGGGCGCGCGGGGCGCGGGTCGCACCCCGGGAACCTCACGGTGGCGACTCTGCTGGGGAGTTGTTTTATTTTAAATAAAATGGATGGCTAGACTCGTAAAATAAAACTTTTTTGTTTTTATTTGTTTCTGGCTGCAGTATGCTTGTTATATTAATTTACGCATTTGAATATAGTGTTCCTATACATCCGTGTCTATATTTGTGGATATGATCCTCCATCTTGCAGCAGTTTCGTTCCGATAACCGTTACAGGTGTGTTTAAGAATATTTAAAAAAAATTCAAAAAAAAATAAAAAAAATTCGAAAAGTAAAAAAAAAATTATATGTGTTACAAATAAATTCCGGGCAGCACAACAAAAGAGCCTGAGCTTTATTTTACTTCCGGCTCTATATTATTATTTATTTCAGTTCATTTTCTTTTTCATTTTATTATGTACATTTATACATATCTGCATTCATTCTGTCGTTTTATTTTGGGGACATATGACCAAATTTGTAATTAATAGGGATAGATAGCTTCCCCACTTTTCTTTCTATTTCTTAAAATGGCGTGTTTGCTTGCTTGTGCCCAAAAATAAAAAGCCGAGAAAATCCACACATAACAGCAAGACAGGCCATATCTGCTTCATTTTTCTGTTCATATATCTATAAAATAAATAAAGACTTTACTATTTTTTTTAGATACCGCACACACGTGCACGCATATAGGAATATTCCGAACTGTTACCCTACACCATGGCCAGCCTACCCCCTTGCATAAGCCAACGTTAGAATGCATATAGTTTCTCATGACACTTCACAGACCGACCGGTTTTTGCATCTCTGGGTTATGAGTCAGCCCCTGTCAATTATATATATATATATATATATCAAAAAAAAATGCGCAAGTTCAAAAATAATATAATAAGTGCGTACAAAAAAATATAATACATAAATGTGAATAACAAACAGGGGCTGACTCATAATTCTCAGATGCTCGACCTAGATCATTTTGGATGGTGGATCCTGGAAAGAGTATAGGCCCTTTATCTAGGACTAGTCCAGTCCTGGGGAGTCGAAAGGCAGGTGGAATACGTTGGTCCTATACTCTAGAGAAAGAATCCACTGTTCCAGGAAAGGTCCTGAGACTGTCAAAATAAAGTAGGTGCTTATCCGGTCAATTGTAGGGAACAAAAAAAAAATACTAATAAAAAGGCACGCTGTACTCCAAGCCCAGACAGCCTCCAGCTAGCCTTCTGATACCTCAAAAACCCCATTTTCCTCAGAAACCTGGCCCGAATTTGGAAAGGCAGAGATAATATTGGCTGGTTGATACGAAAAAGTAGTGCAGAACTCAGATCAGAGGGTATCAGTTTCAGATCAGACAAGGGCAGAATCAGTTCAGAGGGTACAGATTTGAGCGGTATGGCAACAGAAAGTGAACAGTAAGCCATGGGTACAGATTCAGGGGCTCCAGGGTATCTTCCGACCCCAGCAATGCGGCAATGGCTAGACCAAAATTTGGATGCACTGACTGATCGTATAATAAGCCACGTGGCTAATTTGGTGCAAAATTTAAAATCAAGTGGTGAGGAAATATCTTCTCCTGTAGTTCCCCAAGAAGCATCACCCTTCCATGTTCCTCCAAATCCAATTTCCCAACCAAACACCAACCCACTTACCCAATATCCCTACCCTATCCAATATCCTTATCCTACCCAATATCCCTACCCTATCCAAAATCCTTATCCAATCCAATATCCCTATCCAACCCAATATCCTTATCCTACCCAATATCCCTACCCTATCCAAAATCCTTATCCAATCCAATATCCCTACCCTATCCAAAATCCTTATCCAATCCAATATCCCTATCCAACCCAAAACCCACCAATCCAATATCCATATCCAACCCAAAATCCTTATCCTGCCCAAAGTCCTTACCAGATACCACAGTCAGAAAACAACCCAGCCTCCCCTAATCCTACCAACATATACCAAAACCCAACTTTCCCGTCCGCCAAAATGGAGGCTGACATCGAAGATTTGAAAACCATGTAGCTTAAAGTTCTAAACCAGGAAGTTTCTAATGAAAATCTAGGAGACAACTTTCTGGGTATGATAGACAGAGGGACTGATTATGAAAAGCTCCCTGCTGAGTTCGAGTCTATTTCTAATAAGCCTCTGCACTGGTACACCACGACCGGTCCGCCTCCCGACACCCTGCAGACCTGGTAGACCGCTTCGGATATACTATCCCCGATCCTTTCCCTAGCTTTACGAATTGGTCATCTACCAATCTGTTACCTATAGTTGAGGATCTCAAACCCCAGGTCCTCAACAATGTAATAACCCCTGTATGGTATGCTTTTAATAATAATATAAATGTCTTTGCTTATTCCTTAGTTGCACCTACTTTAAAAGACGCATTAAAAGATAATAATTATGATAATGAGTCATTTAATAAAATGGACCCAAAAGATAAAAATTATTTGCTTGAGCTTGCAAAGTCGGGCCAAGTACTGTGAATGGCCATTCCTCAACAGATATCAAGACTGTCCACTATCAACTGGGCCGACAATGAAGTCAAAGAAATCGACCGAGCTACCTCCAAGGTCCGTAAAGAAAGGCACTCATTGATCTCCTCAAAGAGTTCATAGATATCTTTGCTCGGTCCTACGAAGATATGCTCGGCTAGATCCTATAGTCGAGCACCGATTTTCCACATATCCTGATGCTCGCCTGCCAAACAAAAGCTCCGCCGCATCAAGCCTGAATGGTCACTATAAGTCAAAGAAGAAATCATGAAACAGCTGCGCGTCAAGTTCATTCGGGTAGTTGAATACCTGACCTCGCTGTCCAATATAGTGATCGTTCCCAAGCCCAACGGGAAAGTCAGAATATGTGTAGATTTCCGCGACCTCAACAAAGCGTCGCCCAAAGATGACTTCCCCCTGCCCAACATTGACATTGTGGTAGATGCCGCCGCAGCTCACAAAGTCCGATCCTTCGTCGACGGCATGCTGGGCTACAACCAAATCAAAATGGCAGCAGAAGACCAGGAGAAGACCTCATTCACTACTCCCTGAGGAACTTATTGTTACAATGTCATGCCATTTGGACTGAAGAATGCCGGAGCCACTTACCAGAGGGCTGCCACCACCCTCTTCCACGACATGATCCACAAAGAAATAGAGGTCTATGTTGATGATATGATTGTGCATTCCAGCGACGCCAATGGTGCTCACATTAAAGATCTTCGAAAGTTCTTCGAAAGACTCAGAAAGCACCAGATGAAGCTTAACCCCACCAAATGTACATTCAGGATTACCAGAGGCAAAGTCCTGGGATTCTTAGTAACTGAGCAAGGCATCGAGATCGAGCCAGAAAATATCAAAGCCATCCTAGAAATGCCACAGCCAAAAACTCCCACCGAAGTCAAAGGCTTCCTAGGCCTGCAAGACATCGGCTTCATCGACACCGACCACCACCTATGAACCCTTCTTTAAACTCCTAAAAAAGAATACCGACCAAGTCTGGGACGCAAAGTGCCAGCTAGCCTTTGAAAAAAATAAAAGCCTACCTTACCAATCCCCCTGTGCTAGCTCCACCTCATACACATAATCCTCTCCTCTTATACTTAACCGTCACAGACACATCAGTAGGGGCTATGCTTGCCCAAGAGAAGAAAGATTCCTACATTGAAAATGCCATTTATTTCATAAGTAGGAAGCTACAAGGAAGCGAGCTAAACTATTCTACTGAAAAAGCCGCAGGCCTAGTCCGGGCCACTCGAGGCTCAAAACCTATCTCCAGGGAAGGTCCATCAAGCTCATATCCAGGATGGACCCCATCAAATACATCTTCGGTAAACCATCACTTTCTAGCAGACTAGCCAAGTGGTCCTTTCTTCTTAATGAGTTTGACATAACGTATGTCACACTCAAGTCTATCAAAGGGAGCATCATTGCAGACCACTTAGCCGATCTACCTCTGAAGACCGAAGATGCGACTGAGCCCGGTGAAGGTGTCCCATGAAGGTGTGAAATCACCGACCAGACACTGCTGGCGTATGTTCTTTGACTGAGCCGCGAACAAAAGAGGCTTTGGCATATGAATCCCAGCACTGATCCAACTGACTCTCATACTCCACTGGCTATAAGGTTGGAGTTCGAATGTTCAAATAATACGACGGAATATGATGCCTGTATTGCTGGCCTAGAAGAAGCTCTCCAAAGGGGATCTAAAGATCTCGAAGTCTACGGAGACTCGGCCCTGATCATAAATCAAGTCGAAGGAAGATGGAGGACCCAGGATCCTCGGCTGCAACTCTATCATGCCAAGTTAATAATACCGCCGCCCGATTTGGTTCTATCTCGCTCCATTATCCGCCACGAGATAGGAATCAATTCGCCGATGCCCCGCCACTCAAGGCCATCGGTCTAGATTCCCGTCGAAACTAAAGTCCACCATTTATAGTCGGGAAGAAGGTCACTTCGCATACCTGCTTCAAAATCAACGCAGCCTCAAGCATCATGAACCCCGGTATGCCGACATCTTAAATCGCTCCGTAAAAATCTTTATCCTCCCGGCTTAGACAAAAGGGGAAGAGTCTCCGCGAAGATGGGCTTCCCAATTGCACTCACGGTGGCGGCACGTATAAGAGGCATTATCAAGGCCTCAACTTACTATGTGTCAATCAGGCCAAAGCTGAGCAAATTATGGATCAACTACACGGTGGTACCTGTGGGCCCCACATGAACGACCATATGCTATCAAAGAAAGTCATCCGACAGGGGTACTATTGGAGTACGCTCGAAACTGATTGTATTCGGTGGGTGCGACATTGCGACAAATGTCAACGGTTTGCTACGGTTTGCAAAGATGTGCCCGCACACGCCCTATACAACTCCACATCCCCCGGCCCTTCTCAACATGGGGTATCGACGCCATAGGCCAAATTCACCCGAAGGGATCCAATGGCCACGAATACGCCCCGGTAGCCGCCGACATTTCACAAAGTGGGTAGAAGCCTCTTCCTACAAGATCCTAAATGCCCGAAAGGTGTCCGAATTTATCCGGCCCAATATCATATACCGCTATGGGTACCTTTCGAGATCATTTCCCATAATGGCTCTCATTTTGAAGGGGACGTGAATCGTCTGCTGGACGAGTTCAAGATCCAAAGACACAAATCCTCCCCCTACCGGCCATAAGCCAATGGTGCCGTTGAAGCAGCCAATAAAACTCTCGAGAACATCATCAGAAAAATGGCTAATACAGAAGAGATCGGCCGTAAAATTGCCACTAGCCCTCTGGGCTACCAGACGTCCCGCACACCCACCGGGCTACCCCTACTCCCTCGGCATATGGCATGGAAGCGGTACTACCAATAGAAGCGGAAATTCCATCGTTGAGAGTGATGATGGAAGTCGATATAGCGTAAGTTGATCGGGTCAAAGGGCTGCACGAAGAACTAACCTAATTGATGAACGACGCCTGTTAGCCTTGGAGCATACCCGGGCATATCAAAGGCGCATCGCCCAAGCTTTCAATAAAAAAGTCAAAGGTCGTGATATCCAAGTTGGAGACCTTGTGCTTCGAGAAAAACCCCCTAGTTATGTTGATACTAGGGGAAAATGGAAGTATCCCTGGATGGGACCGTACATCGTTAAGGAGATCCGATCAGGAGGTGTCGTGCTTCTCACGAACCAGGATGGGGAAGATCTTGTCCAGCCCTTCAACCTCGACAAACTTAAAAGGTACTACGCCTGAGCCATCTGTGGGTTCCCGGGATGGGTGCTCACGCGCCCGCGCGCCTCTGGATAGGGGTGCTGCCTCAGTGATGCGGTGACATCCATCGCCTGCTCCAAACCTCCCTTTTCTAGGGGAGGACGAAATCAAAAGTGCGGGAGGAGTGTTGTCGGAATAGCGCGTTGAAATGCGCCTCGGTTGCCTTTAGTGGATTTTTGATCCGATATGGGAGCTTTGGATTTTCTATGTCAAGTTATCCCTTTTTTAGGGGATACCAGATATAGGAAAACATCACCTTTCCATTCCCATCCTCCCTTGTTTAGGGAGAACGTGCAAAGAAAGATGTTCAGTACTACTATGGATTTTATGAAAATAGCCTTATGGCCTATTTCGGATCACTATGAGTGCTTTGGGTTTTCTACGTCAAGTTATCCCTTGTTTAGGAGATACCAGGACATAGGAATACATCACCTTTCCATTCTCATTCTCTCATTTTTAGGGGAGAATGTGAAAGTGCAAAGAAAGATGTTGCGAGGCCCCACTGGATCCAAAATGTTTTTAGAGTCGCCATCTTTATTTTAAGGCAAAAATAAAGCAAAACCGTAAAAAGAAAACCGAGATGAAGAAAACGGGTTCTGAGGCTAAGTTACGAGTTGGGAAGGTGCTAGGCACCCAACTCGCCTCTTTCGGTCTCAAAACGGTTTTTGGCTAAAGTATGCTTTTTGTTATATTTATTAAACAGATAAATAAAGCATTAACTGCCTACAAATACATCCATTACATCTATATTATTTACAGACTTGCAACAGTCTCTTTTACAAACAATTACAAATATACTTGGAAATATTTGGCCATAGTAACGGCTACATTTAGTATTATTTCCTAAATAAATCCGGCAAAGATAACTGCTATATATTGATATTGAACCGACCGAAATAATATATTTACAAATAAAGACTTTATGAATAAATAAAGTAAATAATTACAAACCTATCTAAAAACATTTTGCCATAATAACGGCTACATTTAGTACTATTTCCTAATTAAATCCGGCAAAGACAACCGCTTATATGGCTACATTGGGCCGACCGAAATAATACTTTTACATATAAATGAAAGACTTAAAAATAAAAACTTACAGACAAATAGGGGTGTGCTCGCTCGCCCTCCTGGGAGAGAGAGTCTTTTTTTGAAGTTGAAGTTGTGTGTTTGTGTGTTGTGTGTTGTGTAAATTTGGGCAGCGGATCGCCTCGAAAGTTACTTTTGGCCTCGGATCGGGCAGGTAATCGCTTGTTTCGGTTGTTTGTTTGATCGAGTAGGTCAAATCGGTAGAGTAACGGCCATTACTAGCTGATTGGCCTTTTAAATCGGGCAGAGCAACTGCTCTTTCCACGATTTTTGGACCGGGGAAAAAGGGTGGATACCTAGCTGGGGGGCTAAGGTATACTCCTATTGGTTGGATTTGTGTTTGGAGGAAGTTTGGCAGAGTTTCGAGGCTTTGGAGGTGATCTCTCACTATCTCACACCGCTCTCTAATTCTCCAGCGTAACGTTAACGCGGAGAAGCTTTACGGATGAATGTTGTGTGAAATGAAGAGCCGGGCTCTGCTATTTATAGGAGGAAAACAGGGACATCGTGGGAATTAAAATTCCTTCACTGTGCATCAAATGGCTGTACACCGCGCTGAAGAGTTTGCACTTTGCTGCAACTGTTTGAAGACTGTGCGCTGAAGGAAAGGGTTTTGGGCGCCATGCTATAGGAATTTGGGCGCCATGCCCAAATTTGTATGGGGCCACGCCCATTTCTTCTTTTGTGCTTCAAATGATTGTACCATGCGTTGGAAAAATTGTGTTTTGCGGCAAAAGTTGGATGAACAGTGGCTGAGAAGTGGAATTGGGCGCCACCCTATATGAGTTTGGGCGCCATGCCCAAACTTGATGGTAGCCATGCCCAAATTTCAAAGTTGGTCCATTTTGAACATCCAGGTCCCTGCAATTTGTCCTTTTGCGCATCCTGCTTTGTCCTTTTGCACTTTTGACCATGTAACTTGACATTTGTTAATGATTTAACATGTCTTGATATTTTTTGTCATGTCACATACCAGGGGTACGAAATTGGGGTGTCTACAGAGCCCCTCAACGATGGGGTCTACGGGTAACCCGCAGCTTACTGAGTAGACGAACATCGTTGATAAGAATAGACTCTCCAATTTCGTTTCATTTCAAAACGAGGGAGAAATATGCGGCAGGTAGCAGTTATAATGCATCAATTTATCAAACCTCCATATCCTAGACATTTTTAGTCAGTTATAACAGGTTATCGCAGTTTTTAAGCAGATCTGCAAGTTGAATGCTCTGATGGTCGGACCTACTAATGTAGGCTGCCTACGTATCCCTTAATAAAAGGAATCAGACCAAACGTAGTTCGGCCTAAGCCGAAACAAACAACCAATGAGGAAGTTGTGCTCTTTTTTGGGTCAAACCCATCCAAGAACACAAACGAAGAAAAGATTTTCATGTTTTTCGAAAAGCCGTATTCTTCCGGTCCGAAACCGTTGTCAAATACGGTATGAAGATTTTTGTGTTTTTCGAAAACCGTATTTTCCCCGGAAAATACCTGTCGTTGAAATACGTTAAGAGGCATTTTCAAAATCATGTCTGGCTGGCCATATCTCCGATTTTCCAAACATAATAAGAAAACTTCAAATTTTCGAAAACTGTATCCGACCGATAAATTGTCATCAAATACGATAAAAAGAATTTTCTTCAAATTTTCGAAAACTGTATCCAACCGATCAAAATCTGTCGTTGGATACGACAAAGAGATTTTTCTTTTTTCTTCTTCCTCTTTTTTTTTTTTTTTTAATATTCCTCTTTTTTTTTTTTTGAACAAAAACCCTTTTGGAAAAGATTTCTCTTTTATTTTAAAAGCAAATTTTCCTTAAAAGGAAATTATTCTAATAGTCAAGGTAATAATATTGTACATGACTTACCTTTTATGCCGGGGTGGCTACCGCGGATTTGGCTGATCTTGGCAGTTTTGCCACTCTTGCTGGGAATTTTATTCTCTCCCTTTTTTTTGTGATGGTCGTGCTTACTGAAATAGGCTGCCTACGTATCCTTATTCAAGGAATCAGACCAAACGTAGTTCGCCCCTGCTGGGGATTTTGGTCTTGTTCTTTTCCCCTTTTTTTCATTTTTTTTCATGACTTTATTATTATTATTTTTTTTTGATTCTCTTTTTTTTTCTTTGATTGATTTTTTCTTTTCTTTTCTTTTTGCAAAAATTTTTTTGAAAGAAGAGGGGCTTACCTTTGCCGCTGAATTTTCTGACTTTTCTGCTTGTTTGGCGGCTGATTTGCTGGAGATATGAGTTTTCCTTGCTCTTTGGGTGAAAGGTCATCAAATGTGGTTAACAAAATTGCTTTTGTTAACTTTCTGTTAAGTCTCAGGGACCACTTTGCAGCTTTGAAATTTGGAGGATTTAAGTGCTGATGTTGAATTGTTTGGAGGGGGAAAAGTGAAAATTTCACTTTTTCCTCCCTTTCTTCTTCACTTACGGGAGAAAGGAAATTTCATTTCCTTTTCTCTGCTTCTGCTTCAGTTCTTTCCGCCGACGACGAGGTAAGCTTTCTATATTTTTTTTTCATTTTCTCTCCTTTTCTCAATTTTCTTCCGCCGAAATTTTTGTTTTTCTACGCAGATGGCTTCTTCCTCTAGATCTAGGAAAGGAAAAGCACCAATGGACCCGGAATCTGGCGAGAAAAAGAAAGAACTTCCCCCTTTGGTTCGGAACCATGTTGGCTATTATTATTTAGAGCACGAGTGGGGCAATCTGGTGCGAGACTGGTACAAACACGTCTCGAATCTTCCTGATCCCAATGTGAGTATAACTTTCTCCCACCCATTTGGTTAATTTTTTCAGATCTGCTTATTTTCTGTGCTGTTTTGGACTTTTGGAGTATATATATGCTGCTTATGATATTTATGCATGTGATTTATGGACTAAAATGATGCAATTTTGGTAATAATACATGAAATTTGGACAATTTATTTTTGCGATGCCCAAATTGAACTAGTAGTTACTATTTGACTCTACTATGCATGATTTATAATGTTAATACAAATAAGGCTATATGATGCACGTTTTGGTCCTGAAAATATTTTTATATGGAATATATTCACAATACGAAATTTTCGGAATGAAATGCAAAATTTTCCGAACACATTTTTCGGATACATTTTCGGATATATGCATGACTTAACAGATATATTTAATGCATCAGAATTTATTTTTTATGCATGCTAATGCTGTAGGAATATAAGAAATGCCCAGAAGATATTATTTTTCCATGGCAGGTGGCATTTTTATTTTCTTTTTCGTGCATTCCTGATACAGCTTATTGAATAATAGATGCCAAAAATGATGCATGTATCATTTTATTTAAATGCAAATGCGATGCTGAATATACAACGAGATGTTCTTTTGATGTGAATGCATGATAATTTATTATTTTTTTTTTTACAAATGTGAAAAATAAAGGAAATGTGACATGCATATTTAAATGCAAAATATATATTTTAGAGGTATGATATTACAAGCTAGAGCTTGTGATATTATTACAAGCTTTAGTGTTAGTACCGTTAGATCAAATCTATTTAGATCTCTACACTGTTAGATCAAATATACTTTTTTTAAGTAATAACACGGACTTTCCAAATCATCACCAAACTTAATCATCTAACGAGTCTAACACTAAAGCTTGTAATATTATTACAAGCTCTAGCTCGTAATATCATTTGCCTATATTTTATCTCCCTTTCTTTTTCTAACATGTTGACATGTACATTTATGCAAAGTATATTTGTATATACTTAAAAATGATAATATGTATTTTTATGTGCAAAAACAATTTTTAATGTACATATATATATATATATATATATATATATATATATATATATATATATATATATATATATTTTTTTTTTTTTGTTGTTTTTTTTTTGAAAAATCTGATGTATTGAATGTGCAAGAAGAAAAGGGTTTGTGGGATACTTACCTTTATTTTCTTCTTTTCGCCTCTCTTTCCAGAGCTGGTTTTGGACAAGGCCAGGGCCACTTGTGCCAGAGTATCTGATATATTTCATTCGATGCCTTTGCCAGCTCAGGCTTTGGTAGATGAGACGGGTTTGGGAGTCTTTATGCGGGCCTTTACTCCCTTCCGTAGTTACAGAGTCATCTTTGACGTGCTGCGGAACTTCTGGTGGGATACCACCCACACTTTCCACCTTAGCTGGGGAGAGATCACCATGACTCCTCGCGACTTTTGCTATTCGGCATTTCTACCAATATTGGGCGAACTGACCTCGATTATACTCTCCGCGAGCCATGACGAGGTGGAGGACCTTTGGGGTTCGTGCCCGAGTACAAGATAGTGATGAGGTGACCATTCCCAGCGTGAAGAAGTGGCTTCTAGAAAATGCCGGGGTGTTGATCCCGAGGATAGCGTTGACGCGTGTCGGTCTGGGCACGCTCTCTTTGCCAATGCTTCCACTACCCTGAGGGTCTCTTTGATGGGCTGCCTTCGAGACCTGGAACATGTGATTGATTATGATTGGGGGCAGGCAGGTCTGGCTGAGCTTTACTTCTGCATGGATAAATTGAGTCGGAATGACTCAAAGGTGATGACTGGTTTTGCTCCTGCCTGGGAGGTACTTTTTCTCCTTTTTTTTTCGTCAGTATATATATATATATATATATATATATATATATATATATATATATATATATATATATATATTATTTTGCCGACTTTATCTCCTCTCTTTTTTTCGGTGTGGGCTTACTCGTCTTTGACTTTATACAGGCCCATCAAGCGGCGATGTACTTGGCCCACCGTATCTGGTCAAATTTATAAATGCGAATCAGAAAGAGACGGACGCCAGAGGCCATTATGTTGAGTCACTGGGGCTGCAGAACAGAGTGGCAAGCTCGACTTCTGGTTCGGTGACTTTGTTCCCTTGGCGGAATCTGGTAGGGCCGATCGAGGTTACTCTGATATTTAATCGTTGCCGGATCTTGATGGTGTCTATCATGTGCGACTCTTTGTATATGGGTGAGCGGGTCAACCGCCAGCATGTCCCGTTTTCGGTAGCCCCGGTGGCACCTCCTCCACCTCCTCCGAATGTGATCGATCCAGATTGTATACCAAATCGGCTTCAGTACCTGGGCAAATATCAGATGCCTGCCAGTGATTTCCCGGTGATAGCCTATGAAGACTTTTTGAGGACAATGCTCCATCCTCCTCCTCCTCCTTTTGTGACCGGGAGGCGTGCATCTGCTGATGATGCTTGGGCTGGATCTTCTCATTCTGTTTTGGATGCACGACTCGAGTTTTCCATGCCTGACGATGCCTTTTCATCCTTCCCATACCGGCGAGATGGTAGGCTCATAAGGGAGGTCTTTCCTGATGTGGAGATTCCTGAGGAGTACCGTGTTCCTGATCAGGCTTGCACGGTATATTCATCACTCTCTTCCCTTTTTTTTATTTTTTTTCATTGAATGATGCCTCTTTCATTCGTTTTTTTTATTTGACTGATGCTCTCTTTTTTTTTTTCATTTTTTTTCAGGTCAAGGTGTCCACATACAAGAGACTGTTGCGGGGCTTCGTTGGCATCAACAAACTCTATCAGCGGCTGATGGATGACTTTTCATGTCGGAGCAATGAGGCTATGCGGCAGACCAGGCGTCGCAATGATGATGATGATGACGATGATGCGGACGCAGGATCAAGCCGTGTCCAGAGCAGGGGACGGATACGCAGGTCTGATGGCACGCTAGGCCCCCGAGTCAGGGGAGGTGGCTTGAGCAGAGGCATAGCATCTTTTGACTATTAGCTTCTTTTCCTGCACATGTCAGCTTTTTTTTTTTTTTCTTTTCTTTTTATTTGTAATTAGTAATTAGTATCGGTACGAACATGAATGATGAAATGTAATATAATTTTAAATGACATGATAAAATAGAATGCACACTTAAAATACATGCAGAAAATAAAGCTATACCGACTCCTAAGGGTAATGGCACGCCGTATTTTAGAAATGAATTTGAAAAGAATACACCTTCGGTTTTAAGGGGCTTTTCTGGCGATCTGCGGGTAGAGGAAGAGGCAGCCGCCTCTTCCTGTGCGAGGGGGCATAATTGTGGCCATCTACACTCTTGTTTTTTTTTTTAGAAAGGCGGCTGAATTTTATTAAAAAATAATAATAGGAGTACAAAAAGGAGGGGGACAACCAGCCTTACCCAAAAAAAAGGGGGGACAAAGGAGCCTTACCTCGAGCAAAAACAAAGAGTGGAAATTACTTCCTATAACTATACAGCCCATAAGACGAAAGATTAATTAGTGATTTGGACGGAAACCAGAATTTCAGAGGCAGTAAAGGAGCAATTTGGGTGTGGCACATAAGGGATTTGGGCGCCATGCCCAAACTTCATGAGGGTGGCGCCCAAATTGGCTTTTCCTGGGAGATTTCTGGGCCACTGCTCACCACTGTTCGTCCTGTTTGTCGATTTTCTTTATTTCTGCTATAAAAGGAGACCCGGCGAGCCTGAATTCTTCACGTCTGTTTTTCTTTCAGCCTGCTTCGTTTCTTCTCAGCTTCTCCTTCTCAGCTCTTCCTTTTGACAGAGGAAGTTTTATATTTCTGCTCTAATGGCTGCCCCTTACCATACCCCTTTGGAATTAGAAATTTATGAAAATGCTCTCGACCTATGGATTCTTGCTCTCCGAGCCGACGAGCGTGACTGGTTCGATCACATTTTTGGCTTCAGGTACCTTCTTTCCTGGAGAAATATTGTGATCAACTGGGACATGCTGAGAGGAGCGTCCAGGTTCTGGTCTCGTCAGGATCATCTCTTTAACTTTGGGATGAATGAAATGTGCCCATGCTTTGAAGAATTTTGTGCAATGTTGGGAGTTGCTGCCACTCGTAATATTGCCGTGCCCTCGCCTCGGAGGCGTCCCTACATGGCAATTAGGGAGCTATTCCGCACTACTCGCCTAGCCACCCCGTGTTTCTATAACGGGGTGAACTTTGACTTGACCGTTCTTCCACGATCATTTACAGAGTTCATAGAGGACGACGTGGACTATTTGAGGCGCCGGTTGACGGCTCTCTTCTTGTGCCTAGTGGGAAGGTATCTGCTGGTGGGCCATCAGGGATTTATTGATGTGCGAGTGGTAGATCTTGCCCTGCAGGCACGTGATCGCCGGGCGAATATCGTTCCAGTAATCATAGCAGAGACTCTGGTTGGCTTGGATGCTTTTTCTGGTGGCGACGAACTTTTCCCTACTGGCAGCCCCATTCTGATCCATACGTGGCTGGAGGAGCATTTTCAGTGCGTGATGGCTCCTGCTCCTTTCGGGGGGAGATATGATCCGGGGCTTTATGGCTTCCGCGGCCGCTTTCCTCAAACCAATTTTTCTGATTATGACTGGACCGAGGATTTCTTTCGGAGGGGCTCCATGGACATATCCTGGGTGATTAGCCACTGGGAGATTCGGCACTTCCTCTTGCACTCCGCTGGCTATGCCCAAGTCGTCATGTTGGGTATCAAAAGAACTTCTTTTTATAGTGCTGACAGAATATTCGTCCGCTCGGGTTGGGGTTTGGAACAGAGTTATTCGCACACGACTCGCCTGATGTTTTTGGAGATGACGAATGACAGGACTCTGACTTTTGATTTTCAGCTGATGTGGCGTTTGGACTTTGATAGGCTTCTGGTGGCCTATTTGTTCTCTGATTATATATTCTTGTCCCTTGAATACTTGGCCTGGATAATGGTGATTGATGAGGGAACCTCTCGCGGATCCTATGGCGTCGAAATTT
>CM028382.1:63529395-63600687 GCA_013146195.2 Codonopsis lanceolata | reverse complement strand
GGTTGTAGTGCCCGTGGCCAGCGTAGAAAATTCCCCTTTGTTGAGGCGGTTTGAGCATCATGGTTTTCATGTTTTCCATGTCGGCCTCCATTTTGGTGGGTGGGGGAGTTGGTTTTAGGTATATCTTTGGCGGGATTTGGGAAAATTTGGGTTAATTTAAGGCTGTGGTGTTGGGTATGGATTTTGAGCGGAGTATGAATCTGGGTCGATTTTGAGGCTGGGTATGGATTTAATTTGGATATAGGCTCTGAGGCGGGACATGGGTCTTGGGCAGTGATATAGGGATTAAAGTCGGGTGGGATTTTGAGGATATAGGTTTTGTGGTGGATGTGGATTTTGGGTGGATATGGATTTCGGGTTGGATAGGGATTCAGGCGGATAGGGATTGAGTTGGTGATTTTTGGACGATATAGTGTTCCGGGTTGGATAGAGGCTTTGGTGGGTTATTGGCGGTCTGAGGGTTTTTATTTGGTGGGTTATTAGCGATATATGGATTTTGGGTAATGTAGAATTTGGTGGATTTTGGATGGTTTCGGTTGGGCTTTTATCGGGGAGGTAAGTAGGTAGTAACTTGGCTTTGGGTTATAACTTTGAGGATCCATATGTGGGCTTTTTTGGAGTGGGTTGGCTATGGGAAAGGGAGGTCATTTGGACTCTAAGGAATGTTGGTGTTTGGGATAGGATATGGAGGATATAGATGGGTAAGGATTGACATTTGGGTAGTAGGGAGTTGGTGGGGTTAGGATTTGGAGTGATGGTGTTTGGTGGGTTAGTGTTTGGTTGAGGGTTTGGGTTTGGAGCGTATGTGAGGTTGATGCTTCTTGGGACTGCGGGGAAGAAATTACCTCACCACTAGGATTTCAAGCTTTGTACGAGATTAGCCATTTGGCTCATTATTCGGTCGGCTTGTGCACCCAAATTCGGGTCTAGCCACTCTTGCATGCCGGAGTGTCGGAGCATATCTGGAGCCCCCAATATCTGTACCATAGCGAGGCCCATTCACTTTCGCCATCTTGTCTGGATGTACCCTACGAGCTGTTTACGTCGTCGATGCATTTCGATACCCTACGATCGATCTACGCACTTGATTCCGTATCAATCGGCCCGATCTTGTCTCGCCTTTCCAAATTCGGGCGGGTTTGAGGAAAATGGGTTTGTATCGAAAGGCTGGTGAAGGCTTTTACGGGCTTGGGTCTGGCGTGCCTTTATTAGTATATTTTATTATTTATTATTTTCCCTACAAAATGACGGATAAGCACACCTTAATTTTGGCAGTCTCGGGACTTTCACGGAACAATGGATTCTTTCTCCAGAGTATAGGACCAACGTATTCCACCTGCCTTTCGACTCCATGAGATCGGACTGATCCCAGGCGAAGGGCCTATACTCTTTCCGGGATCCACCATTCGAAATGGTCTAGGTCGAGCATTTGAAAATAATAAATCAGCCCGATTATTTTATTTTTTGACTTGTGCATTTTTGACTTTATGATTTTTTTTTTTTTGACTTGCGCACATTTTTTTTTTGGGATGACCCACAATTTAAAATGCAAAAACCGGTCGGTCTTTGAAGTGTCTGAAAAATATATGCGAGTCTAACGTTGGCCATGCGGTAGGTTGGCCATGGTGTAGGGTAGATTCGAATATATTTATATGCATGTCTTGGCGTGTGTGCGGTATCTAAAAAGCAAAAAAGTTTTTTTCTTAGATATAGAAATAGAAAATAAAAGCAGATATAGCATGTCTTCTTTGTTGTGTATGGATTTTCTGCTTTTTAGCTTAAGCGCGAGCAAGCAAGCATATCATTAAGAAATAAAGAAAAGCTGGGAATCTATCTATTTCTAGAAAATGGGTCTTAATCCCCAAAATAAAATGACAGAATGAATGCATGTATATATATGTATATTTTTTTTGTAGAATGAAAATAAAGCAGGAAATAATAATATAAGGCCGAAAATGAAAAGATTTTAAAAACAAAGCCCCGGCCCGTTTGTTGTGCTGCCCGGAAATAAAAAGAAACATTACATATATATATATACATATATACATATTTTTTTTTTGATTTTTTTTTGAAACATACGAATATTTTCAAGTATATCCGTAATAACGCTTTGAAACTAAACCGGCCGCAAGATGGAGGATCATATCCACAAATATAGACACGGATGTTAAAGGAACGCAATAGTAGACTGCTTTTAAATTAATATAACAAGCATACTTTAGCCGAAACAAAAGAAAAAAAAGTTTTGGTTAATGAGTCTAGCCTCAATTTTATTCATTAAAATAAAACGATCTCCCAAAGAGTCGCCCTTGTGGGTTCTCGGATGGGTGCTCCAGCGCCCATGGCCTTGGATAGGTGTGCGGCGTCCGTCGGATGCGGTAACATCCACTGCTCCGCCCAAATTCTCCCTTTTCTAGGGGAGGACGAAATCAAAAGTGCGGGAGGAGTGCTGTCGGAATAGCGCGTTGGAATGCGCCTCGGTTGCCTTTAGTGGATTTTTGATCCGATATGGGAGCTTTGGATTTTCTATGTCAAGTTATCCCTTTTTTACGGGATACCAGGATATAGGAAAACATCACCTTTCCATTCTCATCCTCCCTTGTTTAGGGGAGAACGTGAAAGTGCAAAGAAAGATGTTGCAGCGCCCCCACTATGGATTTTATGAAAATAGTCTTATGGCCTATTTCGGATCACTATGAGTGCTTTGGGTTTTCTACGTCAAGTTATCCCTTGTTTAGGGGATACCAGGACATAGGAATACATCACCTTTCCATTCTCATTCTCCTTTTTTTTAGGGAGAAGCGTGAAAGTGCAAAGAAAGATGTTGCAAGGCCCAATCGATCCAAAATGTTTTTAGAGTCGCCATCTTTATTTTAAGGCAAAAATAAAGCAAAACCAGAAAAAGAAAACCAGAGATGAAGAAAACGGGTTCGGAGGCTAAGTTACGAGTTGGGAAGGTGCTAGACACCCAACTCGCCCTTTCGGTTTCAAAACGGTTTTTTTGGCTAAAGTATGCTTTTTGTTATATTTATTAAACAAATAAATAAAGCATTAACTGCCTACAAATACATTCATTACATCTATATTATTTGGCCATAGTAACGGCTACATTTAGTATTATTTCCTAAATAAATCCGAGCAGCATAACTGCTTATATATTGATATTGAATCGGACCGGAAATAATACATTTACAAATAAAGACTTTACTGAATAAATAAAGTAAATAATTACAAACCTATCTAAAAACATTTTGCCATAATAACGGCTACATTTAGTACTATTTCCTAATTAAATCCGGCAAAGACAAGCGCTTATATGGCTACATTGGGCGGACTAGAAATAATACTTTTACATATAAATGAAAGACTTAAAAATAAAAACTTACAGACAGCGTTGGAGTGTGCTCGCTCTGTCCCACGGGGAGAGAGAGTTTTTTTTTTTATGTTGAAGTTGTGTGTTTGTGTGTTGTGTGTTGTGTGAATTTGGGCAGCGTGATTGCTCTGAAAGTTACTTTTCGGCCTCGGGATCGGGGCAGGGTAACTGTTTGTTTCTAGTTGTTTGTTTGACTGGGAGTAGGCTGAAATCAGGCATAGTAACGGCTTACTACTAGCTGATTTGGCCTTTTAAATCGGGCAGAGCAACTGCTCTTTCCACGATTTTTGGACCGGGGAAAAAGGGTGGATACCTAGCTGGGGGGCTAAGGTATACTCCTATTGGTTGGATTTGTGTTTGGAGGAAGTTTGGCAGAGTTTCGAGGCTTTGGAGGTGATCTCTCACTATCTCACATCGCTCTCTAATTCTCCAGCGTAACGTTAACGCGGAGAAGCTTTACGAAGGAATGTTTGTTGAAAATGATCGACTGAAGCCTCTATTTATAGGCTGAATCAGGGACACGGCAAGAATTACAATTTCTTCATCGCGCTTCAGATGGTTGTACACTGCGCTGTCGAAATTGTGAATTACAACAAATGTTTGATGAATAGTGTACGAAGAAAGCATTTTGGGCGCCATCCTCATCACATTTGGGCGCCATGCCCAATTCTTTTAGTAGCCACGCCCATTTTCTTCTTCACGCATCAAACGAGTGTACGCTGTGCTGTGAGAGTTGTGAATTGCGGCAATGAACTTGATGAACAGTAGCAGAGGAGGAATTTGGGCCCCACTCCCCCCTAAATTGGGCGCCATGCCCAAATATTATGGGAGCCATGCCCAAATTTCAAACCTTGGCATTTTTGAACACTTTAGTCCCTGTAATTTGTCCTTTTGCGCATCTTGGTTTGTCCTTTTGCATTTTTGACCCTGTAACTTGACATTTGTTAATGCTTTAACAGGTCTTGATATTTTATGTCATGTTACATACTAGAGGTACGAAATTGGGGTGTCTACACCATCCTATCCAGCTAATGCTTCCCTTTCCAACCCGCTAGGCTGAAAACCCGAAAGGGCGGCCTAGGCAAAAGTTAGGGCATAAAAAAAATGAACAAAAAAAGGAGAAGTAAGAGCTCGCTAGGCTGAAAACCCGAAAGGGCGGCCTAGGCAAAAATTAGAGCACAAAAAAAATATAAAAATATATATATATATATAAAAGCAAAAAAAAAAAATGAATGATGATGAAAAAATGAAAAGGAGAGGGAAGGCATTATTTGAAGCCCTCAGCGTACTACCTCCAGTCTTCAGCACATCAGAGGCTCGACTGACAGAAGAAAAAAAAACCACGACAAAGCAGCTCATATTCAAACACTAAAATATAATCTTACAGGTCCTAAGGTGCAACTTAGGAATATTTATTAAGACATATATATTATACATTACTTGCATTGTACATATCTATATACTGCCTGTACCCCCTTTGTTTTTCCCCAGAAACAATTCCTTTTCTTGCAGCCCTAGCCCCGAGCGGTCTATCAATGCCTGCGGCGTCAACCGAGCCAGGCCCATATACTCCTTCTGCGAGGCGCAGAAGAAGCCCTAGACTCATCAGCATGAGAGCCACCAGATGTGTCTCTGTTGATTCTTATGTTAGATTTATATATGTTCATTACATTACATTAGCTTTATACTTCAGTGGCTAATCGGGCTGCGTATCGATTAGCGTGGCAACTGTGTAGAGAACCTTGCCAAGTATAGTTTTTATAGGACTTTGTGTTCGGAAGACTTCTTCAAGCTTCACCGGAAGACACCTTTCAAAGCTTAAGAACGGCAGACCTTGTGTCCACCTGGTTTCTTATGACGTGTCCTGTCCAGCAATGACTCATTGGATTAATTCAAACTAATCTAATCATTGTTTGAATTAATCCAAGACATTCCCTGACATATCAAGCCGCGAAAAAACTTTCCGAAAAGCAGGAAGACTTTTCGTCCTGAACAGTTAAAACAGGATAAAGTAGACTGTCCCCTAGTTTCTGCAAGAACTCTCAGATCTGACACCTAAATCGCTCACCTTTTTGAAGATCTCAGAAATCATTACCTGCTCTAGATATCTGTGAAGACGAAAATCCTTGACTGACAGCCCCATGCATTTAATGCATTCTTGAAAAGAGTTGTTGAAGCATTCGTCTTCTCCAACGGATCTTTTGAAGTGCACCTGCTATAAATACTTCCATTAAAGACTGGGGACACAACACTATACAGAATTAATCGAACACTTAAAGGACTGCTTTGAAACTTCACAACTCCAAGTCTTACAACTCAGTGCAATCAAGAGATCCTCAACAGATCTAGAAGTCCTCGTCAACAACAAGAAGCTGCTCATCAACACTTATTGTTTTAACTTCTTGTTGTTTACTTTCATTAACTATACTTCTGCACGAATTAAATATCTTGTATTTACAGATATTTAATTCCCTAGAACTCAAACACAAGTCAATATTTTGTACACGATCCATTAGGGATATTCTTTGTAATTGATCTAGTGGAAAACATAGTGCACTACTTGTGTTATTTCTTACTGTTTGTCTTTCAATTGACCTGTTTATTACTTATCCCTATCTTTATTCGTTTTCAGCAGAACTTAAGTATCTTGTAAAAGGTCTACCGGTAGTCCTTATCGGCAGACCTGGAACTTCTACCTTGAAGGTCTTCCGCTACTTCTATCTTTTCTATAGATTGCAAGTATCCTTCAAAGAATTTACTTAAAAGTTTTAAGTGTTTAATAAGCTATTCAACCCCCCCCCCTTCTAGCTTATTATTGTGCCCATTGGGACCCACAATTGGTATCAGAGCCTTACTCTTTGAAAACAAGTTTTTCCAAGATTAAACTCTTGAGAGATACGATATAATGGCACAAACACACTACATGTTGCCTACATCTAATGCTAACCACGTCCCAATATTGGACGAAGGACATTTTGATGTATGGAAGGATAAAGTAATGAGATTTATGAACTCTATTGACAACAGATTATGGAAATGCGTTACTGCAGGTCAACATATACCAATGAAGCCAAATCTTCTAGCCTCCATCGCTGGGAATCCTGCAGAAGTACCTAAAGAAGAATCTGAATGGACAGAGGATGATAGAAAGCTGGTAGAACTTGACAGCAAAGCAATCAACATAATCACCAGCTCTCTAGACACAAGTACATATCAGCAAGTGATTCGATGTACAACTGCAAAAGAGATGAATATGGAAATGTCACCAGAAACAAAGCTAGACTGGTTGCACAGGGCTACCGACAGGAAGAAGGAATTGACTTTGATGAAACCTTTGCTCTGTTGCTAGACTAGAGGCAATCGAGACTCTTTCTAACCTATGCATCGTTCATGGACTTCAAAGTGTATCGGATGGATGTAAAAGTGCCTTTCGAATGGAGATCTCCAAGCGTATCGTGGAGCGACTGCGGGATTTGTCATTTCGGACAAAGTGGATCACGTCTACCTACTCAAGAAAGCTCTCTATGGCCTGAAGCAAGCTCCCAGAGCTTGGTATGAAACTCTATCCAAGTTCTTAATAGGACAAGGATTCGTGAGAGGAAGGATAGACACTACTTTATTCATTCTCAAGCACAAAGGCCATTCTCTTCTGGTACAAATCTATGTGGACGATATCATCTTTGGATCAACTAACCAAAGCATGTGTAAAAGATTCGAGAAGCTGATGCAAAGCAAGTTCGAGATGAGCATGATGGGTGAACTTACCTACTTTCTAGAATTGCAGATACAACGGACTTCGGCGGAATCTTCATCAGCCAAACCAAATATGCAAAGGAACTAATCAAGAAGTTCGGTCTTGATTCAGCTAAAGGATTCGAAACTCCAATGTCTACCGACTGCCATCTTAACAAAGATGAGAAGGGAAAGCAAGAGAACATGACCAAATATCGAGGAATCATAGGTTCACTTCTTTACCTTACTGCTAGTACACCTGACATTATGTTTGTTGTTTGTGTTTGTGCAAGATTTCAGGCAGATCCAAAGGAGTCACATTTGCGTGCTGCCAAATGTATCATCAGATATGTTTCAAAAACAACAAATTTAGGCATATGGTATTCCAAAAACAACAAATTCGATCTAGTTTGATACTCAGATGCAGATTATGCAGCCTGCAAAGTAAGCAGAAGAAGCACCAGTGGGACTTGTCAATTCCTTGGAAATAGACTTGTCTCATGGTCTTGCAAGAAACAAGGATCAGTTGCAAATTCAACCACATAAGCTGAATATATTGCTGCAAGTAGCTGTTGCTCTCAACTCCTATGGATGAAGCAACAACTAGTGGACTACAACATCAAGACTTCAAATTGTCCAATCATGTGTGACAACACATCAACAATCTCAGTCTCCAAAAATCCAGTGATGCACTCCAAGACAAAGCACATTGATATCCGTTACCACTTCCTTAAAGATCATGTGGAGAAAGGTAACATCAGCTTGGAATATGTTCCAACTGAGCATCAATTGGCTGACATACTCACAAAACCACTGGATGCCACCAGGTTTGCTTATTTAAGGAGAAATATTGGTATGATTGATCCTAATGCTTAATTTCAAAGTCTTTGTTAATATTTCTTTCATACCGGTAGACTTAGTTTTAGATTGATCGGAAGACGTAAGTTCTCCTTTACCGGAAGACTTAAAGGTTAGTATTATTACTTAGTCTATTATTTTAAAGAGGTTTCTATAGCAATAAAAGGGGTCAAGGATAAAATTTGGCACTTAAGAAAATATCTTAAGTTCCCGCTTTTTCAACTAAAATTTTCTCGCCTATAAATAGACCTTGAATCGCCTTTTGCAAAACTTTACGAAACCCTTTGTCAAATTATTTCTCTCTCTATTCATTCTCTCTCTGTGTAACTGCCTTCTGCAAATCCAAATCTTTCTTGTTTCTTCTTCTCATCAACGACAATGGTACGTTCCTCTCTTCTCTTCTTGAAACTTACTACATACTGTTCTGCATTTCATCTCATAACCTAAAAATTATTTTGGAATACAAACGGTCATTTTCAAGTTTCTACAGTATTCGCAATTGTTGTTCTTACAAACCTAGAATACTAACAGTCGTTTATGTATTTTCAATGGTTATTCTTATTGAAAACTTATGTTATACATTTCTCGGGTGTGGATACACTAAACATTCTAGGGTTTCAAGTTTTTGTTTCGAAAAAAAAATTTCAATTGTTTCAGAAAACCTTGAAATTTCTACTTGTTTAGTTCTTGAGGTGAAAAGCCCTAATTTTATTTGTATTTCTTTCAGGCAAAAACCTCAAAATCTAAGCGAGACAGCGGAAAGAAATTGAACCCAGAAACTGACATTCCTCCCAGTACGGATGTCAACCTTCCAGGATATCCAACCTTTCCCGCCTCTCATGACATAATAGTGGCCCTGGACCCAAAGCTATACATTCCAGGGATGTGCATTGACCTTCCAACTATCTGCTCAATAGCTGCCGGTGTCAAAGCATGCGAGGATATGAACGCCTCCGGCATTCTACCTCTCTTCTGCCTCAACGACAAGAATTACAGCATCTTTCTGGCAGAAGAATTTTATCAAAGGATGGAACTCATGAGCCCGAATGCTCTTCGTGGATGGATTAGGGGCCGACCTATCTCCATCACCGCCAAGAAGATTTCCACTGTCATCGGCGTACACTTTGGTGGACCTCTTGAAGCAACCATTGCTGAGGCTGTACATGCCTGGGAAGCAATGAGAAGAGTAGACACTTACAGAGAACCTCAAGGGAAAATGCTCCGAAATATGTTCCCTCTTGACGTCTACTGCTCCAGCCACCTTATTGACAAGGGGCTTCTATTCAAAAGTGGAGCACATGACATGTTCACGGCTCAACAAATCAACCTCTCGAACTCAACAAACCACTTCCTCCCAGCCACCTACCCAAACCAGTCAATCACCCTCTCCTGCACCCACTCCCAAACCCAAACGAAGGAAACTTCGTAAAACCTTTGAAGACCAACCACCAACGGTCCCTCCACCACTAGGTGAAGGCTGGCGGGCCTCCTACTCGGCGGCGAGGAAAAAGAACTTGGTACCAAGACCTCTGAGGCCACTGACCCTCTTACCGCCCGGCCAACCAACTAGGCGTGACCAACCACCAATTCCCAACCAACTACCACTACCTCTACCACCACACTATCCATCAACCCATTCCTCTGAGTCATCTACTGGGAGGAATTCACCACCTCAGGAGGAGCCTATCCCTCGGGAGGAGCCGGCCGAGGAACCCCACTCCTCCTCCCCTTCACCTTTCAACTACTCACGACCCTTCTACCCCTTCCTCACCTCACCAATCCCAACCAACTTCATCAACCACACCACAACCAACTCCCATCCCTCCCACGACCCGATAGACTCTGCTGCGCTAAGTTCCTTTTGAACTTTCGTCGTGTTGACCTATTCACCCACCCAACAACCTCCTCAACCTTCCCTACGAAAACCAAAATCCCTCTTCTACCGCCCTTCTTTTTTGGTTTTCTCGACCTCTTCGAATCCTCCCACATCGGTGAAAATTACGACGATATGGGCTGGATTCCCACCACCACCTCCCTCCTCCCAGTAACCATATCTTCCTCCACCAACACCATACCAACCCAGAAGACTTCGTCCTCTTGGACTCCATCACTCCTCCCTCCAACGACCCATACGGCTGCCAAACTCTACCTCTACGGTCACCATTCATATTGGCCGGGCAACCTCTTCTCATCGGCCTGACCAATGATGAAATTTTGTCCGCAATTTGGGCGCCATTTATGAGCTTGACTTCGGCGCTTACCGACATCACTACCGCTGGCAAAATAGCTCTTGACCGCTTCCAAGGCCAATGACCGAGCTGCCGCTCTTCTTCGACAATTTCAAGAGGATATGCGGACTCGCTTTGGGCGAATACGACACGACTTCACGGATGTCAAGATCGCGTTGAAGCTCAGCGAGATGAGTGTGTGCGTATACGCTCCTCCCTTTTATGAGCTTTTCCATGCCATCACTCTCCATCTCGGCAACGATCGCCCTCCTGTTCTAGAGCTCAACCGCATTGCTCGAGACTCTGCTCACGACGTTATGAATGCAAATCGTGATCGTGATCGTGATCTGACCATCACGGAGGAGAGGCAAATGAGGTCAATCAAGAATCTTCTTGATGGAAGAGAGAACAGTCTTCGTGAAGAAGCTGGACTACGTTCTCGTTCCACGGACCTCCTATTGATGCACGGATGGCCAATCTGACATGAGAATGGAAGAGCTAGAAAGAAGAAACGAAGGGAAAAGGAAGCCATGAGACAAAGGCAAAGGGAAAAAGACCTTGGTAACTTTTGTATCTTTTCTTCCCTTTACCTTTGTATCTATCCTATTTTGAAAACTCTGTAATACGTAAACATCTTGTTTATAATACAGAAGATTATTTACTCTTCAAAATTGTATTGCTTAAATTCTTGTTTCTTTATTTTCTATATCTTCTCAGAATTTAAACACTTAGTTTAAATTCATATTTGAATTGTCTTTACTACTGATCTGTGTGCTACTCTCTGATTTCCTTATTCTTGTATGCACTTAGATTAGTTCCTTACACTTGAGGTGCTCGTCTGTTTGATAAAGACATGTCTTCTACTTCAATATATAAAATTCTCAGACATGCTATTATCTATCACATAGTCTGTTTTAGCCCTCATTTGTAGTAATGATGACCAGATATAAATAGGAGGAGATTGTTGATTCTTTTGTTAGATTTATATATGTTCAGTACATTACATTAGCTTTATACTTCAGTGGCTAATCGGGCTGCGTATCGATTAATGTGGCAACTGTGTATAGAACCTTGCCAAGTATAGTTTTTATAGGACTTTACAGGTTCAGCGGAAGACCTCTTCAAGCTTCACCGGAAGACCTGCTCAAAGCTTAAGAACGGCAGACCTTGTGTCCACCTGGTTTCTTATGACGTGTCCTGTCTAGCAATGACTCATTGGATTAATTCAAACTAATCTAATCATTGTTTGAATTAATCCAAGACATTCCCTGACATATCAAGCGCGAAAGCAACTTTCAGCGGGAAGACTTTTCGTCTGAGCGATGGCGAGGATAAAGCGGTGTCCCATAGTTTCTGCAAGAACTCTCAGATCTGACACCTAAATCGCTCACCTTTTTGAAGATCTCAGAAATCATTACCTGCTCTAGATATCTGTGAAGACGAAAATCCTTGACTGACAGCCCCATGCATTTAATGCATTCTTGAAAAGAGTCTGTTGAAGCATTCGTCTTCTCCAACGGATCTTTTGAAGTGCACACTATAAATCACGCCATTAAAGGCGGAGACACACTATCTGAGAATTAATCGAACACTTAAAGGACTGCTTTGAAACTTCACAACTCCAAGTCTTACAGCTCAGTGCAATCAAGAGATCCTCAACAGATCTAGAAGTCCTCGTCAACAACAAGAAGCTGCTCATCAACACTTATTGTTTTAACTTCTTGTTGTTTACTTTCATTAACTATATACACGCAATTAAATATCTTGTATTTCTGATATTTAATTCCTAGAACAAACACAAGTCAATATTTTGTACCACGATCCATAAGGGATATTCTTTGTAATTGATCTAGTGGAAAACATAGTGCACTATTTAAATCAAGGTTATTTGCCTTGGTGGTGGACGTAGCACTTTTTATAGTGTGAACCATCCCAAAATACTTGTGTTATTTCTTACTGTTTGTCTTTCAATTGAACTGTTTATTACTTATCCCTATCTTTATTCGTTTTCAGCAGAACTTAAGTATCTTGTAAAAGGTCTACCGGTAGTCCTTATCGGCAGACCTGGAACTTCTACCTTGAAGGTCTTCCGCTACTTCTATCTTTTCTATAGAATGCAAGTATCCTTCAAAGAATTTACTTAAAAGTTTTAAGTGTTTAATAAGCTATTCAACCCCCCCCCCCTTCTAGCTTATTATTGTGCCCATTGGGACCCACAGTCTCCCTCTTCATCATCGGCATCCCCGTTCTCCTGGGCAGCCGTATTGCTCGGACCAACTCCGTCATCTCTGAAACCAATGCCCGGTATCCCAGTTTGATGATCCGACACTCCACTGTTCCTGTGTCTGATCGCGAAAAGAAAAGAAAGCATATGAAAGGAGGCTACGAGCACGGGCTCAACAGCCACAGGGCGCCGAAAGGATAAGAAATGCGGCCGTTTTCCTGTTCCAATATCACCCGAAAAGCCCGCTCTAATTCAAAGGTGTATTCTTATAAATCCCTTTCCTTAAAGTACAGCGTGCCATTAAATTTTAGATGTCTGGTATAGTTTTATTTTCTGTGTGAATTTATTTTTGCATGTGTTACATATTGCATCATATACATTATATTGCATTATATCATAATGTTGGTACAGGTTTCTTTATAAAAAAAAAGAGAAAGATACTAATATTCGCAGGAATCCAAAGCTAATGTGCTCGGGACGACTGGCTTTTGGGAAAACCACCACCCATGACCCTGGGACCCGTTGTGCCACCAGTTCTGAATCCCCGACCTCTGCCCCGGCCGCGGCTCGACCCAATATCATCATCATCATCATCGTCATCTCGACGTCTGGGCCGCCGCACTAAGTTGTTCCCCCTGCAAGAAAATTCATCAGCCAATTTCTGATACAGCTTGTTGATGCTGAAAAAGCCCCGCATCAGTTTCTTATAAGTAGACACGTTCACCTAAAAAAATAAAAAAAAATGTTAGTCTCAAAAAATAATAATAAAATAAAATAAATATAATAAAAGAAAATAAAGAAAAGAGACAATAAAGGTGGATGTGTCTAGAGATGTTAAATTGGGTTGGCCCTAACCCTATAGGGTCAGCCCTATAGGGTTGTGACCCTATAGGGCCGCGGGTTAAACGGATCATTTAAACGGGCCACTCAAATCACAACCCTACCCCTGACCCTGTAGGGTGCGGTTTAACAGGGTCAGCCCTATTAACACATGATGCCTTATTTAAATCAAAAAAATCGAAATTAAGTAACAAACATATTGACGGACAAGTGACAACGATTAACAATACGAATTAAAAATCATGAAATCGAGTTTTCTTTAGAGAAAGTATCTTCTTCAACATCATTATCATCTTCATCTACAATAATAAAATAACATAAAATAAATGTTGGTAAGAAGTTAATACAATCAAATATTTTAATCAAATAATAAAATATAATACTAAGGTCAACCCGTTTAGCACTGAATTTAAACGGGTTGCATTTTCCCGACGCTAACCCTTTCCGATTCCTGATTAGCAGGGTCAACCATGTGGTTCTCGACCCTTTTAACATATCTAATTATGTATCCAAAAATATCATTTTGACCAATTTTAGAAACTTATATGTCTTAGGATTGTACATACGACCATGTTTGGGTTTAACTTTCATCAAATGCACATACATCATCACAAAGCTAACAGGGCATAGATATTGGTTTACCAAATGAGATGATAATATATATTATGCATTTGAATTTAGAACAAACAATTTAGTATGGTTGAATGGTATAAAGGGTCATCCATAAGTTCTTATACTCTTAAGATTAAGAGGTTATGGGTTTGAATCTCAATTTTAACATTTTCGAACAATTATTTTAGCCATAAGCTTCCACAAGCCGCCTAGAACCCAGCGGGCTCCCGGTTAACCTGCTACGGGGGTCAGCCCGTTTAGCCCGTTTATTAACAGGGTTGAATTTTCCCAACCCTAACCCTTTCATGTTTCCGGTTAATAGGGTCAACCCTACGGTTTCTAGCCTTTTTAACATCTCTAGATGTGTCAACCGAACGAGCCTGCTCCGGGACACGACGCTCCTCCGGGATCTCGACATCGGGAAGAACCTGCTCTACTAAGCCACCGCCCCACTCATACTGGAAAGTAGAGAAAATATCATCGGGCTTTGTAAACATCAGGTTCTCGTCGAGAAATGAAGTAAACGACCCCAGCTTTGGCGAGCATCGAATGCCGCTCGGTGCAACAGGCAGGAGGAGGGGATGCGCTCTAATCTCGGGAAATCCTCTGCGCCATCACCGGATAATGCATCGCGACGAGGTATTTCCCTAATCGATACCGGTTGAGCAGTCGATCGGGCTCTATCACCTAGGAAGGAGGCCGAGGAGGCACCACTGGAGCTACGTGAAAAGACGGATGCTGACGGTTCACCCGCTCGCCCATATATAAAGAGTCCACCATGATGGAAACCATCAATATTCGGCAGCGGCTGAACATCAAAGTAGCAGAATAATGACCCTCCAGGCCCTCCCAAGGAAGGAAGTGCACTGAACCAGGACTCAAGCTAATAATTCGCTCCAGCACTCTTTCCCTATCATCACAACCATCGTCCCGGCCGGATCCACCATTACTATCAACATCTTGAGGCAGTATGGAGGTTCGGTAAACTCGCCGAATGAGGCCGGCGAAAATGCGAAAAATGAGAAGGCCCGGACACGCAAAAAAAAAATAAATAAATACGTTATAAAAAAATGTGTGTATATGTAGTAAAAAAATAAAAAAATAAATAAATAAATGATACATAAAAAAAAAGGATTAATATAATGTTTGGTCCCTGGACATGTCGAAAATCAATGTTTTGGTCCGGACCAATTTGCCCCCTCCCAAAAACAATAGAATTTGGTCCACGGACATGTATTTTTGGACCAATTTGCCCCCTCCACCAAATTTATTGAAAAATTTGGTTTTTTGTCCGAGGGATTTTCGAAAAATATTGATTTTCGACAAAAATGGACTAATATTTAATTCTAAAAAAAGATGACGAGGGAAAAGGCATGTACCTCCCACGGGCAAACCCATTCGAGTCGGTGAGTCATTCCACTGGCCTATCCATAGAGGCATACTGATTCGGCCAAACCGGCTGTCCCCGATCATATAAAGGGATCCGATCAAAGTCCGTGAGACAAGCCGGACGCGGAAACTCGGGGTGGCAGAGGAGTTGGCAAAAGCGATGTGCCAAGAAAGAAAAAAAGCGCTCTTGCCACTCGAGTTACAACAGCGTCATCATCAGCCGGCACCTGCCCGACATTATTAAGAAGCCAATTTCGAACGCTGCTAATAAAAACCTCATCCGTCGATTTGAAACGTGGCTCAAAACCCAGGAGGTCCACAACCTCCTCCCTACGATGACGGAGAGTAAAATCAGGGGCCAGGGTCTCCCCTATGCTGGTAGGGATTCCCGTGATCGCGGCAAAGTCGCACGGGGTCATGGTCGCCTCCCCCGAGCTGAAATGGAAAGTATGGGTGGTGTTCCACCAGAAGTCCCTGAGCACATCGAAAATGGGCAGATAGCTGGTGAAGTGGGTGAAAGAATGCATGAAGACGCTGAAACCAGACCCCTCCACCAATGACTTCGCCGCCTCGGGTAGCATGGCATAGATCTCAGCGACATTGGTACATGATACCCGCGCCCTCTTGAATTTCTTGCGAATCTGAAAAAAAAAAAAAAAAAAAAAAAGGTAAGTCCTCTACCCTCATTTTCTTCTCTATACAGTCTTTTAAATAAGCAAAAATAAATAAATGATGAACATATTGCATGCCTTATACTTCATGATTTTTTAATAAAAAAAATAAATAATAATAATAATAAATTCTTTTTAGCACAAAGAAAAAGAATTTTTTTAAAAAAAAAAAAAAAATCTTGTTCATAACAAAGAGAAAATAAATAATTCTTTAAGTTAACACATACCATTTTCATACATAAATTTACATAAAAATAAACATCATTCTTTTACATAAAAAAAACATAGGAATCTACATGCTGTACATACATACTATATTCTTTTACACAAAAAAAAACAAAACAAAACAAAACAAAGAATAAACAAATATAATAATAATATATTTGAAAAATGAAATAAATAAACAAACAATTTTTATGTAATTTATTTTGCATGTAAATAATTAATTTTGCATCTTAAACATCATAAAAATGCATATTAGACTGCATTTACCATGTGTATAATAGAGTGTGAAAATATTCATGCATCATCTTATAGTTGTTCTACATTGCATCTGCATCAAGTAGAATAATTCATACATCCATTATGTGCATTTCATTTGTCCAATAAGCTGCCATAGGGGTACGATAAAAAGGAGGTAAAGTGTCACCAATCATCAAAATAAATATCTTTGTGGCATTTACTATATCCCTGCAGCATTTGCATGCTTGAAAAATAAATCTAAGGGCATGAAAAATATCTGTTTTGTCATGTTTTTATCCGAAAATATGCCTGAAATGCGTTTCGGAAACAATTAAATTATACTCCGAAAAGTCCGTTTCGCGATTCTATTGCATGCAAAAATATGTTTTAGTATAAAACATGCATCATATAGTCTCATTTGCATTTAGAAAATAAATCATGCATAGTAGGGTCAAATAGTGACCACTAGTTCAAATCATGCATCGCAAAAATAAATCATATAAATTTCACACATTATCACTTAATTACATCATTTAGGCATAAATAGGACATGCATATGCATTACTAATAAAGTCAGGAATGCTCCAAAAGTTCCAAACAGTGCAGAAATTTAGCAGATCTGAAATATAGCCGGGAAAATCTCGAAAAAAAAGAAAAATCTTACAGTGGTGGGAGGAAGATTGGACACGTGAGTGTTCCGATCTCATAAAATGTTGCCCCAGTCATTATTGGAGTACATGTAGCTGAGTTTATTCCGGACCAAGCGAGGAGACTCTCTCCTCCTCTCGCCAGATTCTGGGTGCATGGGTGCCTTCCCCTTCCTAGATCGTGAAGAAGATGTCACCTGCTAAGTAAAACACTGAAATTGGCGGAAGAAAATCGAGAAAAGGAGCAAAAATAAAGAAAAAAAAAAGGACGAACAGCAGCAACAATGGCGGAGGACGAAGGAAGGAAAGAAAGAAAGAAGAAAAGAAAGAGAAGCAGTAAGCTTCTCCCTCACTCCCGTCCATAATAAAGGGAGGAAAAGGGAATTTTTCCCTTTCCCCCTCCAAAGTTTGAAGCTGCGACACTTTGGTCCTCAAATTTCAAAGTTTTCAAAATGGTCCCTGAACCTAACGAAGAGTTAACAAAGTTAATCTTGTTAACCAAAATTGACAACCATTCACCAGAGGACAAAGAAAATAATATCCCTAGCGGGTCAAGAAAAAAAGAAAAAAAAAAAAGAAAAAAAAAAGAAGAAAAAAAAAAGAGAAGAATAAATTCCCCAGCAAGAGTGGCGAAAATGCCAAGATCACCAGGCGGCGACCACCAAAAGAAAAGGTAAGTCAGTGCATGATTCTTACCCTGACTTTAGAATAATCTCCTTTTAAGGAAAAAAAAATTTTTTTTTAAAAAAAGAGGTTTTGCTTTGTTTTCCAAAAAAAAGAAAAACTCTTTTTTTCAAAATGAGTTTTGATTTAAAAAAAAAAAGAGGAATATTTAAAAAAAAAAAAAAGAGGAATATTTCAAAAAGACAAAAAAAGAGGAATATTTCAAAAAAATACAAAAAAGAGGAATATTTGAAAAAAAAAGAGAGAGCGAGAGAAAATGGAAGGGAAAAGAATGTTTTCCACCTCACAATTTTCGAAAATACTTGAAGAATGTTTACTTTGCCGTGCTCGGCGACGGATCTTTATCGGTCGAGTGCAGTTTTCTGGATATTTGAAAGTTTTCTGGTTATGTTTGGAAACAAGGCAGCGACCAGCCAGACACAACTTTGAAAATTCTTCTTAACATGTTTCAACGACAAGGTATTGACCGGTTGGAATGTGGTTGCAGAAAAACATTCAAATTTTCATACCGTATTCGGCAGCCGTTCTCGACTGCTGGATACGACTTTTTCGAAAAACACAAAAATCTTTTTCCGTTGTGTTCTCGATCGGGCTTGACCCGAAGAACATGACATCCTCACTTGGTTGTAGTTTAGGTTTTTGGCCTGAACTACGTTTGGTCTGATTTCCTTTAATAGGGAATACGTAGGCAGCCTACATTAGTAGGTCCGACCATCAGAACACTTTAAATTCATATCTGCTTAAAAACTACGATAACCTTTTATAACCGACTAAAAATGTCTAGGTTATGGAGTTCGGATAGCATGATAACTGTGCATTATAACTGCTACCAATTGCATTCTCCCGTTCTTAAATGAACGAAATTGGAGAGTCTATTGTTTATCAACGATGTTCGTCTACTCAGTAAGCCTTGGGTTACCCGTATACTCCATCGTTGAGGGGGTCTGTAGACACCCCAATTTCGTACTCCTGGTATGTGACTAACATAAAATATCAAAAACTGTCAAAACTTAACAAATGTCAAGTTACAGGAGTTAAAAATGCGAAAGGCAAAGCAGGATGCGCGAAAGCTGAAGCTGGGGGTGAAAGTGCGAAAAAACAAAGTCAAATAGTGCCCATGGTGCTGCACCAAGACCCTTGGTGCCACTACATCATCATGCTGGTGCCGCACCAAGGGGTGTCTTGGCCGCACCATGCCCAATCACTGTAGTTGTCTCAGAGAAGAAATGGTACAACCCTTGAAGCTCGCGGTACAACTCATTGATGCAGGCTGAACAAACTTCAAAATGCCCGATGGATCCTGCTTCTCAACTATAAATAGAGACCCCGGCCTCCTCATTTCACTCGCCTCCGCAGCCCGCGATAAAAATCGCAACGAAGTTCTGCCTCTTCGTTCCTTCGATGATATTAGTACGAGAGGTGCGAGATAGGTGAGTTGAAGCCCCTAAAGTCTCAAAACCCCGTCCAAACTCCGCCAAAATAAATACCCATAGGTTATAAGTGATCCCTAGCCTAGTTGTTAGGTATCCACCTCACTTCCCCGGCCCAAAAATCCCAAAGTAAGTTGTTACTCTGCCCGAGTAACGAGCTGAAAAGTCAAAAAACTAAGCCGTGGTTCCGCCCAACCAAAAAGGCCAAAACCTACCAAAATAAGCTGTCACTCTGCCCGAGTTGACAAGCCCAAAGTCTCAAAAATAAGCAGTCACTCTGCCCAAATCAAAACAACAACCACACAACAAACAACAAAACAAGACTCCCTCTCCCTGAAGGACAGAGCGAGCACACCACCGCTCTAAAAGGTAAAGCCTTTATGGGCGTTGTTAATTTTATTTATTTACTTTTCTGTCTTTTTATTATTTTTAAAGTTGTTATTTAAATCCGGCACAATGTAGCCAATATAAGCCGTTGTGCTGCCCGGATTAGAATAGGAAATAATATGTAAAAGAGCCGTTATAGTGGCCAAATATTCTTAAATATGTCTGTAATTATTGTAAGGAAATGGCTGCGAGTCCGTAAATAATGTAGCCATGGACGTATTTGTTTTAATTTCCTGTCTTTTAATACTTTATTTATTTGCTAAATAAATATAACAATAAGCATACTTCAGCCAAAAACCATTTTTGAGACCGAAAGTGCGAGTTGGGTGCCTAGCACCTTCCCAACTCGTAACTTAGCCTCCGAACCCGTTTTCTTTTTCTCTGGTTTATTTTTCTTTTCTTTGGTTTTGCTTTATTTGCCTTAAAATAAAGATGACGACTCTAAAACTTTCAGATTCAGTGGGGCCTCGCAACACTCCTTCTTTGCACTTTTCCGTTTTCCCCTAAAAAAGGGAAAATGAGAATGGAAGGGTGATGTATTCTCATATCCTGGTATCCCCTAAAAAAGGGATAACTTGATGCGGGAAACCCAAAGCTCCCATAGTAATCTGAACGGGCCATAAGGCTATTTTTAATAAAATCCATAGTGGGGGCGTCGCAATATCCTTTTTTGCACTTTTCCGTCTTCCCCTAAAAAAGGGAAAATGGGAATGAAAGGGTAATGCATTCCCATATCCTGGTATCCCCTAAAAAAGGGATAACTTGATGCGGGAAACCATAAGTTCCCATATTGGATATAAAATCCACTAAAGGCAACCGAGGCACATTCAAACGTGCTAACATAGACAGCACTCCTCTCGCACTTTTGATTTCGCCTTCCCCTAAACAAGGGAGGGTGGAACGAGAGCAGTGGATGTCCCGCATCCGCACGTACGCGCACCCCTATCCAAGGGCGCGCGGGGTGCGGGTCGCACCTCGGGAACCTCACACATAGTACAGCCCAACCCACTGAACCCAAGCTGAAACGACCCATTCCCATTCCCTTTCCAGTTTTCCCTCCGTCAAATTGTGACCAGATATAAAACATTGCTTTCTGCATAAATCCCCAAATTGTGAACCCAAACTTTCTCTCTCTACCTGACTCTCTCTTTCTCTCCGGCGATCTCCAATCATCTCCTCTACGAATCCAACCACCAATCCGCCCTCTCTCAACTCCATTCACGACATCTTCCTTCTATTGTCATTGTCGTCAACAAACATTGATTGGGGTATAAATTTTGAAAACTCTCTCTTTCTCTCACGCTCACGCCGACGCCAAGTCACGTGAACGGCGAACGCCGCACATGCGCACAACTTCAGCCTTCCAACGATTATCTTCCTTCGGCGATTGCACCGCCTTCTTGGCCTAGCCTTCGGCTCCGTCTCAACTCTCAACTCTCTCTCATCTCAAGCCTGAAAAACGAACTTGCCGTTCTGCCGCAATGTGCGACTCCGTGGACTTCCACCACCATTTTCTCTTTACTCATTTCTGATCTCGTCTTCTAGTCTTGCATTTAAGATCGTTTGACTTATGATTTATGATAACTTTGATTTTTGCTAAATTTATGATTGCATGTTTCTAGAGTTTGGTAATTTCGTTTAATTGAGATATTACACGAATCACAAATGAAAAGTTGGTCACTTGGTTGGAAAAGTTAACATTTCCTTGATTGGTGAGTTTGTTTGGTGGTCACAAATTTGGGTGTGGCCTTAGTGAAGTTGGGATAATTTACATTTTTTGGGCTTTGCCCGCGGCCCTACACGGGCGGTTTGGGCCAAGGGATTTGAGGACCGTCAAGTTCACAGGTTTTTTTGGCCCGACTCGTTTAGTGGTGGGCTTTTTCGGGCCCGTGGGCAAGCCCGCCACGTTTGCCCGTTTTGATAGCTCTAGAAAAGACACACCAGAAGCCGTATGAGTGGTCAAACCACTCCCTCTCTTCCTCTCGTAATGAAAGAACCCAATAATTTAGGGAAGCCTCATATATTTCAATATCCAGGGATGTATGAATTCGCTCAGCCATTCGGACAAGGCAAGATTTATATCTGACTTTGTAAGAAAAGCAGAAAGAAAAGGAAACTCAAACAAGACTGCATCTGTGAAAAGATAAAAGAAGAGAAGGTGGTGTTAGAAATAACGCTGCCCCCGCCTTCCTTTTATATTGCAAATCGAAGAAAACGATCGAAATAGTGCATGAACAGGACCAAACAGGAGTGCACATGAAAAAGTCCTGGGCGCCGCACCCAGAACCCCTTAGGACAGCGCCCACATCTACTGTGGGCTGCACAATTTTTCATCCCCAAACTACCTAGTATCCTGGTTTTACCTCGGCAGCTCCTATGTTCGCCTAGTATAGCCATTGTCCACCCACGAGAAGTGTAGAGTGAGGCTATGCAATAGCCTTCACCAATCGAAGAAAAATCATGCACAGAAGGAGGTGGCTGCCTCTCCTACCCCGTAGAACATCAGTAACCCCGATAATATCTAAAGGTGTATCCCTTAAAACCACCATTCCTGAGTACAATGTGTCTCCACATTAGGAAATGGTTCAGTTTCTTTTATTTTAGGTATCGCTAGAATAATTAAGTCAAGAAATTATGCATCGTAGAATAAAATACATTGCATTGCATTAAAATATAAAGTTTAGTACAAGAAAAAAAAAGAGAAAATAAAAAAAACAGATATGAAAGGCCAATGGGCTCGTGATGATTTGCTCATTTCCAACCCTCCGCCCATAACCCGAGGGCCGGTCCCACCAACCCTACACTTTCGTCCTCTTGCTCGAGTACGGCCTGATCCGTCGGCTTCATCATCATCATCATCTCGGCGCCTGGCCCGGCTCTCGGCATCATTTTCCCGGCAAGTAAACTCGTCTATCATCCGCTGGTACAGCTTGGCAAGACCGAAGAAGCCTTTCACCACCTTACGGTATGATGAGACGTCCACCAAAAAAAAAAAAAAAAAAGAGATATCAGTTCGGGAAAATAAAAAAAAGATACAACAAGTCTGAAAAAGGCAGAAAAAACAAAAACAAAAAAGGAAAGTGTATACCGCGCGGGCCCGCTCAAGAATCTAATACCGCTCCGGGACCTCAGCATCAGTCAAAGCTTCCTCCACAAGTCTTTCCTTGTAAGAGTACTGGAAAATGGAGAAATCTTCAGCAGACACAAAATAATCAGCCTGGACACCAGGAACAAGGCGTGAAGGCCTCGGCCTATCTAAGACATCTGAAGCACGTCTAGCGGTTGTCGGAACATGGTGGAGGACCATCCTCAGAAACTCCTCATATGGCATGACATGATAAATGTCACGAGAGACAGTATATCTCACCAGGCACTGGTATCTGTTCGGCAAGAAATCTGGGACAATCACCTAGGATGGTGGTGCGGGTGGTGTCATTGGGCCCATATGATAAAGAAAATGTTGACGGTTTACCCGCTCACCCATATATAATGAGTAGACCATGATCGACACCATCAGAATACGTCGACTACGCATCTCTAGAGAAGTCAGATAAGACCCAGTCAAACCCCTCCAGGGAATGAGATGCACTTTATCGAAACAAGAGCTCGCAATCCTCTCTCGTACCATCGCTACGGATAGCCTGGAGCCATCCCGATCTTCCTCCACCCTGTTCGCATTCACGAACTCAGCAAGAAAAGGCGGCTCATGAATATGCCTCTTCAGTGGGCCAGGAGCAAAACTGAAGACTGAGTAAGCCCAAACTTGCAAAAAGAAAAAAAAATAGCAAAAAAGAAAAAACATAAAAAGAAAAAAAAAATTAGCCAATGAATGATGCGTTAATTCAAACAGGTAGCAGAATAAAAAGAAGAGAGATACCTCCCAAGCTAGAGTAAAACCATTAAGGACTAGAGAGTCGTTGCAGCTAGCACGATCCATAGAAGAATAAAGCTCAGCTAAGCCTGCCTGTCCCCAGTCAAACTCAAAAATTCGGTACAAATCCTGGAGGCATCCCAAGATGGACACCCGCAGAGTGGTGGACGAATTGGCGAAAATCGTCATCCCCAGAAAAAAGAACAGGAATGCCCTGGTCACACGAGAGACAGCCTCCTAATCATCATCGTTGACTTGCCTGACATTCTGTTATAGCCACCTCTTCACACTAAGGATACACACCTCATCTGCATTCTTATAATCAGGTGCGAAGCGTAATAGATCATCGACCACATCATGTTGATGGCGAAGGGTAAAGTCCGGCTCTAGATTCCTATCCATGCCGGTAGGGATGCCCGTGATCGCAGCAAAGTCGCAAAGAGTCACGGTGGCCTCTCCCTAGCTAAAGTGAAAGGTATGGGTGGTGTCCCACCAATACTCTCTCAGAACCTCAAAAATAGGCAAGTAGCTGCGAAAGTGGCTGAATGCTCGTATGAATGTGCCCAACCCTATTTGCTCGATTAGGATCACTGCCTGCAAAGACAAAGACTTATAAATGAAGGCCAACTTCTCCGAACTGGCCCGTACACGATTGAGGGTAATACGTGCCTGTAAAAAAAAAAAAAACATCATTTTTCTCATCAAAAAAAAAAAAAAAAAGAGAGAGAGAGAGAAGAGAAAGAAAAAAGAAGAAGAAAAAAAGAGATATAAGCTTTCATTTTCTTTCATCTCATCATGCATGTCATATTTCATATTATTGCATTTATTATGCCATGTCCGTACTCATATGCATTTTAGAAAAAATATATATGTATATATATTTTTTTCTTTTATTATCTGGCATGTGCATTTATAATTAAAAAAAATACGCATCTTAAATTTTCAGGATTTTAAAATTATTTTCTTGTTAAAAAAAAGAAAGAAAGAAAAAAGAAGAATTATCTTTTCTTTTTATCTCTGTGCATCTACTCGCATGGTATGTTTATCTTGTCTAAAGCAGCATGTATATTAAAAATATATCAGTAACATGTGTTGTATCAGAAAAATATATGTTGCATGACTGCATGAGTATGCGTCATCAGAAAATATATATCAGTAGCATGCATCGCATTTTTTGAAACAAAAAGATATATCAGTTGCATGAGCATGCATCGCAGAGCCGAAATATATCAGTTGCATAAATATGCATAGCAGAATCAAATAGTGTCAATTGCATGAATATGTATCGCAAAATTAAATAGCATTAATTTCATATTTTTGCATATACTTTTATAATCAATTGCATCATCCTAGCATAAATCATGCATGCATATGCATCAAAATTGCAACAGGTATACTCAAAGTGTCCCAAAATATCAAGGAACCCAAGAAATTCAACCAAATGGGTTTGAGAAAATGAAGACTTACAGGCGGATCTGGAAGATGAGCAACGTGGGTATGCCGATCTCAGTGTATATTGCTCCAATCATCTCTAGAATGCCAATATCGAACCACGTTCTGGTTAAGTGGAGGTAGCTCCCGGCGTCCTTCACCTAATTCCGGATCCATTAGAGCTTTTCCCTTCCTAGATCACGAAGAGGAAGCCATCTGGTGAGTAAAACAATTAATTTGACGGAAGAAATTTGAGAAAAGATGAAGAAATGGAAGAAATCGCTCCCTTCGTCAACAATGGCGGAAGAATGAAATGAAGAAGGAAGGAAATGGGTTTGTTGAGCTGCTGCTGCTCGTCCCCCGTAAGCAAGGTTCTAAAAATCATTAGGCGGCCGCTAGGCGGCACACTAACGCCTAAAGCCTAGGGGATTAGTCGAGGCGAAATCGGGGCCTAGGCGGGGTCTAGAATTAAGGCATAATTACCATTTTTTTTGATAATTTACATCAATGATCAAACACATTGACTACAATTTTTTTTTTTTTTTATGTTTGTCATTTTATCAATCACTTGTTTATATTTGTAAAATGAAAAAAAAATATACAAACCTACCATTAATCTCAATTCCCAACAACCCTAAAGTAATAAACCAGCCATGTTTAGAACTAAAAACAAAAAAAATATTACTCCACCTAGCTACTGTCCCTACAACCCACAGTCTAACCTATCCTCTCTAGTTCCTCCTCATTCTAAATTTTGAGTCCCGAGATAACCCCCTTCTTCTTCTTCATCTTTTTTTCTTCATCTTTCTTCTCTCTATCTGGTAGACCAACAACTCCTTTTTCTTCCTTTCTTATTTTTCTTCTCTTTCTCTCCGGCAGACCTACTCTCCTCATTTTTTCATCCTCCAATCTCTTTCCTCCTAGATCTAACCCTTTAATCTATTCCCTCTCTCAGCCCACCGAATCCACAAAATCAAACCCCTTTTCTTTCTACCTCTCTCTTTGCCTCACCATTACCACTCCCCCTTCCTTCTTCGGTCACCGCACGTCACAAAATCAAAGCTACAAAAATAAATTAAGGTCGGCAGGGTCCCGACTTGGCGATTAGGCGGCTTGGAAAGACTAAGAAAGGGAGAGGTGCCTAGAGCTAGGCGGGGAGTTTTAGAACAGTGCCCGTAAGTGAAGTAATAAGGGGAGGGAATTTTACCTTTCCTCCCCTCCAAAAGTCATTTCAGCACTTAAAACGTCAGGTTTCTCCAAATCGCAGAATGGCCCTGAAGTCCTAACAGAAAGTTAACAAAGGTAACTGCCATACACAAAGTTAACCGCCATCCATCAAAAATCAAAAGAAAAATCATATCCCCAGTAGGATGCCCACAAGAAAAAAAGAAGAAGAAAAAGGGTAAAAGTATCTTCATTTTACTTTACCTATCGCATGCATTTTATGTTAGGCTATGCTATTATCTGTATTGGATCCTTTCCACAACGGGTGTGAACCCCGGGTCTTGGAAACGACCAGTCCTATCTGAATCTATGTTGGATCCTTTCCACAACGGGTGCAAACCCTGGGTCTTGGAAATGATCAGTCCCACAAGAATCTCTGTTGGATCCTTTCCACAACGGATGCAAACCCCGTGTCTTGGAAATGATCAGTCCCATATGAATCTCTGTTGGATCCTTTCCACAACGGGTGCAAACCCCGGGTCTCGGAAATGATCATTATTCCCATATGATAATCTTTGTTGGATCCTTTCCACAACTAGTACACCCTGGGTCTTGGAAATGATCGATCTCATCTATAATCTGTGTTGGATCCTTTCCACAACGGGTGTAAACCTCGGGTCTTGGAAATAATCAGTCTCACCTGAATATTTGTTAGATCCTCTCCATAACGAGTACGAACCCTAGGTCATGGAAACGATCAAATTCCATCTATCCCACCCAGTGCTGCTTATTGCTTGTCGGCTTGAGCCGAACTACGTTTGGTCTGATTCCTAAAAAGGATACGTAGGCAGCCTACTCAGTGGATACAACCATCAGAGCATTTCATTTGCATCATATCTACTCTATCCCGTCAGTCCATTTAGAGTGTTTAGGATATGAGATAGATTGGACATCCTAAACTGTTGCATATTGCATTCCTCCCCATTATAATTTCCATGAAATTTGAGAGTCTATTTCTTATCAATGATGTTTGTTTACTCGGTAAGTTTCGGTTTACCCGTAAACTCCATCGTTGAGGGCTCTGTAGACACCTCAATTTCATACCCCTGGTATATGACATGTCATAAAATATCAAAACCTATTAAAAAGACTAACGAATGCCAAGTCACAGAGTTTAAAATGCAAAAGAAAAGAAGAATGCATTAACAGTGAACTATAGGGGCCAAAGTGCCAAAAATCAAACAGGAAAAGGTTGTGGGCGCAGCCACACCCATCCAGGGCGCAGCACCCACAAGGGCTGTAGGCAGCGCCCACAGCTTCAAAGTTACTGGTACAGTTAGCCTATGGTGCAACCTTTTCAACACGCGATACAAGTCGTTGAAGTTCAGTTGATGATACTTAACTGCGAAGGAAAGCCCAGCTTCGGCCTATAAATAGAGGCATTCCGGCTTAAGAAATTCAGACAGTGAGAGAGTTCACAAATTTTCACCGCGCAGTCTGTGAAGTTCTCCCGAGAGAACGCCGAGGTTATTTTCCTCTCTAGTCCCGAAGCACTGCCAAATCTCTTCCCTAAACACTTAAACTCTCCGGCCAAAGTGAACCCTAGTTACCCTACTAGGTTTCCGCCCTATTTCACCGGTTCAAAAGAACCAAAAAGAGCAGTTGCCCTGCCCTATTCCAGACGTCAAATCCAGTCGAAGCAAGCAGTTGCTCTACCCGATTTCAGACGCAAGCAAGCAAGCAAATCCAGCCAAAGCAAGCAGTTGTGTCGCTCGGATCCCGAGACGAAAACAACCAAACTGAGCAGTTACGTTGCCCGAAATCCATCAAAAGAAAAAAGACTCTCTCTCCCTGAAGGACAGAGCGAGCACACCCTAAAGACTACCAGAAGGAGGTTTGGTACGTGATAAAACCCCCACGTTTCAAGAGGTAGGTACCTTTAAAAATTTATTTACTTTTTATCTTAAAAAATGTGCTATTTAAAATAGTCATATACCACGAAATAAGCAGTTATGCTGCCCAAAATTCTATAACAAATAGCAATAAAATAAACCGTTATTATGGCGAAATTTTTATAAATATATTTGCAACTCTAAAATAAGGTTGTTATAAGTTTTTGTTATTTCTCATTATATATATATATATATATATATATATATATATATATATATATATATATATATATATATATATATATATATATAATGATTTATTTAAATTGTTAATTTTATAAAAGAACATATTTAGTCAAAAACATATTTTGAGACCGAAAGGGCGAGTTGGGTACCTAACCTCTTCCTAACTCATAACTTAACCTCCGAACACTTTTATAAATCTGGTTATTTTTTTTTGTTTTTATTTTTTTCCTTAAAATAAAGATGACGACTCTGTTAACATATTTTGAGTCCACAATTAAGGTCGGACGTATTTCACATGCTTGAAATGTTTTTTCTAAAACCACCGGCTTCTTAGTAACAGGGAAAAGAGGTCGAAAAACGGAGCACTTATAGTGGGTGACCCACGTGATATACACGATGTGAATCAAGGAAGATGGCAAATACATGGGTGAAAGGTGTTTTGCTTTTATTTCATATCAAGTGCATTAAGCTAATTGTGTATTCGAGTATTAACTAAGTATGATATTGTGCTATTGACTATTAAGTATTGAGTATTAACTAAGTATTGATTTTTTTTAAATTTCTAAATTATTTGGTGATATTTTTTATTAATATATTTAAAGGTTTAATTTTATAATATTAAGAAAAATTATCTAAATAAGGGTAATTACGAGGTATTGTGTAAAGTTATGTAGACTCTACTATGGATATTCGACACAACTTGTAGTGCACTATTTTTTTATGCCAATGTGTAAAATCGTGCTAGTATTATATTACACTTGTTGGTTGATCGTGAAGCCATTGTGTTTAGTTCTCGAGCATTAGCTCAATGACTTTTGTTTTTTCGGCTTTTCAATAGTCGTGGCTTACATAGTTAATCACAATAGTGATCGTGTTTTAATCTCACGTTTGTTTAGCCCATAATTAGTTGGGCTTTGTGTGATTATATGTGTTTATTACACGCCAGACCCAGTATAGAGATTTGGGGTTGGGTTATGTCAGTCTATTCTTCTACTATTAATTAGTAAATGCAATCTCATTTATACCTTAATTAAAACTACTAATTAATACTCCCTCCGTTCCAGGAAAATTGTTCTCGTTTGAAAGTCAAACTTTTTAAGAAAATTAAATTTTTAGTATTTAATTAGCAATAAAATGACATTTTTATGTCTTAATTTTTAAAAATGGACTCTTTAAGTGAAACATCTCAAAATCAAATAGTTGACTCTTTACCCGGAACAGAGGGAGTACATCTAGAGGTATAACTATATGTATGTACCCTTGATACTACATATTATAGCCTTCTACAAATTGAAATAGCTGAATTTCTACTGGCTTAGGAACATAAAGAGTAAAGATGTTAATCGGGTTGACCCTAGCCCTAAAGAATTGTGACCCTATATGGCTACGGGTTAAACAGGCCACTAAAATTGTAACCCTAACCTGCACGTCTCACTTTAAACGGGTCACACCTAAAAAATAATTTTTTATTTAAATCAAAATTTTAAAATTAAGTAATAAACAGTCACAGACAACGATCAACAACACAATTCAAAATAAAATAGTCACACAACGAGTTAACAACACTCAATTTGATTTTTAAAAACCTAAACTCTATATCTATTTAGAAATTGAGGGATTAATTTATGTATTCATGGGGTATGTGTAGATATTCTAGTTGCATAAATCTTTCATCACTTGCTGAGAGTTGTTAGCTCCACAACAAGTAAGACTTGAATATGGGTAGTACTGAAAAATTGATCCAACGGAAAACCACCTTTCTTTTGAAGTACACGTGAAGATAGGGGAAAAAAACCTTCCAACCTACGGGCCAACCCTAGTAGCCAGTGACCCTATAGGACAAACCCTATTAGCCAAAAAATTTAATGGGTTATCTTTTCTCAGTCCTAACTTTTTTTGCTTTCGATTTAACAAGATCGGTCATGTAGTTCTCGACCCTTTTAACATCTCTAATAAAGAGTGACTTGGTGTTCATGCGATCCGTAACTATGAAGTAGGACAACCACAGCAAGGATATTACACCAGCTTCACCACCCAATATCGTTATTTTGGCGACTCTACTTTGTTCAGGTGTTCATTACTCTCTTTCTCTCTCTTAAACTTGCACACTCCCCTCTCCATCCTTGACCGACATAAACTATTTCTCAATCTTCAATCTCTATTTTCAAATCCGTCACTCCTTGCTCACTTCCGTTGCTCTAATCTCAACTATTTTTCAAATAGATTTTCTCTTCATAATCTTCTAAACATGAACCACTATCACCGCTGTAAGACTCTACCGGAGGTATACTCTCTCTCCCCGCGCCCCCCCTCCCCCCTGCGGGAATTTTCGTATATTTGATGGGTGTTTAGGGAAAACTTGAGGAGAATAGCATAGAAGTTGGGTTGAAAAATATTGTTTCGGTTGCATGTTCCTACAACTATTCTGGCCCAAAGTTGTCATGTCATGTGCAAATGGCTCAACATCCCAACCCAACACTCCCACTACAACGTCGACTCCAAGTCCGACTACAATAGCGATGTCAACTCTGAACTCGATGGTCTGATTTTTCAATTCAATCCTAAATGCACCGCTTAATTTTACTTTCTTTTGCTTAGTTTTATGTTTGTATAATGTGCTTTTGATCTAATTCCGAAGCATGATGAATCGATCAATCATTCGAAGTAGGTAATATATATATATATATATATATATATATATATATATATATATATATATATATATATATATATATATATATATATATATATATATATATATATATTATATTATATTATATTATATTATATTATATTATATTATATTATATTATATTTCAAGTCAAATTGCATTTGCGTGGGCTCTATAACCAGTAAAGAAAGAAAGAAAAAAGAGAGAAATGGAAGGGAGAAACCGAAGCAATCACTCAGGCCATCTACATCTAATCATGTATTCTTCTGAAAGTAGCACAGTAACAACACATGTTAAGATAGAATACGGTGTATATTAACTCTTTAGAAGGCACTAAAACCTTTTGCCAGACATTTATACCTGTAACTTCCTTCGTTCGACGAGGCCGACTATTCCATTCTTCTCCATCCGATATCATCTTCTTCAACGATGGTACGTTTAAAGCAGAACCCAAGACGGGTTAGTTAGTATATGGTACTCCATGTTTACTTTAAAGGATCACACAGAGAGGACCAAGTCCCTTTTTCCAACAGTCACAGCTGTAACCTCCACCATTGGAATGACCTCCGCTATCTTCTGCCATTCTCCACATTCTTCTTCTTCTGTATGTTTAAAGAAGAACCCAGTTAGTAGCTTCTCTTCAAGCATACAACCAGGAAAACAGAGGCCCATGAACACCCAAGTAAACAAGGCGATCAGATCCATGTCCGTTTCCATTTCAAACCCCATCCCTACGTCTGTCTCATTCACCCTCTACACGTAACACAAAGACTCAATAACGACACAGTCAATAGTCGAACCTACAATGGCAAGTATAAGACTCAAGAGAGGAATATGCAACACAGCTTATATTGAGATCCAATAAAGAAGATGTCTGACATGTACCACAGATTGAAATATTGACAGAACTAGTAACAAATTGATATTTAAAAGAAAAAAAACATAACATTGAATTGTTCTAGGTTTATAATGCCAATTGTGCCAAGGGAAGTACGAGAAGTAATAATATACAAGCTACAGAGCAAACAGGCAGATAACTAAAGAACAGCGCTACAAATAAATGAAACCAGGACAAACAATCAGCACCCAGTAAGACCCTAAAATAGCGAAATAAACTCTAGCCAAAATAGAAATCTCAACCAACTTATCAGCCCCGTTAACTTCTTTGATTTTTCTCATGAACATTTTTTCTTTTTGTTTTTTTTTTTTAAATTTAGATTCAGGATGGAGGTCCTCACTTAGCCATCATGACCTTGACGAATTCCTCGTAATTGATCTGACCATCACCATCCACATCAGCCTCGCGAATCATCTCATCAACTTCCTCATCTGTCAGCTTCTCACCAAGATTTGTCATAACATGACGAAGCTCAGCTGCAGAAATGAAGCCATTCTGGTCCTTGTCAAAAACCCGGAATGCTTCCTTAAGCTCCTCCTCAGAATCAGTGTCCTTCATCTTACGGGCCATCAGGTTGAGAAACTCAGGGAAATCAATGGTCCCATTCCCATCAGCATCAACCTCGTTGATCATGTCCTGAAGCTCGGCCTCTGTGGGGTTTTGTCCAAGAGAACGCATCACTGTTCCAAGCTCCTTAGTGGTGATACAACCTGCAACAGTATTAAACAAACAATTACACTCATACTCACCAAATAAACAAGCATCTCCAAATGGACATGGAATGTGAGGGATGAAGATACTATCAATTTAAACTACAGAAGTAGGATGCACTCATTAGCATTAATATTAAAAAAAACTAGGCGGTAATAGGAGGTAAATGTCTCCTGAGCATAGGGTTATAGATGTTAATACCAAAAATCGTTAGGCGGGCGCTAGGCACCAGACTGAGACCTAGCGCCTTGGGGCCTAGGTGGGGACTGGTCGGGGCCTAGAGTTAAAGCATAATTACTCTTATTTTGATAATTTTTCTTAATATAACATACTCCTTCCGTCCTAAAATTATTGTCATCTTTGGTTCGACACACGGAATAAGAAAAAAATAAGTAAATTGATTATTAATATTGACATAATGTGTAATTTTCTTTAAAGTTCACGTGCACATGACTTATAATTAAAATAAGTGTTATCCTAAAAAAAAACTTTTAACAAGACAATTTTTACGGGACGAACAAAAAAAAAGAGAATAATTTTGGGACGGATGAAGTAGATTAAATTCCATCAATTGCTTTCGGCATCATATCTTTCCTTTGATTAGATGATTAGAAAACTAAAACGTCAAACACTACCCACTCTACCCCTATACCTAGGGCTATAGTCCAACTTCAAAAAAGGAAAACCCTTCCCTCTACAGTCTACACACTCTGACCAAAGCCCCCCCCACCACACGTTTAAGAGTCTCGCCTCTCTCTCTCTCTAACCCCTTCCCTTCCCGTCTCTTCAGCCTTATTTAGTTATTCTCTCTTCATTGTTATCCCCCCTCCTCAACCCCAATTTCTTCAAATGCGAACCAAGATATCAGCGAGTCAGATCTCAGTCATCAGATCCAGACCTTCATCGTTATCCCCCCCCTCCTCAATCCCAATTTCTTCAAACCTCCAATATCTTCAAACACGAGCCCAGCTTTGCCCCTGAAGGTATATGCGAGTCAGATCTCCGGTGATCAGATCCAGACCTTCCGCTTGTCTCTCTTCTCCTTAAAAGGAATCAAAACAGCCTCAATCGTGTCTTCAAAGTTTGATCCTCTCTCTTCAAAGTTTGATGCTCTCTCTTCTGTTTAACGATTCTTAGCCGGCGCCTAGAGCCCTAGAGAAACTAGTCGACGATTAAGGTGCCTAGTCTTTTTTTCTCTGGCGACTTTTTGTCCGATTTGTTGTTAATTGCGGCGGAGGGCTGGCGCCTAGGCGGCCGCCTAGGGTGAGTTTTAGAACACTGGTTAATAGGGCCGAGGACCCAATGTCGTCCCATTTAAACCAAAAATTTCAAGGGTCAAGTTTGGAAAACTCCCAATACGTGACTTCTGGACTAAGCAGGCCGTCCCCTATAGGGCCGCGGGCTTGCTGCTTGACCCACCGGTCAAAGGATATGGGTGGAGTGGAGAGAGTTGTCTTTTCACTATCGTGGGAGTCAAGTGAGGGGCTCTGGACGTAGTAGACTGACAACGGAGGAATCTGGTCGGAGATGAGGCAGTTAGGGTTGGCACCTCGGAATATCTGTCTTTGCATGCATTGACATTTCAACTCTTTATGGTTTCTTGATTGAGCTTTTCTTCACACACACTATGATGCATGGACACTTTAGGTTGGAAGCGTTTTCCGTGTCGGACACGGCGAGGACACGATAGATACGGCCCCAAATAGGTTTTAGGGCCGAATTTGAATTTTCGGAACTTTCGACACGGACACGGGGATGGGGCTAAGACAGTCGGGATACGTACCTCGACGTCGGACATGGCTGAGGGTATATTTTTCAACTACTAATTGTAATCGTCATTACTCACTTCGTTAGACCTCAGTCCCTTGAATCCCCTCAAATAGACGGCGGTCAAAACGAGCCCTAGCCCCCTTAAATCCCCTCGTCGCCGACCATCTAACCAACGACCTCTGACGCCGGCCAGGCCCCTTTGCCCCCTTCGACCTTCTCTCCCTGTGTGTGACCTGTGTAGGCTGCGTCTTGTCTTCGATTCAAACTTCAAAGTTTGAAAAATCAGGGTCTTTGACTCTTCGCGTCTTCTGAATCAGACATAGCCAGGTTTTTCTTCCTTTGAAATTTCGTCTCTTCTCTCTTTTCTCTTCTGTGAGTCTCTCTCCTCTCCGTTCGTTGTCTTTGATTCGACGATTTCAATGGCTTCGTTGTCTTCGATTTCTATGGCTCTGTTTGTGACTTCATTGACTTGTGGCTGACTGACGTGTTATAAAATTGAATTATAAATTAAATGTTACTTGTTAATTGTTATAACAAAATTTTATTTTATTTTTTCAGTTTGATTTAAAATATGTCAATGTCATCGTCCGCTTCCGGTTCTGCTAGTGTTACTTCTTTTGTTGCCGGAAATGAGGAAACATATAGTCCTTTATGGAAGTATGTTTCAAACATAGAAAAAGAGGTAAATGTTGGTGGTAATAGGAAATGGACATGTAATTTTTGTGGTATGTTGGAAGTATTTATTTTGTGGTTATAGTTTTTAATATTTATAATTTGGTCCTTATTTTTTGAATATTTACATTTTGGTCCTTACAGTTTGAATATTTACACATTACCCCCATACCCGTGTCCCATATTTTTTGAAAATTGCGTATCCCCGCGCCCGTGCCCGCGTATCCATGTCCGTGCAACATAGCACACACAATTGAGTGCAGAGCTGAAAAAGAGGAGAAGGAGCAGATCTTTCTCTTTCTCTTTTCCTTTCTAAAGAAAAGAGGACTGGGGCCACGTTAAGGGAGCGATTGTTTATTGTTAGTAATTTTTTTCAACTCTTCTGATAAAAGGAAGGTAGGGTTTGATTATTAAATTAAAAAGAGGAATAGATCATAGTTGTCAAAGTCGAGAGGCGAGGCGCTAAAAAGGCGCTCACGGAAATAATATACATATAAATATATATATAAATATAAATAAATATATATATATATATATAGTTTAACAAATTTCAACAAAAACATGTCATATAGATAAATATGAGAATAAACTATACATTAAAGATTGTTGAATAAGGTAAATATTATAGCATAATTATAGGAGAGTAATTGTAGGAGAATAATTATAGGAGATTTGATTTATACTTTCCTAAAATAGATCCTACAAAGTTTATAAATCTGTACAGTACATAAATAAAAAAAAATCCGGCTACCAATTAAATAGAATTAGACCAAAAATAGCATGAAACTGCCCCAATCCAAAAACCAAGCAAGAGACTAACATGTAGTCACCGGCGATCAGGTCTGTGGACGCTGGCGAAAAATTCCGGCACCGGCACCGGCACCGGCGCCGGCGCGTGGGACGCGTGACTCCAATTCCGGCGACCTCCGGCAACAACGAAGGTACAGATCTGTTCGCCTACTCACGGTGATAGCAGATCTGGCCTTAGATTCGATCAAAAGTGAAGATCGGAGGCTAGATCTGGAATTGAAATTTCTCGGCTATCCTTGTCTGATGTATCCGAATTTAAAAATAAAAGAAAAAAACGTAAGTGAGCGACTTTAACGATCTTTTAACGCCTCACGACTTTCCAAAAGGCGCCAAAGGCGTCGCCTTTTCAGCGCTTCTTGCACATCGCCTCGCCTATGACACATGAGGCGCTACACCCTCGCCTCACCTCTCGCCTCGGGCGCCAAAGGCGCTCGCCTTTGACAACTATGGAATAGATAGAAGGAAGGTAGGTAGGGTTTGATTATTAAATTAAAAAAGGAATAGGAACTGCTGAAACAAATGCAAGCTAGGCTGTTAAGTGTTAGTACCACATACGTTTTTTTTAGGTGTGGCCCGTTAGTGACAAGTTTAAACCGAGGCTAGTAGTCACGGTTAGATTTGCAATTTAGAGCCCCGTTTAAACTTGATCGTTTAGCTTGTGGGCCTATAGGGTTATAAATCGTTAGGGCTGGACGAAACCACGAGGGTTGGCCCGATTAACATCTCTACCAAGGGTTGCCAAATCAGCCGCCATAACAATCCACTAGCATAAAGATATAGTTTTACCTATAATGACTAGAGAATATAAATAAACAATCTAGTACCACAAAAAATTAGTTATACCTATCGTGACTAGATAACACAATACAGAGATGAACTTTAAGACTTAATTATTTTTGGCTCATGCTAAATTATTCAATTCAACTCACTAGTAAGATTTGTTTTCTTTATGTTAACTTACCAACTCATCTAAAAGCTTAAGCTATTAGATAGGGGCTCAACAATGTATATCAAGCTTAACACTGACCTCACGTGTGACCCGTCCACACGTGGAGAGATACACAAACATGCCTCACCAAGGGCATCACAAAGCAAATAGAGTGACAACATGCAATCACAATATTCCAGGTAACAAATGCAAACGGGATGACTCAAACCCACGACCTTGCACCATGTTAAGTTACCAACTCATCTAACAGCTTAAGCTATTAGATATAGACTCAACAATGTATATCAAGTTTAACACCTTCATGTGTATGGTATAGTTAAATGAAAATAAATTGCTTAATCAATATTTTACCTCAATGATATCATCATAAAGAACTTATTTTTTTACTGTCATTAACTCCAGAGATAAATGTATAAAACATCTGAACAACGAAGTGAAATTTCATCAGAGAAAGATCAATCAAAACTTTAAAAAGGAAATACCTTAGCTTATAAACAAAATATATTAAACATTGTTCGTCGTAAAAACTCCTAATTTTCAAGCAAAACACCAATTAATGGGAGTCTCCTAGTTTAATAGTTTCAAACCTTAGATTAAAAGGGTTGTTGCGAAGAAGATGAGTTGGATGGAAAGAGGAGATCAATTTGTGAAGATATGACATTATGTGTTTTTTTTATTTTGTTTTCCTTTTTTATTTTATTAGAAAGAGAAGATCAATCTGTGAAGTGGTTGGGCTCTTGGTTCAAATTTAGTGCCCTGGAACAGGAAGCTGCCGAGCTCACGCTAACTTACTTGATAAATGCCTAGGCATTATCGTTCTCCAAAGGTGCCCAAACGAGGGTATGGCGAGCGTGTTTGATAAATATGCTTAGAAGAATTGAGTACAGAAAACGACTCTACCCTCTATTAGACACAAGAACATCACTTTCCAAAAGAAGGATGAAGCATGCCACTAAACCAATACAAGCATCTTTAGAAGGTGATAAGGCTTGGGCTGTCCGGAGTGTCACTTCTTGGGCTCTTGGTTCAAATTTAGTGGACTTGATAAATGCCTAGGAAAGGTGCGAGGGTATGGCGAGCGTGTTTGGCTTAGGAATTGAACGGACACAAGAACATCACTTTCCAAAAGAAGGATGAAGCATGGCATCTTTAGAAGGTGATAAGGCTGTCCGGAGTGCAAGAGTTGGGGAAAGGAGACACATGGCTGGAAGGGAGTTTGCGCAAGAGGGGTTCAAGCGGGTTTGGTGCACATAGAAGTGGGCTGATAGAAGACGCATGGGCTTTTGGGCAGAACAGGGAAGCTGGGCTCGGCACAGATGGATCAAGGATGGTGTTGGTCAGCGCAAGGAAGGGTGGCACGGGGTTGACAAACCGTGCATGGCACCCCATGCAAGACCACGGCAGCTACAAGGCTTGGGGAGGCCATCCTCCGTGATTCCGAGTTGTAGTTGGATTAGGTTTTTAGTTAAAAGAATCTGCTGTTAATTAATTGGTTATTTTTGTTTCCTTTTAAAATAGGTTTTCCTTTTTATTTGTTTTCCTAGTTGAATAGGAAGCCTTTAATTTTGGTAAGTAGATTTAGGGTTTATTTGTGCCTATTTAAAGGCACCTCATTTATTCAATAAAGCAGATTATTATTTTGTGTGAGAAAACTCATCTAAGAACAAGTCATGTTCTTTGCTTAAAATCGATTCAATGTAATCTAGGTGAGTGAAGCCAAGGTTGGTTGTTTCTTTACGTCGAGCGAGTGAAGTGAGTCCGCCTATCCATGCTTCTATTTTCTTTAGTATTGCCGTGAGGTTGAGGGCTGTTTTGGACAGTCTTGGACATGAGTTTTGACTTCAAATTAAAACTTTTGGACAGCTTGTTTTCTATCAAGTTGGCACCTTAATGTACTAGCGTTTTCGGGTTAAAATTCACATCAAGTGGTGTCAGAGCAATGGGCTTTCACGAATTCTTATTCATGGAACGATCATGGACAACGAACGTTTAACTCAAAAACTACATCGACATTGGGAACGCGTGCTACAACAACGATCGACGAAAATACGAAGAAGTCAACAACAAGATTGTGAGACGCGGCTGCTACACAAAAACATGGGAAGAAGGGCTGTGAACTCAAAGGGGTTTCCTGGCAGCAATTCGAGTTCAAACAACATCAAGCGAGAAGGAAGGCCTAAAGGTTATTGCTATTGTCAAAGACCTTGTTCTTACCTAACCGAGTGCCCATACATCGCGGCGTTGAATGACAAAGAACTGAGTGAGGTAATCAAGAGGGAAGAATTAAGGTTAGCAAAGCAGAAGGTAGGGAAGGAAGAATGAGGAAGACGTGACAAAGTACAACAAGAAGAAGAAGCGGCAGCAAAGGATATAAGAGTTGAGAAGGATTGTGGGGAGCTCTACAAACAAGATCGAAAAGGAGTTGTTTCGTATGAAGAAAGTGAGCATGAAGCTGCCCCTTCAAGCGTTACGCCGCACGCTGCAAACCTTGAATTTCATGATGCTGCTCCTGAAGAAGGTCTCGGCTGGGAAACACTAAAAAAAATGGGCAGCGGGTTAGGGACTGCTATGGATGTTGAAAAAGAAGTGCAATTGTTAGAATGGAAGAGGACAAGGGTTGGGGAACTGTTTCCACCCAAGATGAAGGTCCTAAGCAAGCTATAGATGACAAAGAAGATGGGACTGCTTCCGTAAGACGGTATGAAGGGGCTGTTTGGGAGAAGAATTTGAGCTAGATGAGAAACTGGATAGAGAGGACAAGTGGTTAAAGGAACCTCCGATAGAAGAGCTAAAAGCGATTCGTGAGAAGCTGAAGTTAGCACCCATGTACAGCGAACCGTGCAACTTGAAGTTTCCAAATCCTTGTGCATTAAGGATTTTGAATTAAGATTGGAAGGTAAATTGCATTACAATCCTAGTTCTTGTTCATGGACAGAATTTCATCATGATAGTTTACATGGTATGGAATGAAAGACGTGGGGTAACATCATTATGGATCTCTTACGGTTTTAAACAGCCTTGGAGAGATATAATATTCGGGGTTGTTTGGGATAGTCAGTTGGCACGGTTTGGTACTGTTCTAAACAAAAAGATTGGGGCTGTTATACAAGACATAAGTTGTGGAACTGCTTTAGCAATCCAGAAGATTCTCATGTGGTTCAACGAGAACAAGATGGAGGACTTCAACACAATTACAAAAATTGAAACCTCCACCGATCAGAATTTTCAGCATGAAAGATTTGGAGTAAAAACCAATCAACTTGGGATACAAACTGATGAAGAAGTTAGGGGGTGTGCAGAATTTCTATACCTTTTTGCCTTGTTCATGATACACAAAGAGTTTGGGACTGTTTTGAATGATGGCAGAGGGTTTGGAGCTGCTGTGACGCTAAAGGAAATACATATACAAGGCAGGGAAGTAACTGTTGGTATGGGTTACTTGAGCAAGGAGTTGCTGGATTTAGCAAGAGTAAAAGCTAGAATTTTGGTGTGCGAATCAGGTGGCAAAGGGAACACCAAGAGTGGTGGTTTAGTGGCAGTAGAACCTCATCAAGATATCCGCGATGAAGACTTTGCTAGTATGCAGTATGTTGTCCACAAGAGTCACGGAATGGAATTCAATCAAGTGTTAATGACAACCATGCAAGAGGCCGCGGGGTGGAAGGAGTTCGTAGAAGTTTTTGCGAATTTTACCATGGCCGAAGAGAACGCGGATGTGGAAGAAAAATGGTGGGCGTTGGCTCAAAAGAAAGCTCGGGTTATGGGAGCTGAACTTGTAGGAATTGTCAGGGAGATGGAAGTCCAAACAGATGCAAGACCAAAAGAGGGGTCCGGTAAGGAAAGGGACCAAGGATTGAGGTCAATCCTTTCCAAAGAAGGGGGGTTTGATAAGGCTTGGGCTGTCCGGAGTGACACAACAAGGGCTGGGAGTTGGGGAAAGGAGACACATGGCTAGAAGGGAGTTACAAGAGGGGACACGGGCTGGGGCAGTCGAGCAAGAGGGGTTCAAGCGGGTTTGGTGCACATAGAAGTGAGCTGATAGAAGACGCATGGGCTGTTGGGCAGAACAGGGAAGCTGGGCTCGGCACAGATGGATCAAGGATGGTGTTGGTCAGCGCAAGGAAGGGTGGCACGGGGTTGACAAACCGTGCATGGCACCCCATGCAAGACCACGGCAGCTACAAGGCTTGGGGAGGCCGTCCTCCGTGATTCCGAGTTGTAGTTGGATTAGGTTTTTAGTTAAAAGAATCTTCTATTAATTAATTGGTTATTTTTGTTTCCTTTTAAAATAGGTTTTCCTTTTCATTTGTTTTCCTAGTTGAGAATAGGGAGTCTTTTTTTTTTTGATAAGTAAGGTATATATAAAAATCAAAAGCGGCAAATAAGGAGCCGCAGCCTATTTACACAGGAGGGAAACTCCAATAATTACAAATTACAAAAATTCACTACAAAGTCAGCAAAAGAATTGACCTCGACCTAACACCATCACTACACCAAAAAAAAAACGGCTGAAGCAACTCATTCTTCAAAGAACGACACGCATCTTTCCACGTTATCAAAAACTCTCTTATTCCTTTCTTTCCAAATCACCCAAAGATACTCCCAAAGGAATAGTCGCCAAATAAAATCTCTCGTTTCCTCTTGTGCAAGGACCAACAGAGGAAGAGATCCTTAATGGATTCCGGCATGGCCCAAGACAAGTTAAAAATGTGAAAAATGTAGTCCCACAAGGCACCAACTATCTGAAGCAAAGATGATCAACACTCTCACCATTACATTTGCACATATAACACCAGCCTCACTACCACCTTCCCGCCTCCTAAGATTATCCCCAAGAATGGCTTCGTTCACCGCTTCCCAAATAAAGAAAGCAACTCTAGCCGAGCTTTAGACTTCCAAATAGCTTTCCAGGAAACACCCCTTCCCCCAAAATCTGAACCAAAGTAGTAAGACTTAACTAAGAACATTTTGTTTTTAGCCCTATCCCGAATGACCTTGTCAACACAACTCGTATCCAGTGCTGAGAATAAAGCAACTCGTAGAGCTGGAGGAAACTCGCACTTCCCAACTCAAGAAACCTTCTAAAAACCGGGTTCCAACTAATCGAACCTCCTTCGAGCGAAATAATATCACAATCAAAACTTCTTTGTCACTCACATGCTAAAAAGACTAGAAAGGCTCTCCATAGCTCCACGGGACCACACCACCTATCCAACCAAAATCTGACCGAAGATCCATCTCCTACTTTAAAAGAGATATTTCTAGTAAAAACGTCCCACCTTCCTGATTCCTTTCCAAACTCCCACCCCACGAGACAAGGAAACATCCTTAGGAAACCAAAGATGATTTCCTTCCCCATACTTGCTCACCACCAATCTCCTCCACAGAGCGCCCTTATCGATCAAGAATCTCCACAACCATTTACCCAACAAAGCTCTATTGAAAGCTCGGATGTTTTTAACCCCTAAGCCACCGGATTTTATACTAGAACACACTTTGGACCACTTGACAAGATGATACTTCCGATCCACCATCGAACCTTCCCATAAGAAATCCCTTTCAAATTTTTCCAGCCTTCGCTAATGATGAGGATGACGAACAAGGACATAAAGTAAGTAGGCATCGAAGACAACGTGTTTTTATGAGAGTAGCAGAAGCGGCCGCTTCAAGACAAACATCGCTTCTTACGCCGCCAAAGCGTTGAAATCTTTCTAACACCCGAACCCACATATTTGAGCTCTCCTGAAAGCAGCTCGGCTAAGGGAAGACCCAAGTAGGTAGAAGGAAGGGAAGTCACTTTACAACCAAAGAAGGCACAATTCCCCGATATTTTCTACATTCCCCACAGTGAATAATTTCAGACTTAGAAATGTTCACTTTAGACCCGAGACAGCCTCGAAAAAGAGTAAGACTATCCGTAAATAGCCTAACCGAGAGTCCTTCGCTTCACACAACACAAGAGAATCATCAGCGAATAGGAGATGCGACATGAGACAGAACTCTACCATTCCCGACTAAGAAACCACCGATAAAACCTCCCGAAATAGCTTTATCCATCATTAAGCTCAGAGCTTCCATCACTAAAATGAAGAGGAAAGGAGAAAGAGGGTCTCGCGAAGGCCCCTCGAGGTTCCAAAAACCACTCCATCAATCAACACCGAAAATCTCACCGTAGAAATACACCAAAAAATCCATCTTCTCCATTTGTCACCAAACCCCATTCTCGTTAAGAAGATAAATGAGAAATTCCCAATTAACATGATCATAAGCTTTTTCAATATCCAAATTTTGCAAATCATGCCCAGTCCTTAACCTGTCATCCACCGCTTATGGCAATAAAGGCGTGGGGAAGCATCAATAATTTGGCGATTCCCCACGAAGGCATGTCATGATCGAAATGACTTTGCCTACGACCTTCCTCAATCTAATCGAGAGCACCTTTCATGATGATTTTATAAACACTTCCAATAAGACTAATGGGTCTATAATCTTTAATCTCAATCGCACGGTTTAGACTTTTTAGGAATCAAAGAGATGAATGAAGCATTAAGACTCTTTTCAAAGACCATGTTCGAATGAAAGAACCAAAACCTCCATGATGTCCTTCTTCAAAATCTCCCACTAAAAATGCCAAAGAGAAACCATCGTGGCCGGCGCTTTATCGCCATTCAAACTCCAGGGCTGCCCTAACTTCTTCTTCCGAGAAGGAAGATTCAGCACTAAATTATCCTCCCGATTAAGAACATTAAAGAACATCCCATCTAACTGCGGTCTTTGAATTCCTCATCAGCATATAGCTTCTGATAAAAATCTACTATACCTGCTCTAATTGCAGATTTATCCTCCACAAGTTACCATCCACCGAAATGCTATGAATGTGATTGACCCTTCTATTTGCCTTCGCCGCCCTATGAAAAAATTTGGTGTTCCTGCCACCTTCCTTTAGCCACTGAACCCGAGATTTCTGCCTCCAACAAATTTCCTCTTTAATCAACAAGGACTCTACCTCCTTTCTCAACTCATTACGTCGAAAAAATTCTTCCTCCGATAACTCTCCGAGCTCTCTTTAGTATCCAACAGCTGAATACCTTCCAAAGACTTCTTTAATTTTAACCTCAATCCTCCCAAATGTCTCCTTATTCCACGAATGAGGTCACAACTTCTTCGCCAATTTAAAACTAGGATCTCCCACCACCGAGTAACCCGCCCACTTAATCCGAAGCCAATCCAAAACCCTGCTCTTTTAACCACATATTTTCAAGCGAAACGGAGATTTCCCTTTTGCGATACCACCACATGAAGAAGTAAAGGGGCATGATCGAAATAGTTCGAGGCGCATAAGACTGAACTGCATCATCAAAGATTCTTCCCATTCCACGGACACTAAGAATTTGTCGATTCTGGAACATTGAGAATTAGAGTTTCTGAACCAAGTAAATCCACACCTGCTAAAGGAAGATCTATCAAGGCCATATCATCAATAAAATCACCGAATTCCAACATTGCCCGAGAGAATCTGCTACAACCCTTACGCTCACGCGGGAACCTCGATTACATTGAAATCGCCCTATACACCACGGATGATTCCAATTCCGCTTAACTACCTTTTACTCTTCCCACTCACTACGGATACATCCAAGCAAGGACCATATACCGAGAAACCGTAAATCTTATCATTATCCACCATTTAAAGCAAACAGGACACCGAGAAACGACCTTTTATAGCATCCAATTTAGAAAGAACCCTTTTATCCCACATAACTAGAATTCCTCCCGCCACCTGACGCTCCAAGATGTTCCCACCCGCCCATCTTCCTCCACCAACACCGTAAATGAACTCACTATCCACTATATCCATTTTAGTCTCCAGCAAACAAATCACATGAGGCTTCCATCTTCTCAATGACGCCTTAACCACAATTCTTTTCTCCAAATTATTTAATCCCCTCACATTCCAAGAAATGATTTTTAAATCCATGTAGAATCAAGTCAAATTTCTTTTTCGTCTACTCTCCCCCTCCTTAAATTCCAGGTGAGCTGAATTAAAATCACGGCATAACTGCTTCAGTTCTCTAGTGCACCTTCCTCGTTTATTCAATAAAGCAGATTATTAATTTGTGTGAGAAAACTCATCTAAGAACAAGTCATGTTCTTTGCTTAAAATCGATTCAATCTAATCTAGGTGAGTGAAGCCAAGGTTGGTTGTTCGTCGGATTTCTTTACGTGGAGCGAGTGAAGTTTGACGGTTGAGTCCGCCTATCCGTGCTTCTATTTTCTTTAGTATTGTCGTGAGGTTGAGGGCTGTTTTGGGGGTTGTTCTTGGACAGCCTTGGCGGGTGATTTTGTACAGTCTTGGATGTGAGTTTCGGCTTCAAATTATAACTTTTGGACAGCTTGTTTTCTATCAAGTTGACACCTTAATATACTAGGGTTTTCGGGTTAAAATTCACATCAGAAGGAACTTGGATAAAAAGACAACATGCATTTCAATCGTACAAGTAAAAGCTCTAGGAAGAGTGAGAAGTTTCTCACAAGAGAAAACAGTACAATTCAATTACACAAGGAAATATACTCAAAAGTTTGAACCAAGGGGTGGGAGAGAGGGCAAAGGCACTCAGATAAAGACCTTAAGGTCCTTGGTTTTAATCTCCATACCAACAAGGGGTCACACTTACCTATCAAAAAATATATATATACTCAACAGTATGAGTATTAAACGCTAGAGAAAAGGAACCCTTCCATTACAGGAAAAATTACTTATAGAAAGCAACATAAATACCTTCCTTCCCACCCTCATTATTACCAATCTTATGAATAGATTCTCAAGAATCTAGAAAACTCTAGGATAAGTAATTCTATGAGCTTAGAGGTTGGGTATCGTGAATGCAAAGCTCGATTTATCGGGTATGTGTATAGTTTGATGGGTGCCGACTATGAATTGGTTCTAAACAGTGATCAACACGTAATGACTAGTGGGTGTTACTGGATACTATATTGTGGAGGACTCTTGGGCCTTGGCTGCTAGCATTGGGTGCAAGGAAGGAGAAGTAATGCATTAAGAGTTGGCATATCACCAGCAGTAGCAAAGTCAGCTCACTGTTCTTCTCCAAAAAAAAAAAGAGACTACTATAGTAATAATAGAAGGCAATGAAAGATTATCTCAATGGCATCCAAATAAAATGATGTAAAACCAGTGACAAAGAAATGTTAGTTCTTCACATCTACAAGGGCTACAATAGTCAAGGAGAATATGAAAAGCGATGGGGTGCAAGAGAAGAAGGATGATGATAGTTAATCATCTTATTAGGGAAAAAAAACAAAATAGAACCATTAGTGAGAAAGCGAAAGTGAAATAAGATCACAAAAAAGTGGCTAGAAGAACAGAAATCATAAAACAATGGAAATACTGTTTAAATTCAAGTTTCAACCGTCCTTCTCTTTCAAAAAGAGTAATGGAGCTCGCTCAAGAAATATTTTTTGGTGAAAAACGGAATCTTAGATAATAGTACTCCTTCCGTTCCGAGAAAAAAAAGTCCTTGTTTGAAAGTGAATTCTTTTAAGAAAATAACACCTTTTGAAGTCTATTAGTAATAAAATGACAGTTTTATGCCTTAATTTTTGAAAATAACTCTTTAAGTAAAACATTCCAAAATGGAATAATGGACTCTTTGCTCGTAACGGAGGGATTATATCTTTATACATCAATAATTAATGAACAAGGGAAAGGGAAGTCATGCCTCATGTACTTATAGAGAGCAAGGAATAGCTCGTCCCAACTTCTAACTAAATTAGCAAAACATACCCAAGAAAGACTTATTTTTCTGGAGTTAGATAGTGCAATAATACAGAGAAGTATGATTATTATTTTGTTTCAATTATTTACTTATTATTGCAAAGCAATGATTTTTCAGGAATCTAAAGCTAAAACCAAAAAGAATAAAAAGGTCAAAATTAGCATTCTTTATAGACCTGGTGCCAGAACATCAGACTTGTGCTTCCAATAAGTGAAAACATTTCATCGCATACACAGAATCCAAACTTTAATCGCAATTAATCATCCAAAAAAATCGTCCACATCAAAACTATTTCAACCTTCCGTTCCTAAATTATTGTCCAAAATTGTTTTTCAATGAAAATTGACGTAGTTAAACCGATTACTTTTAAAATCAAAATTCGAAATATCTCTTTATTTTTTTTCAATATAATAAAATATAAGTCAAATTTTCATTTGGTAAAAAATGGGTTTGACTCAAAAAATCAAAACATGATAATGAGTGATTATTATTAATGCAAACTCAATTAAATGATTAAACGTGGATCCAAGATTAAGATGAAGCATCTATCTGTGTCTTCCCCAGACCAAAATTATATTTAATCAAAGAACAACCAATCAACATGGGCAAAATAAAAAAAAGATCAAGAATAATAAGACCAAAGAGGCATAACGATCAATGCAAATTTCATAGAGGTTAAACCAATCGAAAATTAGATCTGGGACTGGGAGTGTAAGAGATGAATCATAACCTTACCATCACCATCCTTGTCGAATAGGCTAAAAGCCTCTTTGAATTCGGAGATCTGATCATCGGTGAGCTGATCGGCCATGTTTTCTGGGTTGGCTTTGAAAGGGAGAAAGAGATGAAAGAATATTTGCTAAGAGTGACAAGGAGAAAACTTTTTGACTTTCGATGTGCGTTTATGTAATGCCAATGACTTTAACGAGACAGGATTTTTGGGGTGACAATATGTGTGTGATTGTATTTATATATATATATATATATATATATACACTAAAACTTCGTGTCGGTATTATAGTCATCGTGATAGTATATTTTGAGGTGTCAGTATATATTAACTACGTAATTGAAAGGGTACATTGCTTTAAGTGGTAGTTAAGGGGCGCTATTCGAACTCGACCCATACTTAAGGGATTGTTTGTAAGGGGGTTATTCGTAACTGATCCAAAACTGTTGGATTTTATGGCCGGGATCGATCCAGATCGCCGAATAGTGTCAGTCAATTGATTGAGCTATATTGTATAGTTTATATATATATATATATATATATATATATATATATATATATATATATATATATATCACACTAGACCTTACTGCCCGTGCCTATGACGCGTTGTCAGTATATCTGATTTCGTCAATTGAAATGACAGTGTCTAAATAGAATGTGTGATTTTTTTAAAAAAAATGTTACAATTGAGGGTTACATTGTTTCAAGTGATAGTTGAGGAATTAGTGTTTTATAAGGGGTGGCTATTCAGAAGATTAATCGTAGGACGTAATTTTGTAATGTGAAGATAAAACATAGGGAAAAGAAAAATGGGTGACTGCTCATAACATTAATTGTAGGGGGTAAGTTGTAATAGGGAAAGAAAAAAATATGAGGTTAAAAATAGATAACTACTCACTAATGTGAATGCGAGGATGAATCTCAACCGTTAAATATTTTAAGATAATTTAATCTCAACCTCTGAATAGTCATAACCAATTACCTAACTGTTTTATAATATAGATGAGTGAGACTAATACACCTCAATTTTCTATCTCTACACTCCATGTATTGTATTGTAAATTGTAGGGTGCAACATCTCAATGTAATATATGGGGTGCAGAGATAAAAAATTGGGTTGTGATTAACCCCACCCTATATATATATATATATATATATATATATATATATATATATATATATATATATATATATATATATATATATATATAATTTGATCCCTGAAATTAACATCATTTATTGATTTGGTTCAATTTGTCCGAACCTTTCTATTTTGGTCCTTACATTCTGAAGGAAACTGGTCTGAGTCCTCCTACGTGGAGTGAACACGTGGCTCTTAGCTAGGCATGGGTAGGGCCCATCCCTTTACAGCCCCTCGAACTTAAGGACCGACCATGGCCAATCATTACTCATCAGGCTGAACAAAGTATCCTCGGAACGACCAAAGGTTACTCCAGACAGCCGAACATGATCGACCACCAAGGCGAGGAACGCCCATGCTCGACATTCAACTACACTGATGTCAGATACTAATTGGATGACACGTGTCATCCATGCAAGCATAAGCCAACCAGTGAGAGGTTGACAACAAGCGACAGGCCCTTACACAAGAAGAGAAGATGTAACTTGGCAAGTAAGCAACCACCAACTATGTAAGGCTATCCATAGACCATCAACCAGTAGGAAGCTGCCAGTCAGCCGACCAGCAACAAGTCCCTATGCCCAAGGGCCCCTACATTGGTCATGATCCCTAAGGGACAACTACTATAAAAGAAAGCATTCCCTTACAAGAAAGGTAAGTTCTATGAATCAACCACACACATAATTACATTAGCACATAAAGCTAAACACACACTATCACCGGAAGCTTCTGGGAACGCCTAGCTCCGGCATACATATTCCTTGATTATTGACTCTCACACGGGAGGGCTGTAGTTGGGAAAACCCCCGGCACCCTAATGGTAGTTTCATTGCAGGTCACTAGAGATTATTGATCAAGCATAATCAATCAGTTTATAATAAAACCAAAACCCAGATATCCTATCCAGTTTGGTACACCAAGCACCACCACTCATCTACGTGGACGTTCATCAAGGACACGTCAGCTCCGGTCCATTACGTGGATCACCAGCATAGTCACCCCATCTTTTGTGGCGTGATCAAGTGGTTCCGTTGCCGGGAATCGTCATATTCCAGTTACCTTTTTTTTCATTTTTCTCAAACTAACCACAAGAAATGGATGAACAAACCCCCACAAAACAAGATCAACCAGGAACAAACATACTGCCCCCCTCACCAGCAAGCAAATTAACCAACATGGACCTCGCCACCGCCACTTCAAAGGCATTGGGAGGAAAGGGCACCCAAGAGGATGCTCGCAACGTAGGGGGCACCACTGGCCAGGCGAGTACCTTCTTCAACATAGACGAAGAGGAAGCTCATATCGAATACTCCCAAGTGGAAAAGAACAAAGCCACCGAGCATGACGGATACTTAGAGGAGGCAAGGTTCTGGGAACTCTAGAAACTTTACCTCACGGGAATTCAGGAGGTCGATCTCAAAATGTTCACCCTCCATAAAAAAGCAAAAGCAGCGACTAATACAGTACCCCAAGAGGAGCCGACCCAAATTCTTAAAAAAGCTACCTCCAAAGGCAAGGAAAAGGAGAAGGTTATACCTCGGTCTAGTGTGAGATCCCGGTTGGGGGATAGGATGAGCGAGCAGACACCCAAGCTTAGTATCCATAGCCGCCTAACTTATCCAAGCGAACCCAATTGTCCTCGCCGAATAAGAGAAAGGAGTGAGAAGGGAGAGTTTAGGTCGAGGACCGAGGTGATGAAAAATAAAACGTGCGGGCACTGCACTCATTCCCAACAATCAGGAGCAGGGCACCCAAAAAGTGGTCGGAACGCGATCACCGAGGTGCAAAAATCGAGTAATAAGCCATCCTCGGCCGTCGAACAAGTGGTGAAGTTTCTCCGTGGTAGGCTCGAGGCCTTGTAAAAGGAAAACCTATATTGTTACCCCCTAGCAAAGAATGGGCCATTCCGGGAGAGGATGAGGAAAGTCCTATTACCAGATAAAAAAATTCCCACTTTTGAAACGTATCAGGGCCTTACCAATGCAGTCGATCACATGGCCAGTTTTGAGGTTAAAATGAATGATGTGGGCCCTGATGACGAAGATGCATAGGGAAAGATATTCGTGGGGACTCTTAAAGGAAAGGCACTAAAGTGGTACACAAGCCTCCCATTGGATTCAGTCGAAAGCTGTGATGAATTCAGACAGATGTTTGTCACACAGTTCTCCTTAGCCGGACTCCAGCCAAAGAAGCAAACCAACTTGTGCGTTATACAACAGCGAATAAACGAGTCGAACCAAACATACATAGACAGATTCATGGCCATGGTCGACCAAATACCGTACATCTCGGAGGAGTCAATCAAGATGTGCTTCATCTCTGGCCTACAACAAGGACTGATGAGACAAGAAATGATGCTCCGGGACCAAACCTCAGTTGGGGAAATGTATGCCCATGCTATTTGGTGATCAATATCGAGGAAGCGAAGAATGAGGGGAATGAGAAGAAGGATGGGAAAAAGAAGGAGCACGATGGAACGCATCGGGCTCAGGATAACTCAAACAAGGGAAGCCGAGGATCAGCCCACAAAGAGGAGGATAATCGAGGCAGGAATAGATGGGATGAAATTGACTGGACTCCACTCATGACCACTCGTGAGCACATAATGAACGTCCTGCTCGACCAAGATAAGATAAACAGGCCAAGGCCACTAAAGGATACTCGATATCCTCGCAACCCCAATAAACGGTGCGCTTTTCACAAAGATGTCGGTCATACGACTGAGGAATGTATTAATCTAAAGAAAGCTATTCAGAAGTTGATCGATAGGGGGAGCTCAAAAGGTTCGTGCAGAAAATCAACAATCAGGGAAGAAGACAGAGAGAGCTGGAGAGAAACCAGAATCCCTAACCAAATAACAGGGGCCCCAGGAATGTGATCGACACCATTCGGGAAGTAACACCAAGTGGTACCCAACTGAAACATATGATCTACAATTTAAAACACGTGGTTAACATGATGCCACGACCCGATGAAGCAGGAAGAATTACCTTTTGGCCAAGTGAGATAGCTACTAGTGAAACCGCTCGTCAGCAGCCTTTATCTCTCCGAGTAAGGATACATGACAGCGAGGTAAAGCGAGTATTAGTTGACACGGGGGCTGGAAGGGATATTTTGTATTACGCCTGTTTTAAAGGGATGGAGTTGGGGGACGCCCATCTAAGGCCGAGCAACATACAGTTGGAGGGATTTACTGGTCACAAGGTGGTGGTGAAAGGAACTATCATCCTTATGGTGACCTTGGGGGAAGAGAGCATGACTCCTCGAACGGAGGAGGTTGAATTCTTAGTGCTTGATCTACCTTCTCCATACAACGCCATACGGGGATCCTCTTCTCGAACAAAGTTCCAAATGGTTAGATCAATGGCCCATCAGAGGATAAAATTCCCTGCTAAAAAGGGGATAGGAATGGTCTTGAACGACCTAGCAAGCACCCTGGAGTACATTTACAGGGAAAAGACGCATAAAGAGAAAGTGACGATCACCCTGCCCGAAGGAGAAGTGGTCAAAATAAGTAGATTGACCAAGAGGCTCCGAGAAACGGAAGAAGTTATTCCAATGCTCCCCGAGCCAACACAAGCATAACAATTAAAGCGAGCTGGGAACCCCAGCTTGCTCGAAAAAGAAAGAAGCAAGAACCATATGCAATTAAAGCAAGCTGGGAACGCCATCTCACCTGAAAAAGAAAGAAGCAAAGACCATATGCTCAACATACCAGTGAGCACCGAGCATAACAACAAAAAAGACCTGGTCGCCACAAAAGTAATCACAATTAAAAGCTTGGATGTTGATCACCACTCAGCTATCGAGCCAAATGAAGACCTGGATGAAATTGTGATTAACCTTGATTTCCCCTAGCAAAAGGTCAAGGTAGGAAGAGAAATACCAAAGGAAGAGCGAGCGGCAATCATCAAGCTATTAAAAGAAAGCTTGGATGTGTTCGCTTGGAGGATCGAGGACATGAAGGGTATTAGCGAGAACGTCGCTATGCACCAGCTAAGTATCGATCCAGACTTCATTCCCATATAACAAAAAAACACGAATTTTTTCATGGGAAAAGCAAACAACTATCAAAGAAGAAGTATCTAAGTTGTTGAAAGCTAAGATCATAAAAGAAGTTATGTATGCAACTTGGATTGCAAATGTGGTAATGGTGAAAAAAGCAAGCGGAAATGGAAGATGTGTGTGGACTTCACTGACCTTAACAAAGCGTGCCCAAAAGATTGGTACCCACTACCCAGAATCGATCAGCTTGTGGACTCCATTTCCGAGCACAAAATCCTCAGTTTTGTTGATGCTTATTTAGGGTATCACCAAATTAAAATGTGGTTGGCCGACCAGATACACACATAATTTCGAGCTGCTGGAGGATTGTATTGCTATGCCATGATGCCTTTTGGCCTCAAGAACGCATGGGCCACATACCAAAAAATGGTGAATAAAGTGTTCGGCGACCGGCTGGGCAAGAATGTGGAGGCCTACATTGACGACATGGTTATCAAAACCAAACACTTTGACCATGCCAATGACTTGCGGGAAACTTTTGCAAATCTGAGAAAGAACAAAATGAAGCTCAACCCGACCAAATGTGCATTTGGAGTAATAGCAGGAAAATTCCTCAAGTACATGGTCAATGAAAGAGGAATTGAGGCCAATCCAGAAAAGATAAAGGCTTTAACAACTATGGACATTCCATCCTCGATTAAGTATGTTCACTAGCTTAATGGTCGTATCACAGCCCTTAGTCGCTTCATTGCTAAGTCAGTCGAGAAAAGCTTACCCTTCTTCAAAATATTAAAGGGAGGCAGAAAGTTTGAATGGAATGACGACTGTACCAAAGCTTTTGAGGAGCTCAGGGAGTATCTTGGTCAACCACCACTCCTCAGCATCCCAATACCAAACGAGAAGTTATATGTATATTTGGCAGCATCAGACTTAGCAGTCGCTGCAGTGTTGATCAGAGAAGAAAATAAGGTTCAAAAGCCAATCTATTATTTTTCCCACGCACTGACAGATGTTGAAGGGAGATACTTAGAAATTGAAAAGTTGGTCCTTGCTCTAGTCGTTGCTGCCCGGAAATTGAAAGCTTACTTCCAGGCATACTCGATAAAAGTATATACCAACTTTCCTCTAAGAAAAATTCTGCATAAACCAGATATGGCGGGCTGAATGTTGAAATGGTCGGTTGAATTCTCAGGGTACGACATTGACTATGAGCCCAGGAAAACAATCTGAGCATAGGTCCTGGTCGATTTCATCCCTGAAACTTTGTTTACAAAGCAGAAAGTCGATCAAGAACAAATTGGCAAAGAGGTCACCCCTGTGACTAAAGAAGCGACCATAACTGGCGAACAAACGAAGACCAGAACTCTTCAATATTGGGTCTTGTTTGTGGATAGATCTGCGGGGACAGCAAGAAGTGGGGCAGGTCTCTCACTGCTCATTCCAGAGTTAGGAGAATTGAACATGGCCTTAAGATTTCAATTCAAGACCTCGAACAATCAGGCCGGTATGAAGCTTTGGTCGCCGGAATCGAGCTCGCATTAAGGGGGCGAGGACATTGTAATTTACAGTGATTCTCAGCTGGTGGTTAAACAAGTGCTAGGCGAATACGAAGCAAATCACCCAGTGTTCGCCAAGTATCAACAATTGACACAAAAATTGTTGACACGATTTAAATATTGGGAGTTGGAGCAAATCCATAGAGAAGGAAATTCTTGAGCAGATTATTTCTCCAAGATCGCATCCTCGAAAGCTGAAGAGGTACCTCTCGACATCGAACTAATGTTTCTCAAAAGCCCAGCCATCTGCCAGAAGGAAATTATGGTAGTCATGGAGGCTTCAAGATGTTGGATCGATGACATAAAGGGCTACATCGAAAAGGGCATCTTGACGGATGAAAAGAGCAAAGAACAAATAGTAAGGAACCGAGCATGCAGATACTCGATTATAGAGGGTATGTTATACAAAAGATCCAATGCAAAGCCTCTTCTTCGATGCATATGGCCAGAGACGGTGAAGGGTCTTCTAACCGAGGTACATGAAGGAGAATGTGGGGGACTGTAGACACCCCAATTTCGTACCCCTCGTATGTGACATGACATAAAATATCAAGACCTGTTAAAACATTAACAAATGTCAAGTTACAGGGTCAAAAGTGCAAAAGGACAAAGCAGGATGCGCAAAAGGACGAACTGCAGGGACCAAAGTGCACAAAAATTGCAAAGTTTCAAAATGGGCATGGCCACCATGCAAATTGGGCATGGCGCCCAATTTCAATGGGCATGGCGCCCAGTTTAGTATATTACGCCCAGTTTCTTCAAACAATGCACCTTCATTTTCCGTAAAATACAAATTCTCCTACGCAATGTACAAATGGATGAAGCGTGAAGAAGGAATTTTAATTCCTTCTGAGTCCTCAGTTCAGCCTATAAATAGAGGCTCTCAGTCGATCATTCAGCACAAAATTCCTTCGATAAAATTCTCCGAGTTATCGTTACGCTGGAGAAATAGAGAGCGATGTGAGATAGTGAGCGATCACCTCAAAAAGCCTCGAAACTCTGCCAAACATCCTCCAAACACAAAACCAACCGGTAGAAGTGAGCCTTAGCCCCCCAGCTAGGTATCCACCCTTTTTCCCCGGTCCGAAAATCGTGGAAAGAGCAGTTGCTCTGCCCGGTTTAAAAGGCCAAATCAGCTAGAAATAAGCCGTTATTCTGCCCGATTTCAGCCTACCTCAAGCCAACAAACAACCAAACACAAAAAGTTACTCTGCCCAAACCCCGAGGTCGAAAGTAACTTTCAAGAGCAGTCAAGCTGTCCAAATTCACACAACACACAACACATAACAACAACAAAAAGACTCCTCTCCCTCGGCGACGTAGCGAGCACACCCTAAGTCGTCGTAAGTTTGATTTTAAAGTCTTTCATTTTGTAAAAGTATTATTTCCAATCCGCCCAATGTAGATATATAAGCAGCTTGTGGCCCGGATTTAGTTAGAAATAGTACTAAATATAGTCGTTATTATGGCCAAATATTTTCAGATATATTTATAATTATTTGCTTTATTTATTCATTAAAGTCTTTACTTATAAAAGTATTATTTCCAATCCGGCCCAATGTAAATATATAAGCAGTTGTGCTGCCCGGATTTAGTTAGGAAATAATATTAAATGTAGCCGTTATTATGGCCAAATATTTTCAAGTATATTTGTCATTATTTGTAAAAGAGACGGTTGCAAGTCTGTAAATAATATAGATGTAATGGATGTATTTGTAGGCAGTTAACGCTTTATTTATCTGTTAAATAAATATAACAAAAAACATACTTTAGTCAAAAACCGCTTTTGAGATCGAAGGGCGAAGTTGGGTGCCTAGCACCTTCCCAACTCGTAACTTAGCCTCCGAACCCGTTTTCATTATCTTTGGTTTTCTTTTTGGTTTTGCTTTATTTATTTCTTAAAATAAATATGGCGACTCTAAAAACATTTTGGATCCAGTGGGGCCTCGCAACATCTTTCTTTGCACTTTCACGTTCTCCCATAAAAAAGGGAGAATGAGAATGGAAAGGTGATGTATTCCTATGTCCTGGTATCCCCTAAACAAGGGATAACTTGACGTAGAAAACCCAAAGCACCCATAGTGATCCGACATAGGCCATAAGGCTATTTTCATATAGTGGGGGCGCTGCAACATTCCTTCCTTGCACTTTCACGTTTTTCCCTAAAAAAAGGAGAATGTGAATGGAAGGGTGATGCATTCCCATATCCTGGTATCCCCTAAAAAAGGGATAACTTGATGATGGAAACCCAAAGCTCCCATATTAGATCAAAATCCACTAAAGGTAACCGAGGCGCATTCCAACGCACTATTCCGACAGCACTCCTCCCGCACTTTTGATTTCGTCCTCCCCTAAACAAGGGAGGGTGGAACGGGAGCTGTGGATGTCATCGTATCCGCACGTACGCGCACCCCTATCCAAGGGTACGCGGGGCGCGGGAGCAATTTTCCCGGGAACCCACAGTGGCGACTCTGCTGGGGACCTGTATTTATAGGAGGAATTGACTCAGCCTACCCTAATCCAAATTTAAATTAACCCAAATTTACCCTAATCCAAAGATATACCAAAACCCAACTCTCCCGCCCGCCAAAATGAAAACTGACATCGAAAATTTGAAAACCATGATGCTTAAATTTCTAAACCAAGAAGTTCCTAATGAAAATTTGGGGGACAGCTTCCTGGGTATGATGGATCAAGACACTTATTAAAAAAAAAAAAAACTACCGGCTGAGTTTGAGTCTATTTCTAATAAGCCTCTACAGAACTAGTATACTACGCCCGGCCCGCTTTTGACGCCCGCAAATCTAGTGGACCGCTTAAGATATATTATCCCTATTCCTTTCCCTAGCCTTACGGATTGGTCATCTACCGATCCGCTCCCTAAAGTTGAGGATCTCAAACCCCAGGTCCTCAATAATGTAATAAACCCTGTATGATTTGCTTTTAATAATAATCTAAATGTCTTTGCTTATTTCTTAGTTGCACCTATATTAAAAGACGCATTAAATCATTATAATAATGAGTCATTTAATAGGACCCGAACAAAAAAAAAGAATTATTTGCTTGAGCTTGTAAAGTCAGTCGAGCACCAGGGACAACATCATTCATCAACAGCAACTGAAGACTGATCCACTATCAATCTGGGGCTGGACAAGGAAATCAAAAGAAGTCAAAATCAGCAACTCCTTGCAAGGTTCTGAAAAAGATAACACTCATGGATCTCCTCAAAGAGGTCGTGGACACATTTGCCTAGTCTTATGAAGATGTGTCAGGGGTAGGTCCAGCCATAGTCGAACACCGGATCCCCATATGTCCGGATGCTTGGCCAATCAAGCAAAACCTCCACCGCATCAAGCCAGAATGGTCACTACAAGTTTTTTTTAAAAAGGAAATCATGAAACAGCCGCACGTCAACTTCATTCGGGTAGTAAAAAAAGAAAAAAAAAAGAAAAAAAGAGTTAAAAAAAAAAAAGGAAAATACCCGATCTGGCTGTCCAATGTAGTGACCATTCCCAACAAGTTAACAAAGTCAAATCAAAGTCAAATCAAAGGCACCGAGACCAAGGAAGGACCTCATTCACCACCCCCTCGAAAGACTCCATCGCTATCATGTCATGTCATGCGGGCTAAAAAAAAATGTCCGGGCTACTTATCAAGAGGCTACTACCCCTCTCTTCCACGATGTGCCGTATATTGTCAAAGAGATCCGATCAGGAGGTGCCACATTCCTCGCAAGCCAGGAAAAAGAAGACTTTGTTCAGCCCTCCAATCTCAACGAGCTTCAAAGGTATTATGCTTGAGTCACCCTATCTGGCAAGTGCTTCCCTCTTTAGCCCGCTAGGCTGAAAACCCGAAAGGGCGGCCTAGACAAAAGTTAAGGCATATAAAAAAAAGCAGAAAAAAAGAAAAAAAGAAAAAACAAATAAAAAGGAGAAATAAGGGCTCGCTAGGTTGAAAACCCGAAAGGGCAGCCTAGGCAAAAGTTAGAGCCAAATAAAAAAATATATATCAAGAGAATAAGGAGAGGGAAAACACTCTTTGAAACCTCATCATCCTACCTCCAGTCTTCGGCGTGCAAGTGGGCTCGACTGATAAAAGAAAAAGAAAAACCACGACAGGAAGCTCGCGATCAAAACACTAAAATATAATATTACAGGTCCTAAGGTGCAACTTGGGAATAATTGCTAAAGAAATTTAGATTATACATTAATTGCCTTTACATATCTATTTATTGCCTATACCCCATTTGTTTCCCCCAAAACTATCCTTCATTTGCAGCTTAAGCCCCGGAGCAGTCCATCAATGTCTGCGACGTCCGCCCGGCCGGGCCCACATACTTTTTCTGCAAGGCACAGAAAAGACTCGGTCTCATCAGAATGAGAAGCACCAGAAGTATCCTCGTCCTATTCATCATCTGCGTTGCCATTATCCTGAAATAGTCGGACGACTTGGATTCCGCCCATTCACTGCTGCTCTGTCTGATTGTGAAGAAAAATGCAGGGGTTATGAGAATAGCCTTATGCCAAGCGTAGCCCTGCAACAATTATATAGCCAAGAACAGGAGGAGGTATCTGCCTTTTCTTCTCCCCCAAAAAAAAAAAGAAAAAAAAGGGAAGCCTATTCAAACCCATTCCATCAAAAAAAAAAAAAAGAAAAAAGGTCGGTAAGCTTTGCTTTGTGCGTATGCTTTTGAGTCTACATGTGTTTTTTTTTTTGCATCATATAAAATTAGATTGCGTTGTACATGTTCTTTTTCAAAAACATGTGTTTTTTTTTTGCAAAAAAAAACATATAAAAATGTATTGCGTTGTTTTGCATCTAGATAAACATTTTTGCATTCTAGGCATTGTAATCTAATGCATTTTTGCATGCTTAAAAATATAAAAGTGCATTTTGCATCTTAAAAATATTATTGCATTTTGCATGATGATAGAATAGGAGAGTATCCATGCATCATGTTAATAGGCATCCTATAATTCTATAATTTTAGGCATCACATTTGCATTAAATAAAGTATACATGCATCCAAAGATTTGCATTTATCATCCAATAAGCAAAGATTTGCATTAGAGGTGCGCTAAAAGAAAATAAAATGCCCCCAATCATGAAAATAAATATTCCCATGGCATTCACTATATCCCTGCAGCATAAGCATGCATCATGAAGCTCTATTTGCATTTATAGTATAAATCATGCATAATAAGGTCAAGTAGTGACCACTAGTTTAATCATGCCTCGTAAAAATAAATTGTATGCATCATTACTTAATTGCATCATTTAGGCATAAATAGGACATGCATAAGCATCATTAATAAAGTTAGGAATGCTTCAAAAGTGTCAAACAGTGCCAAAATCTAGCAGATCAGAAGTATATCCAGGCGGACAAAAAAAAGGAAAAAAAGAGATAATAAACATGCAAATAAAGAAAAATGGTGAGCATGCAGAATAAAGAAAAAAAAGAGAGAAAAAAAAGAGGTAATAAGCATGCAAATAAAAAAAAGTGGCAGACATGCAGAAAAAAAACAGAAAAAGAAAAGAAAAAAAAAACAAAAAAAATCGAGAGAGGGGAAAATGCAAGTACGAGAAAAGAAAGGAAAAATTTATGAATGCATGCAACAAGAAAAAATGCGGCGGCAGAAGAAGAAATTTTCGGCTAAAGCTAGAAAATTGAGCGAAAAGAAAACAACAGCAAAGAAAAGATGATATTCAGCTGATATCAAGAGATGCTGCAGCAAGAAAAAGGAAGTTTCTGACCAAGGTTAGAAGGAGCAGTAAAGAAAAATGCAGCAGCATCAAGAAAATTTTCCAGCTAAAGCCGAAAACATAAGCGGAATAGGGGAAAAGATTTTCCAGCAAGGGCTGGAACGGTGACAAAAGAAGAATCCCAAGCAAAGTGCAAAGAAGAACAAAGAAAGAACAACAGAAGCAAAGAAGCGCAGCAGAGCAATAGTAGCAGCAATTTGCTGCATGAACACGACAAAGGTAAAGGAAAGGAAGGTATTTTCCTTTTTAGCAGTGCATTTGTTTGATGTTTGGAAACTTTCCTTTAAGGGGTACACAGCCCCGGATTAATAGGGAAATGTCTTGTTCTCCGTTGAAGGCTGAGTTCCTGAGGTGGCAATGCATTCCATACATTTTGGCTGTGTGGGAAACTTTCCTTTAAGGGGTACACAGCCCCGGATTTATAGGGAAAGGTCTTGTTCTCCAGTAGAGGCTGAGTTCCTAGGAAACAATTCACACCGCGCAGCCACAGGCGAGCTACGATTGGTCTGATTCCTTGGCTAAGGATACGTAGGCAGTCTATCTCGATAGACGCAACCAAACACAGCACGTTATTTACCTTTGCAGCACTCATTTGATAAAGCTTTGCATGCACTTGCTCATTTAGCATTGCCGCACTTGCACCACCGCAACACTTGCACCGCAGCATTTGGTCCCCAGCTGAATGAACTACGTCTCGGTCTGATTCCTTGTATAAGGATACGTAGGCAGCCTATTTTAGTAGGCACGATCATTGCATGAATGATGGTTTAGGTTTTGGCCGAACTACGTTTGGTCTGATTCCTTTTATTAAGGGATACGTAGGCATCCTACTATAGTAGGTCCGACCATCAGAGCACTTAATTTGCATATCTGCTTAAAAACTGCGATAACCTGCTATAACTGACTAAAAATGTCTAGGATATGGAGGTTTGATTCATTCATTCTTTGCATTATAAGCGCTACTGCCGCATCTTTCTCCCTCGTTTTACAATTGAACGAAATTGGAGAGTCTATTCTTATCAACGATGTTCGTCTACTCAGTAAGCTACGGGTTACCCGTAGACTCCATCGTTGAGGGGCTCTGTAGACACCCCAATTTCGTACCCCTCGTATGTGACATGACATAAAATATCAAGACCTGTTAAAACATTAACAAATGTCAAGTTACAGGGTCAAAAGTGCAAAAGGACAAAACAGGATGCGCAAAAGGACGAACTGCAGGGACCAAAGTGCACAAAAATTGCAAAGTTTCAAAATGGGCATGGCCACCATGCAAATTGGGCATGGCACCCAATTTCAATGGGCATGGCGCCCAGTTTAGTATATTACGCCCAGTTTCTTCAAACAGTGCACCTTCATTTGCTATAAAATACAAATTCTCCTACGCAATGTACAAACGGATGAAGCGTGAAGAAGGAATTTTAATTCCTTCTGAGTCCTCAGTTCAGCCTATAAATAAAGGCTCTCAGTCGATCATTCAGCACATAATTCCTTCGATAAAATTCTCCGCGTTATCGTTACGCTGGAGAAATAGAGAGCGATGTGAGATAGTGAGCGATCACCTCAAAAAGCCTCGAAACTCTGCCAAACCTCCTCCAAACACAAAACCAACCGGTAGAAGTGAGCCTTAGCCCCCCAGCTAGGTATCCACCCTTTTTCCCCGGTCCAAAAATCGTGGAAAGAGCAGTTGCTCTGCCCGATTTAAAAGGCCAAATCAGCCAGAAATAAGCCGTTATTCTGCTCGATTTCAGCCTACCTCAAGCCAACAAACAACCAAACACAAACAGTTACTCTACCTAAACCCCGAGGTCGAAAGTAACTTTCAAGAGCAGTGACGCTGTCCAAATTCACACAACACACAACACACAACAACAACAAAAAAGACTCCCTCTCCCTGAAGGACAGAGCGAGCACACCCTAGGCTGTCTGTAAGTTTTATTTTAAAGTCTTTCATTTTGTAAAAGTATTATTTCCAATCCGGCCCAATGTAGATATATAAGCAGTTGTGCTGCCCGGATTTAGTTAGGAAATAGTACTAAATATAGTCGTTATTATGGCCAAATATTTTCAGATATATTTATAATTATTTGTTTTATTTATTCATTAAAGTCTTTACTTATGAAAGTATTATTTCCAATCCGGCCCAATGTAAATATATAAGCAGTTGTGCTGCCCGGATTTAGTTAGGAAATAATACTAAATGTAGCCGTTATTATGGCCAAATATTTTCAAGTATATTTGTGATTATTTGTAAAAGAGACGGTTGCAAGTCTGTAAATAATATAGATGTAATGGATGTATTTGTAGGCAGTTAATGCTTTATTTATCTGTTAAATAAATATAACAAAAAGCATACTTTAGCCAAAAACCGTTTTGAGACCGAAAGGGCGAGTTGGGTGCCTAGCACCTTCCCAACTCGTAACTTAGCCTCCGAACCCGTTTTCATTATCTTTGGTTTTCTTTTTGGTTTTGCTTTATTTATTCCTTAAAATAAAGATGGCGACTCTAAAAACATTTTGGATCTAGTGGGGCCTCGCAACATCTTTCTTTGCACTTTCACGTTCTCCCCTAAAAAAGGGAGAATGAGAATGGAAAGGTGATGTATTCCTATGTTCTGGTATCCCCTAAACAAGGGATAACTTGACGTAGAAAACCCAAAGCACCCATAGTGATCCGAGATAGGCCATAAGGCTATTTTCATAAAATCCATAGTGGGGGCGCTGCAACATTCCTTCCTTGCACTTTCACGTTTTCCCCTAAAAAAGGGAGAATGGGAATATGGAAGGGTGATGCATTCCCATATCCTGGTATCCCCTAAAAAAGGGATAACTTGATGCGGGAAACCCAAAGCTCCCATATTGGATAAAAATCCACCAAAGGCAACCGAGGCGCATTCAACGCTATTCGACAAAGACTCCTCCCGCACTTTTGATTTCGTCCTTTCCTAAACAAGGGAGGGTGGAACGGGAGCAGTGGATGTCACCGCATCCGCACGTACGCGCACCCCTATCCAAGGGCGCGCGGGGCGCGGGAGCAATTTTCCCGGGAACCCACAGGGACATCCAGGTGCGAGGACACTTTCGGACAAAATGAACTCTCATGGGTATTAGTGACCGAGCATGAGAAAGGACGAAGCAGAGTATGTGAGGAAATGCGACAAATGCCAGAGATATGCAAACATTCCACGACTTCCCTCGGTCCTACAAACACCGGTGGTCCTGGCATGACCCTTTGACATGTAGAGAATCGACCTAATTGGCCCTTTCCCCAAAGCCAAACATGGATGCGAGTATGTTATTTTCACGGTGGATTACTTCACCAAATGGATAGAAACAAAACCACTCGCTAGCATAACCGATGATCAAGCAATAAAATTTGTATACGAGCAAATCTTCTGCCGTTTCGGACTACCTCGGATGATTGCTTCCGACCATGGCACTCAGTTTTCAAAAAAATTCACAGCGAGCTGCGAAAGGCTGAATGTCAAACACCGAATGTCCTCGGTGTCTCATCCACAAGGCAATGGTCAAGCAGAGGCAGGAAATAAAAAGATCGTGTATGCCTTAAAGAGAAACTTAGATGACAAAAAAAGAAGATGGCTAGAGCAATTGTCGATCGTCCTATGGGGAATTAGAAAGTCAATTCGGGGATCTACTGGTGAAACACCATTTACACTTACTTATGGGTTGGAGGCAATGGCACCAGTTGAATTAGCCCTCCCAGCAGCTTGGGTCACCTTCTTCGATCAAGAGCAGAACAACTCTTCCAGACAGCTTGACCTCCACAACCTTGAAGAAAAACGACTGGAAGCCCACCTCAGAATGATCAGCTACAAAAAGCTTACCAAGATCCATCACGATAAGAAAGTAAAACCGAGAACTTTCTTGGTTGGTGATTTGGTCCTAAAGAAGATAAAGGCAACTTGCAGAATAAGCTTTCAGAACTCGATAGGAAGGTAGGAAGGAACAAGCTTTCACCAAATTGGGAGGGCCCATTCAGAATAACCAACATCGTGAAAGAAGGAACTTATCGACTTGCAGAACCGAATGGTACACCTTTGAAAAACCCTTGGCATGCCGATCATCTTAAAGCCTACTATCACTGATGTAACCTCTGGGTAAAATTCAAAGTGTTTAATAAATGATGACATATTTTTTCAAAGCAAAAATGTTTGCCATCGACCCATTCCCATCCTCGTACGAAGGTGGGACTAAGACCTCATCCTCGGCACATGAGGAAGGCCACAATAAAGAAATGAGCTAAGTACTCATTCCCATCCTCGTACGGAGGTGGGACTAAGGCCTTATCCTCGTCACGCGAGGAAGGTAACAATAAAAAATGAGCTAAGTGCTCATTCTCATCCTCGTACGGAGGTGGGACTAAGGCCTTATCCTCGGCACGCGAGGAAGGTCACAATAAAAAAATGAGCTAAATTAATGTTCATTCCCATCCTTGTACGGAAGTGGAACTAAGGCCTTATCCGCGACATGCGAGGAAGGTCACAACAATTAAGATAAGTCAAAACACTCATTCCCATCCTTGTACAAAGGTGGGACAAAGGTTTTATCCTCGGTACATGAGGAAGACTACAAATAAATTAAATAAAGACAAGTATGAAACGACAAGCAAAAGATTAACATTCACTGATTGACATGTCAGAACCAAAAGCCAAGTGAGCAAAAATTGTTAAGTTATAATAGAAATCAAGTATCAGTAATTTTTTTGAAAGATACGAGCACATGCGCCCAATCTACTCGACGCAGCGAAGATTAAAATATTACTCCGGGAGATCAACAACTTCGGTGTCACGGGCTGGGGAGGGTAGACCGTGTTGCTCGGCAGCAATGGATTCACCATCAAATTGGTCACAATTAGATTGCTCACCCATAAATTGCTTCAATTTGAGCTCTGCGTCAAACTCCACATCTTCACCGCTCTTTACGGCGTTGATTAGAAAGATAACATCCTGAGACCAAGGAGTCGGGGGCACCCATTCATCAAACCCGGCTTGAGCATCCTTAGCATGGATCATTGATCGTGTCTTATTTTATTTAATTCCTTGGAAGTGCACAAGACTATTGTAGAATAGATTTAGAAGCAATGGTCAAACCACAAAGAAGAGAAGAATACTATTACCAGGAATATCGGCAACTTTTTAAACTAAGGGGGGGTTTTTATTTGTCTTATTTAAACTAATTTTACTCTACTAAATCTGGAAATTTAATTAATCAACTAAACAAAAACCACAGTTTATAAAGATCTGATGGAGGAGGGAAATCTAGGATTAGGGTTTCACTTGCATCTACTCTATTGCTTTTTACGTATATTATCAATCAATAACTTTGGTTTGTTCACAAAAGATAGATATAGGTTGTCAAATTATAATTTAGTCTCCATCCTAAATAATTCATCCAATCTATATCCTAAGAACAAGAACATATGGATCCTATCTGTCAATTAGGTCATATATATGAACCTGACCCTAACTTATCACTCTCGTGCATTGATAAGGTCAATTTATCACAATGGTGAGCCAGTGTACGACATATGCATTTGGCCGTGCAGGTATCCGCACCTCTAGGCCTTTACTGCTTGCGATTCCATTCATTTGGTCAAAGCTAGACAATAAAGGGGTTGATAAACATCATGATCAACAAGAATTGAATGAATAAAAATATATTAAGCAATAGATTCGATACAAGTTACCTCCCAATTCCTAGATTAATGGACAGTTAGTTCATCCCTGACGATGAACCAAACAACGGGATGAAGGAATACATGAATCGATCTTCAAAACTATAATTACAATTACTAAACTAAGTAATACAAACTAAAATTGGTGTTAGAACTGTTTCGAAAGTATTTCTTGACGTCCTTTTGGTTTGGCCACCGTCTTCTATATATATCAAGGTGTTTTAGGGAGCATAAGAGGTTCAATCCAAGTGAAAGACCCGTAATTCGGTTTCTGGGGACCTTGCGGCCGCAAGGTGTGTATACCTTGCGTTCGCAAGGGTCTTGATCGGGCTAGGCTACTCATTAGATACCTTGCGAGGGCAAGGCCTTGGAGGCATACGGCCGCAAGGTATCCAGATGTCTTCTTTTTCATCTTTTCAATAATTGCACTTTGCACCCTTCCTCGAAATCTTCAATAAAAGCTTTATAAATCCCCTAAGTTCACCTAAAATCCCTGAAACTCACAATATAGCTCAAAAACACATAATAGTAGCCAAAAGCCTCATGGAATTGCTATTTCTAAGTCATAAAAGTACCTGAAAAAGACATAAAATACGTCTATCAAATACCCCAAAACTTAGACTTTTCTCGTCCACGAGTAAACAAAACTTATAAATACAAAAGCTAAAGAAATAAACAAAATCTTTTTGGAGGGTGACACTATTTACACTTCTCTAGAAAGCCACAAACTCAAGGAGACTCTAATGAGCGACTCGACTATGCAGATAAATACAAAAACTAATAACTACAAAAGCAATAAAAATTACACTAGAAGCAATAAATACAACATAAATAAAAATCTTTTTGGTTTCAATCTCAAGTCACAAAGGCATAACATATCATAGTTGTCTCAGAAAGATGCTCACCACATATGTGCAGACTAATTCACAGAACGAACTGACTTATACTTAAACTACTACCATTCTTAATTTTTCCGTGTGTGTGTGATAACCAGTCATAGAGAATGTCTTAACTTAAACAACTTTACTTAGCAAAGCACATCATTCATTCTAAAAATCAGGATTTTCAATAAAACTAATGCAACATAGAGCATGCAATCTACCATCCAAACCCGGTCTATCACAGAAAGAGAGAACACCAAGGATTTCAAATACTTATACATCCATCCCATGCACTTCCTATGTATGATATACAATGCTTTCATACCCCAGTTACTTGCTGTTGGAATATGCTTCTTGATAATCTAATTATCTTGTTGCATATCCCTAATATTTTGATTTGCTTGTTCCCATTACAGTGTGTCATAACAAGTGGCTAAGAGGACTGCGTGCCGATTAGTGTGGCAACTTGTTTGACAACACATAGGTCTAAGATTAAGTCGTCCTAGTCTAGTCCTAACCTCCTATAGATGATTCAACAGAACAGCACCTCATATGCACAAAGCACCAGCAGACTTGCTGAAGTCTCAAAAGGTTCTTCATAAAACTCGTTACCAGCAGACTTGTTGAATGCATTAAAGGACACCCTGAAGACTCGCCACCAGCAGATGTGCTAATGTGACAAAGTCCCAAAGGATTCCTCACCAGCAAACTTGTCAAGTGCATCTTGAATACACCTTAAAGACTCACCAGCAGATCTGTCATAGTTTGAATGTTCACAACAACAAGTAGCAGTCTTTCTCTCAAGATAGACTCACCCTTGAACATCAGACCAGCGGACTTTATTCTGCACGTGCTTCAGAGAAGTCAAGACTGCAGCAGATGAAGACACAAGACAAATGTATTCAGGATTCAAGAGTCATTCAAACCCTCGTGAAGCCTGACATCATTGATACTGCAAGATCTTTTCTCTCTCCTGAGATCTGTAAAAAGAATTCACTTTATTGGACGAATCACTCGACACGATTGCATCGAGATGTCAGATTTACTTTTCAGGAACCTATCAATGACGGTCTGACAGGCAACCAGTTCAGGACCTTAAGGACAAAAGACTTTACCCATCGGTCAAAGGTCCAGCTGAACAACACATCTCTATCTAGAGGATTTCAAAGAACCATAATCTTTAAAGCACAAATTATGTCTCATATCTATGTTAGTTTTTTCAATCTTAAAATGTTAAGATACTTGTTTTCCCTAAAGAATAACCAAAGTTATCATGATAGCATACAATATTTTAGATTATATTCCACTAATGTGTACTCGTTTTTGGTTTATCACTGGACTTCTTGGGTACCCTTGACCGTAGCTCGGCAATGCGGTTGAAGGGTCCCCCATCTTGACCTCTTAGTACAGTGTCTGGATACTAGAAGTTCTTCCAAAATCCTCATCTGGTGGGCATAATATTCAATTTCTTTAGCAGCCCTTATTTGATTGCTTTCTTTGTGTGACTCTTGTTCAGATTAGAATTACTTGCAAAAATCGTTGTGCAGTCAACATAACAATTCATTTACTTTAGAAGTTCATGTTTAATTGCTTCTTTGTGTTACTCTTCTTCCGGTTGTAGGTGGAAGTGGCAAACCCCAATGTGGTGTGGAGTGCTAGTGAGGATGGGACTTTGAGGCAGTATGACTTTCGTACCTCAAGCTTCATACTATTGATTGGCCTAAACCTTCGCAACAGGCCCCCCTTATCTAGACCCTGGATCATCTGCTGACATTTATATCATAGAAACTGGAGCAAGGAGACGACTGGAACTCAAAAGGACTTACTTAGAATCTTACGGTTGAGTCATGCCAAGAAACCTATATCAAAGGTTATATACCTCCCATCCAAAAGCAATTTACATCTAGGGATCTTATACAATCATAATCCAAAAGCGTCACAACCCTTGAAGCACAACCAAGCAACGTTCACTTCTAAAATATTGTGTTTTAACAGCCACCAAAAATATTTGGACAAACTATAGCGATGCTAAAAAGTTCCCTAGACATACTTCTTTTACGAATCTACAAATTGAGATAGTTTGCATAAGGACGCACACCACCAATGTATTAAAAAAAATCAAAGCATTGACTACATTTGATATAATGATATCCAACCAGCAATTGGATGGACTTATCCAAGTAGGATCAATGATTTGTGGACTCCCTAGTCTCAATCAGAATATCATGATGACATCTTAAAAATATTTTATAACATAAAACATAAATATCTATGACATCGTCCTAAAAACCGAGGCTTTCATCATAAATACCTAATGCAGATACAACTCATCATATTTCACTTGTAACATTACTAAATAGAAAATTATAGAAAATACAACAAGAAATTATGAAGCAAAAATAGGTATATATGTGGGTTTGAGATTGAAGAGAAAAGACACATACAGGCCGACTTCGCGGAGGAGTTGAAGGCAGAGGATCGGCTAGTGGGCTGCGTGTGATGAAGAAAGAAAGAGACGTGTAAGAAAGAGTTTAAGAGTTAGGGATTTGAGAGAGACCGTGAAAGAAGAGGGAGGGGGGATTCGAAGGTTTAAGAAGCTGAGAAGAAATTGAGAGGGATGGGAAATCGAGGGTTTGAGAAACTGAGAAGAAATTAAGCACGTACCTTGACCGTTGGCCTTGAGGAAGGAGAATTCAAGGGCAATCGAAAGGAGCGATTGCGAAGAGGAAGTGAGAGAGACTCGAGGGTTTTTTGAGAGAGGTTTATTGAAAGTGGAAGTAAAGGGTGTAACACCCCGCTCCTTCGTTGGCTCGGTTTGCGAGCCGTACTTGCACTTCTTCCCTTGTTGACAGTATGTTTGGTTTGCGAGAGGGTCTAGATGTGTATGAGAGACCATATTAAGACCAAAACATTATTAAGAGACTCCATATAGTTGCTGACTTGCTAAAGTCACAAGTCGTGACTCGACGATAGTCAGAATGCGACGCGATTGAAGGTTTGCTTGCGTTTTGTGTTCGTGACCTCGGTTTGGTCCTAGACCTTTATAAGATGGTTTATTAACATGTTTAGATGTATTAGACTTCAAGTTGGAGGTGTTCCTTAAGTCTATCGATGATTTGGAAGCTTTGGAGATAGCATTCGTCTCTATCGCGTAGTTCGGGGATTGAGTCGAGTGTAATCGTCTCTCCTTTGAATTCTTATTTCCTAGTTGTTATTCAACTTTCTAGAAGTATTTAAGCTTCTTCATTAGCCCTTAGACTTGCCTTAAAGTCGCCTTCCATTGCTTTCATTGCGAGTTCATTCGTTGTTCGGTTGCATGTTGTTGCACATCCTCGGTTCGGCTTTCTCTCGAGTTGTTCGGATGTTGTTCGGTGTGTTTCCGACTTGTTTTGAGTTGGGTTAGACCTTAGAATGGTTGCCCATGAGTTTGGGACCATTTAGGACATGTTTAGACCAAGTTCGAAATTTGGACCATGCTCATGTTCGTCAATTCGATCAGCGCTTTCAAGCCATGGACAATCTTGAGAGCATTGCAAAATGAATATAAAATTTGGACAGAGGTCCGAGGCGCCCCACTGGCCTTATGAGGCGCCCGCCTCAAGAACTGAGTCACCTACTGAATTTTCTCTGTTTTGCCTGTTTCGATTTCGGCGAAAAATACCTATCCTACCCTCATTAAACCCCTCTAAACCCTTCCTAACCACCATACTAGCCCTAAACATGTCCTAACATTAGTTGGAAGTTAATTAAGGTTAGATTAGTGATTGATTAATCCTAATCTCTACTAATTGTACTAAGGAAATGACTATTGTGCCCTCTTCAAATTTGGGGGTATAAATACCCAAACCCTTTGCAATTTTGAAACTCCTTTCATTTCTTTCTTCTTCACCATACGTGTATTAGAGATGGAGAGTCCGGGAGATTCAAGCCTAGCTTCATTCTTTCTTCGATCCAAGGCGATCCAGATAGATTGCCTTGAAACCGGAATCTTGAAGCCCTCGGACGGTAGAACAAGTTCACGATCGGATTTGCGTTCTTTGGAGTTTTCATCAGAGCTAGGTAATTTACCTCCTTTTATTTTTGGTTCATTGGCCCTAAGGAAAACAACCTATATATGCTATTTGTGGGCAATGAACACTTGATATCTTTATTTGGGTTTTGGAAGTATTTGTTAGGAGCATTTGTAGAAGCTTCCACGATTGTTGTTTGATTGATTATTCATCTTGTGTTTCTAGGATTATGAGTATGCTAGAAATCATGTCATGTTATTTGGGTTTATTGTGGAAATATGCCTATGATTGGGGCTTTGGATGTGTGAATTCAATATATATCATGATAGGATCATTTAATGGAAATTATGTGATTTATGGGATGGGTTATGATTTATGTTGGGTTTTGTTATGAATTTAGGGCTTGAGAATCAAGCCAGTGTAGGGAAATTGTTGTTAAATAAAGTGGGTATTAATGTTGAAATTGATGAAGTGCGTAAATAATGAAACTTAGTATTTAGACTCGGAGTATAATAAGTCTAATAATGTGTTAATAAACTCGAGGGAAAGTCCTCGACATTTGGGTTTCATTTGACTATGATTATGATGAATTCTTGGATTTTTAGGCTTTGAAACAAGCCGATTATTTTGGGAGAATTGTTATAAATTTGAATGATGTGATAATTTTGGGATTTATGAAATACGTATTTAATGAAATGTGATATTAAGACTCAATAAGGGGTGTTATAGGTTCAATAAGATGTTGATGAGCCTTAGGTCAAAATCTCTGATGTTTGGGTTGGGTTGGTTTTGATTGTGAGTACAGAGCATCTTGGTGTGTACCATTTGACACAGCGATATAGAGGCTTATTGGGGATTTATTTAGGCGTGCTCGTTAAGGCCGCAATTAGAGACCAACCTATGATCTCGTGTTACTTTAGAAATGATTATTTGAATGAGTTCGTTTAGGGAATTTAGTCGGCGTGCACATGAAAGCACTTGCGGGATATGACTCTGACTTAGTTTTGGTACCCTTGAGATTGGCTTTGAAGAAGTTCGGTATATATGACGGTTGGGACTATAGTTGAGTCGGGTGTACCTTTAAGCGAGGCTA
>CM028382.1:63502740-63529295 GCA_013146195.2 Codonopsis lanceolata | reverse complement strand
AATTGATGAAATGGTGGTCAAGACCAAAGTATGCGAGCACGCGTAAGACTTGTGGCGAGACCTTTGCCAATCTCAGAAAAATTGTATGAAGTTGAACCCGAGCAAATGTGTGTTCGGGTAAAGCGTGCAAGTTCCTCGGTTTTATGGTAACCGAGCGGGGCATTGCGGCTAATCCCGAGAAGATCAAGGCATTGGTCACTATGAAGCTTCCCACCGCATTAAGGACGCATGCAGGCTTAATGGTAGGGTGATTGCTCTTGGACGGTTTATTTCAAGGCGCAGAGCGGTGCTTGCTTTTTTCAAAGTTCTTCGAGGTAACAAAGGGTTTGAATGGACTCCCGAATGTAGCTCAAGATTTGGTGAAGTATTTGGGCAGTCCACCTTGCTAAGCATCCTGTCTTCGGTGAAAAGTTATTTGTTTATTTAGCGCCTACCGAGTAGGCGGCAGCTGCTTTGGTTAGGAGGAATGTAATGTACAAAATCCTTTCTATTATAGCCAAAATCCCTCACTCGATGTGAGAGGGAAGATATTTTAATGCAGTAAAGTTGGCTTATTCCCTTGTTGTTGTCGCCGAAACTTCGAGCTATTTTTCTCAAGACTCGATTATTGTGTACACCGATTTGCCTTTGAGAAAGACTTTGCACAAGCGATTACCTCTGGTCGCTACTCACTTGGTCGATCGAGTTAACCGAAGTTTGATATTGATTACCGCCTGCGAGCAATCAAGGCTCAAGCTTTAGCGTATTTTGTGGTGAAACAAGCTTCAAGGATTCTGGCGAGGAAGAAGTAGCAGTAAACAAAGAACAACGAGCAAGGTAAGTCCAAAGCCACCGAATATTGTTGGGAGCTTCATATTGATGGCTCAGCTAGCCGATTTGGAAGTGGCGCCGAGTTGGTGTTAGTCCCACCAGAACAAGATGTAGAATTTAAAGCATATTGCGCTTCAGCCAAATTTCCAACAATCAAAGCCGAGAATATGAAGCTTTAATTCTTGGAGTTCGAGCTCGCACAGGACATTGGAGTGTGTGCGTTGGTTGTATATTGTGATTCTCAGTTGGTGGTGAATCAAGTCAAGGGCGATTATGCGGTCCACCATCCGATCTTGGTTCGTTATTGTGCGATGGTGAAGGAAATTTTAAAGGACTTTGATTCTTGGAGGTTTGGTGAGTGAATTGCTAGGAAGATAACATGCGAGCTGGTGATTATTTGTCAAAGATGGCTGAGGATGAAATTCAGTCCTTGCATCCTGGAGTCATGATCGAGCATTTGAAAGTTCCTGTTATTGAAAAAGGAAGTGATCATGGACATTGAGCCGGCTCCAAAATGTTGGATAGATGATCTTCAAGCCTACATCGAGCAGGGGGTGTTACTCGAGGACAAAAAGGAAGCCAGAACCATCCAGAAGCGATCATGTCGCTACATTGTTTTGGATAACATTTTATACCGGAGATCCTACACTCGATCTCTGTTGAGGTGCGTGCGACCAGAGATGACGGAAGGAATTTTAGGAGAAGTGCATGAAGGCAAATGTGGAGGTCACCCTGGTCAGCGGTCATTAGCCGAGAAAGTCTTAGTACTTTGGATTCTATTGGATAACACTGCGTGACGAGATCCGAGATGTATGTTCGCCGATGTGACAAGTGTCGGCGTTATGCGGATATTCCACGCTTGCCATCTACCGAGAGCACCGTTATAGCCTCATGGCGCTTTGATATGTGGGGGATAGACTTGATCGGTCCTTTTCCCGTTGCTCGGTCAAAATTTAAGTATGCAGTGGTGGCCGTTGATTACTTTACTAAGTGGGTGGAGGCGAAGCCTTTGGCAACCATAAGTGAGGTTAATGTCATCGACTTTGTTCATGAACACATATGGTGCCGATTTGGGGTCCCGCGAGCAATTGTGTCTGATCATGAGACTCAATTTTCTGAAAAGTTTACTAAAGCATGCGAGCAGATGCGGGTGAAGCATTGGCAATCATCAGTAGCATATCCCCAAAGCAATGGGCAAGTTGAAGCTGCGAATAAACAAATCCTGCATGTTCTAAAACGAAATTTGGAGGATAAGGCAGGAAGATGGGTAGACGAGCTACCTTCAGCCCTGTGGGCGATTAGAACAACAGTTAGGGGTCCAACAGGAGAGACGAATTTTTCTTTAGCATATGGGTCTGATGCTATGGCTTCGGTGGAAATGTATTTACCTACTCATAGGGTTTTACATTATGACATTGAGTCCAATGAAGCAGCTCGGGCAGCTGATTTAGATTTCTTGGAGGAAAAACGACTGGAAGCTAAGATGAGAATGACAAATTATAAGCAGCGAGCAAAAGCCCACCACGATAAAAGGGTTCGTGGTCGATCGTTTGCTGCGGGGGATTGGGTCCTCCGTAAGATTGAGGCAACGGGTCATCGAGCTGAGTGGGGAAAGCTATCACCAAATTGGGAAGGGCCTTTTCAGATTTCAAGGGTCGTCAAGGAAGGCACTTACATGTTGCGAACAGAAGATGGTAACGAGTTGAAACATCCATGGCATGCGGATCATTTGAAGAAATACTATTGGTAATCGATTTGCAATATGTAATTCTTTGATCCTTTTCTTATGGTAATTAGTAATGGTGAAACTCGATTGTCTTGTAAACTTTACGTTTGAAAGATGGTCTTCGAGTTGGTTTTTGTTGTTTTCTCGATTATTCTCTTTATCGAGCGTGAGTTGATTTTTGCTCGTTTAACGAGTTGGTGTTCGAGTTAAATATTTCCTCGATTCTGTCTTGTTCGAGCATAAAAGGTCTTTGTGCTCGAGAAGAGAGTTGGTTTGAGGGGTGAGGTTTTCCCAGTCCTCGATTATTCTCTTTTTACGAGCATAGAGAGCTCTATGCTCGTTAAAGGAGTTGGTGTTCGAGCGGGATAGTTTGGCTAATAGTGGTCGCTCTTGTCCGAGTAAAGAATATTTTTGTTCGGAAAAAACTTAGGTATATAAAAAGCAGTCATCCAAACAAAAAAATGAGTTGCAGAAATATTACAGACTTGAAAAATAAAATTGTTTATGGAAACAAGGCACGGAGGCCAGAAAGGCACGCAGGCCAAAATAGTGTCTTCAAGCACTAGGGGCAATGTTGTTATTTTGGGTTGTCGGGTCTGGATTGTTTGCTTCTCCGGTGGCAGCTTCAAGAATTGTCAGGTCATCGTCCTCGGCTTGGTTAGAGGTATCATCGTGTGTTACGGGCGGGGCTTGAGATCTCCAGATCTGAGTCATCAGTTCAGTCACAGTGGGATTGACAATAGGAGGAGGAGTCCATGGTGATAGGCCCTTTTCTGCGTCAGTTTCTGCTAAGGATTCTAACTCGTCTTCGGTAAATGGAACAAGTGCATGGCCTGGACGAGCAGACGAGTGGAATAGTGGATGGGCACCCCATTCAGCGAGTTGCTCGGGATGCATCTCCAGCCCGCTCCAAGCAATTTGCCTCAGAACATGATTCATACCTTGCAAGAAGAATGGGTAGGCTTCATTTTCGACGCAGTTTGCAAAGTTGTCAGAGCTCTTATATTCTTCGATGATTTGCTGTTTCTGTTCCTCGCTAGTCAAAGAGCTGGACTCCAACTTCTGCTCGAGATCAGTAACCATGGCATTAGCGACCTCCGACTGTCACTCGACAAGACCGGAGTTCTCTGCAAGCACCGCTTATCTTTCGGGGCCGCTTTCCTCGATTTTTTAGAAAGGGATAGTTGGGATTCCAAACTTTTCTTTTCAGCCTCGATTTGAGAGAGCTCGGTTACTTTGCCCGTCAGATTTTCCTCAGCAGCCTTAAGCTCGGCCCGGACAGAGTTGATAGTTTCCTCCAGCTCGTTCTTCTCCTTTTGCAAGTTTTCAACCTCGACGAGTTTTTCCATGAGGCGCTCGTACATGAGAACTGTTTTATTAACGGCCTACAAGGGAAAAGTTTGATCAGTTGAAGTGAAAAGGTAAAAGATGTCATATTTAATGGAAGGTTTTTACCTCGGTAAAGCACATTCCAACTTCTCCGATTAGGACAGAGTTCGCTTGTTCGCTGCTCTTCTTTTTGATTGCGATGTGATGGAGCCTTTTCATCAATCCCAAACCCGCATTAGCTTGGTAGCCGCTTCGCTTGAAAACATTTATGTTGTTGAGGTCGGGGACTTCGGAGAGTTCGGCGACAAGGGCAGCTGCTTCTTCCCGAGTCTCGGGCATGATGAATCCTTGTTGATGCCATGACGGTATGGCAGGGGTTGCTTCCTCGACTACAGCCTTGTCTTTCTGGCGCTTGTGTCTTCTCGGACTTTCACTGGGATCGATGTTGATAACAGGTGGGGGAGTTGTCTCAACCCTTTGTGTAGTGGGGTTCGGGATGGTTGCTGAAGTAGGTTGGCTGGCTTCTGGTTGCTGGCGCTTAGTCCCGCGACCAGTGGTGCTCGCTGGAACGGTTGGGAGGTTGACCGCGGGCTGGGTTGCAAGATGTTTAGCCCGTTTGTTCGAGCTCTTCTTGGCAGCTTGAAGGAATTTGTTAACGTCTGTAAGCTGCCTCATATCTGCATAAGGTCAGTCGAGCATTCGAAATATGAAGAAAGCAAAAATTTGTAAAGTCATCAGAAATAAGTTCAGTTGAAGTGATAACCGGTCAGTGAGAAAGAGGGTCTGCAAAGAGCTCCAGTTCGAGCACATTCCTCGCATTCACTTGGGAACTTCTTTCCATGATACAAACCCCAATATGGGTGAGGAACCTCAGGCTCAATGGTAACTCGGGGTTCGATCCCTGTTACGGGCAGGCTAGAGATTCCGACTTGTCGAAGAAGGGTTAGGTCAGAAGTCAAAATTCGCCAATCAAGCACAGAATCCTGGACAGGCAGGCCATCTTTTTTATCCTTGGCTTCGAGCAAAACTCTGAAAGCTTTTGCTATTTTGGGCTCGCCTGTTCAGTAAGCTTTTTTGTCGTGGTCTGGAAGCCCGTAATCTGAAAGATAGGGAGCAAAGGGCCACCCCACGCTAGATTCAACAAGCAGGGCTTTTGAATCGCATCCGTCAACTTTGTTCGGGCCATCATTGAGAAGTTTGAAGTAGCCCACATTTGACCGACTACTGATACGACCAGACTTCTTGTCAAGGGAGAGGAGAAAGAATTTTCGGAATAGGGTCATGTCGGGCTCAAACCCGAGTAATCGGCAAGCTATCGTAAAAGACATTAAGAATCTTACGGTGGTTAAGGTGAGGTCGCAGGGAAGTGTGTTGGTTCATTTAAGAATTCGACAACGAAAGGATCAAGAGGGAGGCGAAGCCCGACTAGGAAAAAATCAAAATAGAATACCATGTTATCCCTTTGGAAATTGTGGCCCTTGGTGTCTATGTCCAAGTCGAAGGCTCGGACTCGGTAATGTTCTGGGTTAATCCCTAGGGAGTAGAACCAGGTACTCACTTCTTCCTCGGAGTTCAAGTCTTCCCATTTGAGGGAAGGAGGACATGGAGAGATAGGTATGGTGAAAGTTTGGTTGGTTCTAGGCAATTGATTGATTGGGCGGGAAGGAATTTCTGCCTGTGTTGGTTCAGAAGTATGAGGGGAGCTATCGTTTATAGGTTGCTCGCCCGACTGTGTCGCTCTTCGTCGGCGAGGAATAAATATAGTCTCCTCTTGTTCGCTTTCATCATAGCTCGAGCTTGAGGATGGTGGATTTTCTTTTGGAACTCCGTGATCGTAGCACTGGCCTTCAATCTCTGACACTGTATCTTCGCTAGACATCCTACAGGAAAAGGAATCGAGAAGTGCGGGTTAAACATTGACGAGGAGGGATATAATGAGATGAGTAGAATTGACTGTGGCAAACAAGCTGTGAGATCGGTGAACAGGGCACCGATCGTCAGTTTCTCGATTCCTGTGGCTTGGTTTGAGGCGGATAATAGATACATGGCACGATAAGATGAACCGAAGGTTTTAAATGCTAAATATGTTTGGACAATTCGTTTGAATTGAAAAGGGGTTTAAGCGTGAACGAAACCCTAATCTGAAATTCGAAAGAAAAAGATACAATTAGACATGGAAGAGAGAAGCGTGAGATACCTGGTGGTTTTGAAGATCCGGATTTCGATTTCGAAGGCTGTGTAAAGATTGAATCTGGGAGATTTGTTCTTGAGTTTAGTTTGCAGGATCCTCAATTTCTTCTTTCAAGCTTCTTCAGGAATTCGCAAATGGTAAAGTTTGGAAAGGAAGTGAGCATTGCTTTTTATACCTAGTGGAACCGCCGATTTGGGAGTATCAATCATCAGGCTCAAATGACGAGGCGCTGTAAACAAGGCAGCAATTAATGAGGCGTGAAAAATTGCTTTGTCTGTTTCTCGTGGTCGGCCGGGATTGAATTTCGGTACACGTTTTCTTTAAAAACGTCTTTTAGGAAGCGGCCTATTCGAATTTTGGCTCAAAGATTATTTGGTTCATGTGTTTGAAAGATTTAATTGTTCTGGAAAGTGTTATTTGACTTTTTGAGCTCCTCCTCGTCACGAGCATGAATACTCGGTGAAACAAGGAGTAGGGGGCTACTGAGCTACTGGGCCTAATAGGCCCAAGCCATGTGTCACGTGCCAAGAATATGGGCTTCGTCCGAGCGAGCGAGCAAAGGTTTCATGCGAGCAAGCGAGTAAAACTTTGGTTTTTATCAGGTGAGTTGCCTACGAGCTGGGGGCTCAGCTAACGAGCAAAACCGATATGCGAGCATGGTTACTTATGCTCGCCAGTATGAGCCGCCATCAGTTGAGGACATCCATGTCCGGGAAAGATCAAGGTGTTAGTTAAGGACGGTCACGTCCGAGCAAGGATTCTAGCCAGCAATAATGATCGGGAAATTCTCCAGTTAAACCGTTGTCATTAGTGGGCTCGTTAATGTGTCTCTCATTAAAGGTCATGACCATTTATGGGCAGTTATTGAAATTTTTGGGCTGTTAACGAAGATCATGGGCAGTTAATAGCGATCATGGGCAGTTAATGTCAGTGATGGGCGGTTACCTACGGTTATTGGCGGTTATGCCCTCCGAAAAGTATAAAAACCTTGGAAAATGAAGGAGAAATGTACGCACAATCTAATTCTCTAGCCGAAACTCTGCCAAATTGTTTTCTCCTTATTGAATCTTGTATTGATTCTTGCGCCGGAGGGCCTTTGCAGGGAGTGTCCCTGCCCAGTTTACAGTTGTTGATTCTTATTGCAGAATTGGGCTTTGAGGATAAAAGGACACGTTGAAAGCCAGGTGTTCAGATTGGGCTTAGATATATATATATATATATATATATATATATATATATATATATATATATATATATATATATATATATATATATATATATATATATATATTATCTATATGATCATACTATGTAGTCAAAACTGATCGAAAAAATAAAAAAAAATTTACCTCAGCCGCCGCCGCCGACTCCCTCTCGCTCTCTGGTTTTTTTCTCTCTCTTTTTTTTTGTACTCTGTTAACGATAAAGGGTTTTCTCCTCCTTTAACCCTTTATTTATACAGGAACCCTATTAGGTTTCCTAACCCTAACATTAAATGGGCTAAGACCAAACTTTTAATTGGGTAATATAATTAGGGAATAGTAATTAATCCTAGTCACAAGTGGGCCAAGCCCAACCCAATTTAATTAGTTACTTAATATGTTCAACGCATTAATTTAACTCAATAATTATAACATTAATTATGTAGGTCCAAAACGATCGTAATATTAAATAAATAAAAATTAATATTTTTATTAAAATTATCGGGGTATTACTGACAGATTTTACCCAAACTCAATTTTTTTGTCATCACTTCTTTTTATTTCCTCTGATATCTCAAATGAAAGTAGGAAACCAGCACAAGATCAATTTCAAAAATAACGAATGTGAATGGCAACCAAAGAAAAGCTTGAAAAATCAATGTTAACTTTGTCTTTATAAATAAGTTTGTCATAATAAGAAATAGATAAGTTTACGTGAATTACTAAGAGATTCGTAAACTCAATTAAACATTCCTTATACTAATAGTAAATATCATCAAATAATTTAAAAATTATGATTACATTATAATGATAAAATTTTAAAGTAAAACCACAATCATTCTAAGGTTCAAAATATCACAAAAAAAATAGTCAATAGCTTAATAAACCATATGTCCATTAACAAATTAAAATTTTACAATAAATTCAATAATTCTAAATAGATATTTATTATTTTTTATAAAAAAAATAACATAATGACATTATTTTGAGTGAAAGCAATTAAAAATAAATAAAATCAGCATTTGGGTGCGGCATGATGCTAAGCGGCGCTCCTAGATCGCCTAGAGCGACTTGGCCGATTTTAGAACAATCTCAAAGACAATGCTTGGTTTTAAAACAAGTTGTTCTAATTTGATCAAAAGCACAAGAGGTACACTTTTAGCCATGATTAGTTGACATAGAAGGAAGACAATTCACAGGCTTTAAAATTGATGTACGTACCAAAGCCTATTGTGCCATAGCAAATAGAATTCATAATATATATTTTTGGCTAAAATAAAGACTGAAGAAGGAAATAAAATCTTGATATTTTCTCCTAAAATAAAGATCGATGAAACACTTTACTTGAGTTATAAATTATTAAACCTTACCAAAGCATTCATGCGAAGATGAAAGTAAGAAATATGTATCGTTGTTAAAGAATTGTGAAATGCTTAATAGGTAAGTGACCTTATTGATTAACATAGTTTTCCATTGATATCGTTTAACGTCTTACGTTATTGCCAAAAGAATTGGAGGTCCGTTTGCTTCAATGATGTTTGATAACAAACTTATTTTTCAAGACATATATCTTGAGCATCCATTGTCTAGTTTTCAAATATCTGTTTTCCATTCAGCAGCTACGAAACATTCCTAAAAATAAACGTTAAATTCATGGTTCCTTATTACCTTTGGTTATAGGTGTGGATCTAAAATGACATTTGTTAGCCAAGTGACCTAAGAAGATACAAAGGTGGAATGTGCACAAGCCTATTATAATGTGATGAATTTATAATTTAATAAAGGTTTAATGACAAAAATATTACGTGTGTCAATTCGTCAAAATTAATTCACCTACTTCCCTAATAAGGAGTATAAGGTAAGTCGGGATCATATCCACAGGGAACGTTGTACTTATCCTTTTTAGAATTTTACTAAGTAAATAATGCATATGAATTTATATTTTTAATTAACTAAAAATAACCTAATTAACTAGTTAACTGAAAATTAATGCTTTTAATTAAACTAACAGATCAAAGCTTGATTTAATTCAATAAATTAAATGTCCAGTCAATGAACCAATTTTCAACTCGCATTTTACTTCTGATCATAGATGCAAAAATGTCTTGTTAAATCACAAATAAACCGGTTATAAGTATCGACAAACGCCTAACACTCAATCTCTCCTTACCGTGTTGATAATCAAGAGAAGCTCGTTAATTATTGTCTAACCGAATTACAACCTCTGAGACGCTCGTAAGATTTAATAACTTAATTGGTTGCATTAAGAAGAGAGAGACCCGATTCAAAGTCATGCATATTGAAGCAATAACATGTAACTAAGATTATTCGTTCCCATAATACGGTCTGATTATGCTTGTGATGCCTAAAAGGTGTATTACTCGCCACTTTGTTAAAACCGAGGACAATTACTGATCAACAATGTTAACTAGTTATAGACTATTATGTTAATTAATATTCTGGCCATAAACATTAATTAGACACTATAATCTTTCAACGTGTTAAATGGAGAACGAACAAATACTTGTAACAAAACAAGAATTAATCCTATTAGATCTCACAGAAGTAAAAAGCTTGAGACTTAATTGTTCATTGACTGAAATAGAATATTTAGCTACTAAACATAATTAAAACCACTTACAAACACCAAGGATTTAATGTTCCAGCAAGTGTTGAACTCAAGAAAAAATACAAGTTATTTCTACCATTTCTCTTCTAGCAATTGTTAGTGACTTTTCTCTCTCAAAGTTAATGCCTGATTACTCACAATTCCTGGTCGAGTGATCCCTTCTGATCTGCCCAAAATTACAGCATAAATACCACCCATCTCTCCCACTAAAGCCATTACTTGGTAGTTTTTAAACTACCAATAACTTCCTAAAACCACCCATAACTTCCAAAGCAGTTATTCCTTTAATAAAGAAATAATTTAAGAAGAGGTAACAACTTCTCTAATTGCCCAGAAGATCTGCTGGACAATTCTCCAGCAAGTTGACAACAACTTCAGTTCTGGAATTTGGACAGCACATGCCCACGTGACACCACAGATTTCCATTTTCTTGCAATCCAACACTTTTTCCTTAGTTTTCCTCTTTTGTCAGCTCCCTTCATACCTACAATCATTAAGAAGCACAAAACAACCAAAAGTGTAATATTTACTCTATAATTAATCATAAAATCGGCTAATAATATCACACAATTGCGCTCCTATCAAAATTCCTCCACACCTAAACTATGTTTGTCCTCAAGCATCTTGAAACAAAACAGATATGCATGTCTCAATCTAGACAACTCATGAAAAAAATGACATTACTCCAATGCATGTATTTCAATGTGCATTATCATATGTAAACTCAAAATTCAATCAAAGTGGTGGGCATCTTAAAATGTTTCATCTAGATTAATCCACATACCTCCAAAAGTATCCTTCAACATTTATGTACACATGTCTCAACCATTCTCACGGTGACACTCATTCACTAAAGTGTTTAAACAGGGATGTGTATAATTAAGCACTCAACTCAATACGAAGGGATGAAATTACCATAAGCTTGCAAATAGATCAAATCTCCATCACTGAACATGAGTCCAACATACCAATCATAAGGTCTTTTAAGGGTTGTAACGGGGCTAGGGGGTTAAAAGGTAGGATATAAGGATATAAGGTGAGATAAAAATGTCAAAGAAATGCAGTAATAACACATTACTCATAGCTCAATCATTGATGATCGAATTATGTCCTTATGAAGCATAAACCCTTAATCATAGCACATCTGCACAATTGAAAATGCATATTCGAACTTGACTTCAGTCCTGCTTCTTTTCCCTGAACTGCTTTGGTCTGCTTCTACAAACTTTTATTCCTTTTTCTTTTTTTTTTCTTTTTTTTCTTTTCTTTTACAAACTTTTGGACTGCTGCCACGAACTTTTGTTCTGCTGCCTTTTTTTTAACAGCAACTAACTGAATTGCAGGTTTTATTTTGCATGCACTACTTAAGCAGAACCAAATACAATGCTTAATTTAGCAAAACCAAAACCCAATTTCTCACATTCTTGTACCAAACAGGATGTACTCCATTTAATTTCCAACTCACAGACTGAATTAAGACTACGATTCACATGAAATTCCTACAATCCTTGACATAGGTTAATGAAAAAGAAAGTCAAACAGGCTAAGGTTCATTTTGGTTGAAAGAAAGAAATGGGTAAGGCTCAAAAGGGTTAACTAAGGGATAATATCAAATGGTAGGATAGAAAAAAGATAGCCAAAGGTGGTTGATTCCTAAATGCCTTAATCATATTGGTGCACGAACTCATTGATGTGACCTTGAAATGTATGCAAAAATGCAAGTTCTAGAATTAACATCCGTGTGCGAGAAAACACTCAAGAATAACTGAGAGCAAAAGTGAATGAAATGCTCCATAAATGGCCCAAAAACTCACTTAGAAAGGCTAAGAGTCGACACATGCATACCTAACGGTTGAAGCAATATTTTTTTGAAAACATGTTGTTAAACTAGCGCAGAAACATTTAAACACGCCCATCACATATCAAAAAATTCTCTTGTTTCACAATGAGAATGCACATAAAAAGCACAAACATTCCAGCGACATCATTAATCATATCAGAAAAAATAACCCAAAGACATGCAACCAAATTCCCCCCACACCTAGACAATACATTGTCCCCAATGTATAAAAAAATTACCAAAACAAAAAAGGTGGCAGGAAAACTTCCCTAGCATGAAGACGGAGAAGGAGAACCATGAGAAGGCTGGGCAGGATGTTGACGAGATGTCCCTGCCGGACGGAATGTCGGAATAGAAGAAGCAGAACTCACCTTATCAGAAGAAGCCGAAGAGTCAGGCGGTGGAGCATACGAGTCCGGCGAAGAATGTGAAGAGGCAGAAGAGGAAGTAGAAATTTCGACGGGCTCTGTGGATGCCGTTGATACTTGACGGGGAACAATTGCAAGAAGACGGCTAGAACGACACCGAGGTGCTACATGCGGAGCAGGGCGTTGCTTGGGAGCCATGGAAACAGAAAGAGGGCACTCAAAATGGCGAATGATGGCTTGGAGAGACGAAGGTCTTGGCACGGCTTGGGGAAGATGACGGACTTTGGCGCTCAATCTCTATGGAAATAAGAAAGTTAGGGCAAAAATCCCCAAATTGAAAGTTGAGACTTTTGATTTGATCGACCCCCCCTCACTATTCATCCGCTTTTTTGCTTCTTTGTGACCTTGGCACTTTACCCCCTGTAGTTTAGTCTGCACTCCTATAAAAAAAATTATGCTCTCAGTATCTCGCCCAAAGTACTCTGTACTTTCTTCTGTACAAGCTCACACCTGCTGCTACAAATTAAACTAAAAGAAACATTAAAAACAACAAAGAAATTAACTAAAACTAGCTAAAGCAGGAAATTAAAACATAAAAAAAAAAAAAAAACTTTGGGTTGCCTCCCAATTAGCGCTGCTATTTAACGTCTGTAGCTAGACCCAATGCCTACTCTTCCTACAACTCGGTCAAATTATTACCAATGATAATTGGCAATGGAGGAAGAAATTTTTCTCTTGAAAATGGTAATGAAAAAGAAGCAAAATCAAACCTGGGTGTTACCTCCAGTGTGGAATATAATGCTATAGTATTTCCTTGTACCTCCTCACTGCATTGGAAAGGTACATTTGTCAAACATTTTACGGGCACTAATTCCACCTTGTGGAAAGCATCCCAGATTACATTCTCATCATTTTCCTTCTTTTGTAGTGCAAATTTTCCTAGAAAATGTGGAAGGATGACAATTTTATGATTTTGTGCACCCAATTCTCCAGCTTCTTTCTTCGACGAATCATGGTGTTGCACACTTTCTTCGTTGTTGCTACTATCAACATAATTTTTCTCCTGTGCAATTTCTTCATTTTCTCGAGGATTATTTTCAAATTGAAAATGCAATCTTCCTTGGTTTACCTCTATCTTGCTCATGGACACGGCTAGCTGCGAAATTTGATTTTCAAGAGATTTTATTCTAGCCTTGGTTTCCTATCTATCTTGTTGAATCGTGTCAGCCAAACATTTGATTAAACTCTCAAGCGGAGTTCCTGAACTAGTAAAGGGCTGTGATGGTGGAGATGGTTGGAATGATGGCCGAATTTGTTGCTGCCCTTAAAACCCTCCTACAACATTTACATGCTCATTCAAATCCTCTTGTAACGTTGGACACATATCAGTTGGATGACCAACATTCACGCAGATTCCACATGCCTTGATTTGTTGAACTTGCCATGAGACAAATTTCTCCAAAACAGAAGTTAAAGTGTCTAATCTATGATCAATAGAAAAAACATTTACCTCATTAATCTTGCTCGAATCATACTGCCTTGTCCCAAACTGTTGAGCATTTTCAGCCATAACATTACAATAAAATTCTTAAAAGGAAATAAATAACAAAACCGTTCCCCGGCAACGGCGCCAAAATTTGACGTGTGTCAATTCGTCAAAATTAATTCAACTACTTCCCTAATAACGAGTATAAGGTAAGTCGGGATGGTATCCACAGGGAACATTGTACTTATTCCTTTTTAGAATTTTACTAAGTAAATAATGCATACGAATTTATATTTTTAATTAACTAAAAATAAACTAATTAACTAATTAACTGAAAATTAATGCTTTTAATTAAACTAACAGATCAAAGCTTGATTTAATTCAATAAATTAAATGTCCAGTCAATGAACCAATTTTCATCTCGTATTTTACTTCTAATCTTAGATGCAAAAATGTCTTGTTAAATCACAAATAAACCGGTTATAAGTATCGACAAACGCCTAACACTCAATCTATCCTTACCGTATTGATAATTAAGAGAAGCTCGTTAATTATCGTCTAACCGAATTACAACCTCCGAGACGCTCGTAAGATTTAATAACTCGGTTGCATTAAGAAGAGAGAGACCCGATTCAAAGCCATGCATATTGAAGCAATAACATGTAACTAAGATTATTCGTTCCCTTAATACGGTCCGATTATGCTTGTGATGCCTAAAATGTGTATTACTCGCCCCTTTGTTAAAAGCGAGGACAATTACGGATCAACAATGTTAACTAGCTATAGACTATTATGTTAATTAATATTCTGGCCATAAACATTAATTAGACACAATAATCTTTCAACGTGTTAAACGGAGAACAAACAAATACTTGTAACAAAACAAGAATTAATCCTATTAAAAAAAAATCCTATTAGATCTCACAGAAGTAAAAAGCTTGAGACTTAATTGTTCATTGACTGAAATAGAATATTTAGCTACTAAACATAATTAAAACCATTTACAAGTGTTGAATTCAAGAAAAAATACATGTTATTTCTACCCTTTCTCTTCTAGCAATTGTTAGTGACTTTTCTCTCTCAAAGTTACTGCCTGATTACTCACAATTCCTGGTCGAGTGATCCCTTCTGATCTGCCCAAAATTACAGCATAAATACCACCCATCTCTCCCACTAAAGCCACTACCTGGTAGTTTTTAAACTACCAATAACTTCCTAAAACCACCCATAACTTTCAAAGCAGTTATTCCTTTAATAAAGAAATAATTTAAGAAGAGGTAACAACTTCTCTAACTGCCCAGAAGATCTGCTGGACAATTCTCCAGCAAGTTGACAAGCCTAAAAGCAATAATAATAAGAAATAATAATGGTTGTTTAAGCTATCTATAATGGTTGTCAAGCCTAAAAGCAATAATAATAAGAAAAAGTCTTTTGTTTACATGCTTGAGTCTTCCAATTTGTGGCATGCTAGACAAGGACATGTTAATTATGGTACTTTATGTACACTAATTAACATGGATTGCATACCAAAATTCCAAAATTCTCAAGTCTTCTCTCCAGCAGACTTCTCAAGTCTTCTTACCAGCAGACTTCACAAGTCTTCTCACCACCAGACTTCTAAGGTCTTCTTTAGCAACATAATTCACAAGTCTTCTCACCACTAGACTTCAAAAGTCTTCTTCAGCAGCAGACTTCACTAGTCTCCTTCAACAACAGTCTTAAGAAGACTTAACAGTAGAAGTTCTACTCAAGAGCAATGATTTTTTTTTCTATTTTAATTATTCTGTTTATATTCTGTAAGATTGTAATAGGGATATTTCCCAACCGCTTTCACATGGATTCGAAGCCATCCTCTTCTTTTCTTCTTCATTATTCGGGCATTGTTTTGTAGTAAGAACACATCCTTTCTCCATTTGAGTGACAGCGAGTTTTGAGTTAGTGATGCCAAATCGTTCTATGATCTTCTTGATGTAAGTCTCTTGAGACAAACCAATGAATCTCTTTAGATGATTTTTCTTGGAATATGATTCTTGATAATCAAATTATCACCTTGCATATTATGAATAGTTTGATTTGATTGTTCCCATTACAATATGTCATAACAAGTGCCTAAAAGGTCTGCGTACCGATTAGTGTGGCAGCTTGTTTGACAACACATAGGTTAGGTCATCCTAATCTTGTCCTACCTTCTTAATGATGATTGACAGATCAGCGCTTCATATGCACTAGCACCAGCTGTCTTGTTGTAGCATCAAAGGTTCTCTAAAGACTCGTCACTAGCAGACTTGTCATATGCACTAAAGGACACTTTGAATATTCGTCACCAGTAGACGTGCTGTAGTGTCAAAGTTTCTCAAAGGATTCGTCACTAGCAAACTTATCATGTGCATCACATAATACCTTGAAGACTTGCCACCAGCAGACTTGCTATGGTTTGAATGTTCATACTGCAACCAATCACCAGCAGTCCTCTCCTATGGAAGACTCACTTCTCGAATTGAACATCACACCAGCAGACTTGGATCTGCACATGCTGCATAGAGACGAGACCGCAGTAGATTAAGTCAAGACAAAAGTGTTCAAGCCTCAAAGTCATTCAAATCCTTATGAAACCTGACATCCCTGATACTATAAGACTTTCACTCTCTCTCTCACGTGGTTCTGAAGAATCAAAAGAATCTACTTTATCAGACAGACCACCTGATACTGCATCAATGAATCAAACTTATCCTTCAGCGACATATCATACAGCCTGACAGGGAAATAGTTCGAAGATCTAAAGAATGAAGTCTATTATCCAACAATTAAAGATCTATTGAACCGCATCTTTATCCATCAATTCTCAAGACAAATCATTCAACGGATACAAAAATCTATCTACAGATCTCAACGATCAAATTTCCCCGGTCTATAAAAGAAATCCATCCTTCTCTTCATAATACGGGAGATTAATTGATGAACAAATTTATTCGTGAATCAATGACATCTGCAACAAGAAGATCTTCATCAAGAACTGAAAGATCTGTAAGAGATCGTCTTCACCAACGCATCTCAGATCTTCACTGAAGATTGTAGTGAGCTTACCCAGACCTTAGCAAAACACTCTCTATGGATTGCTGTGAGGAAAAGTTTTGAAGAAGAAGAGAGAGACCAGAAACTTCAATAGACAGAGATCGATGTCTTGGTCAAGAACCTAGTTCTTGATTTGAGTTCTTCACCCTTCTTCGAAGAACTCAGTCTTTAGCTGAAGCTTCAGGACTTTATTCCTAAAGCTAGAGGTCAAGCTCTTGGATCGATTTGAAGATAAATTTCAGATGGTCCCAAGGAAGATGAAGAGTTGTATGTATATATTGCATTCATATCTTTAGATTTGTATTCACATACAAATGATGTTCATTGTGCAATAGTCAATCATCATAGAAGGTCGAGTGCAATGCACTCAATCGTTCAGATAATTTTTTTCTGAACAATCTTGAAAATTGTCTTCTCATAACTGTTTCTCGTTCTCGTCTCCTACTGCCCTCTTTACTTAAGAATTCGTCTATGAATAATTAAGTAAAGATTAAGGGTTGAAAGGACGAGGACATAAATTTACATAGAGTGTCTAGGCTGATGTAATCTGTAATTTATCTTTGAATAAATTCAGATGTTCTTTCAAATAGTTTACTCTTCAGTCTGTTTCTCTCTATGAGATTTTATAAATTGATTTGCCCTTTGAAAAGCTATTCTCGGATGATTACCTAAATCTGCATTTGGAAGAAGTATTAAGTGTTCTGTTGTTCTGATCATATTCGTGTACAGTCACTTAAGACTTCTCTAAATCTAAGCCTAACTATTTTCGCTGCTTAAACTCTTTCAAACAGGCTTTTGATTTACAAGCAGTTCACCAGCAGAGTTCACAACTCTGCTAAGAGTAAGTCTGTTGTTCAGTACTACCAGTAGACATGCTCAACATGTTAACTGCCTATGCCATTAAAACTTATGCTTTAAATGTAAATATGAGAAAAGTTTTAAAATGGCAACATAGGCTATTCACCCCCCCCCACTAGCCTATATGAGCAATATTGTGGACCAACAATTTCTCATGACTTTAACTCCAAGTACATAGCTTGTGTCAACCAAGTTTGTCATATCGAAAAGTGTACTGCCACTCTTTAGTGGCATTTATCATCTCCATGTCATTTCCAGCCAGTAGTATATCATGAACATATAATGATAAGATCATAATCTTTTTCTTGGATCGTTTAACATACACATAGTTGTCCTCCTCAACCATCACAAAGTCTATTGTGGTCATCGCTTGGTTGAAGAAAATATATCACTACCTAGATGATTGTTTGAGACCATAGATGGAACGTTTGAGTCGGCACACTTTGCGCTCTTATCCCTTGACTTCAAAACCCTCTGGTTGAGTCATATAGATCTCTTCATCTAGTTCTCCATTGAGAAAAATAATTTTTAACATCTATCTAAAAAACTTCTAGATCCATGTGTGCTACAATCGCTAGGATTAGGCAAATGGAGGAGAATCTCACTACCGGGTAGAATGTCTCCTCATAGTCTGTACCTTCTTGTTGGTATAACTTTTTGCCACTAGATGTGCCTTATACTTGTCAATTGATCCATCTGCATTTCGCTTGACTTTGAAAACCCATTTGTTTCCAATAGTCTTACAATCTTGCGAAAGATCAACTAACTCCCAAACCTGATTCTTATACATAGAGGAAATTTCATCTTCCATTGCAATCATCCATTCATTTTTCGTAGGTAAAGAAAGATCTTTTTTGAATGAAGTGGACTCACTAGAATAAAAAAAAGTAGTTAGGAAAGATTCCCTTCGATCATGAATCGACGACGAGGTATATTTGCACGTTTACTTCTTCGTTCTACGCTCGAACTCCCACTAGAATCCATACTCCCACTAGGATGAAGATCATATATCTTTACTCTTATTGGCGATTACCATAGGCTCAACCTTATGTTGTACCATAGGAACAGGTTGAGGCAATTCCCGACCTTCGCCAAGAGACGTCATATGTTCTTCTTCCATCTCAAAAAAATCAAAGTCTTTCCTAACTTCAAGAGGAAAATCATTCTCAATGAAATCGATATCGCACAACTCTATCTCAATCAAAATCATTCTCAGCGAAATCGATATCACGCGACTCTAGCTCGGTTATTCCTTCTTCAGGTTTTCCACGTACATAGCATAGCCCTTTGAGGTATCCGAATACCTTATGAAAACACATTTATTTCCTGTAGGGCCTAGTTTTCCAAACATAATAGAGGTACTATGGACATAACTTGCACAACCCCAAGGATGAAGATGCCCCAAATTAGGCTTCTCACCTTTCCACAATTCATACGGGGTCATAGGAACTGACTTAGAAAAACACTCGGTTAAGTATATATGCGGCAGTCATTAGCGCATCCCCCCAAACGAAATTGTGAGGTTGACCTGTGCCATCATCTACCTAACCATTTATATACGATTCTTTCTTTTTGTAACACCATTTTGTTGCGAAGTTCTAGGAATTGTTAATTGCCTTTGTATACCCTTTTTCTCACACAACTCTTTGAATTGATCAGATAAATACTCGCGGCCCCAATCTGTTCTAAAAGTTTTTAGGCTTTTATCCTGTTGATTCTCAACCTTAGATAAAAAAACGCTAAAAACAATTAAGAGCTTCATAGCGGTGAGAAATAAGGTAAACATAACCACAACACGTGTAATCATCAATAAATGTGAGAAAATAGAAAGCACAATGATGTGTTTTAATATTCATAAGGCCGCAAATGTCTTCATGGAATAATTATAATGGTTGTGTGGCCTTTTTTGCCTAGCCAAAAAGGCTTTCGGCAAGCTTTTCCTACCAAACAATGTACACACATGGATAGGTTACCTCTAATGAGAGACCCCAATAGGCCTTCTCGAGCTAATCCAATCATCCCATCCTTTCCAATATGTCCAAGTCTAGCATGCCATAACTCAGAATTAGAATCATCATATACCACACAAGAAGAAGAATCAATAGAAGAATTATGGGAATCCATCAAATCAAATTTAAAGAAATTATCTGATAGAAAACCATGTCCCAAAATATCATCACCAAAATAAATATCCGATGAATATCACAAAAATTAAAAGAATATCCCAATCTTAGAAATTGTACTATTGATAATAGATTATGTCAGCACTTCATCAAGAGTCAGAATGCGTCCACCACGCAAAAGAAACTGGTATGACCCAGCCCCCTTGACTTCTACCGTCAAACTGTTTCCCATGAAAATGGTTCGTGTGCCCGCAGGAACTTTTCAATAATCTATATATCCATCTCAATCCCTTGTCCCATATTTTGTAGAGCCCGAGTCTACAATCCACACATGGAGAGATTCAGCAAGTAAAACATAAGAGTAATGTGACGACCCGACCCGGATCCCAAGACGAAATCCCAAGGTCGTGCCACCATGGAGACAAATAACAATAAACAAGTAGCAGATAATGGGTAGGGCCATAACGGCGATACGCCAACAAGTCAAAACATATGCGGAAGCGAAATAAAATAAAACCGTGGAGCCCAAGCTAACAACCTCAAACTAAAAACAACCAAAGAGATAATTAATCTCTCGGTCCAAAAATTCGACTCGCGTGCCGCAACATTGGGCACGTAGGACAAATCTCCTTGTCATGCAATTCAAATATAGCACAATATAAACCAAGTCATCGGCGAAGCTATGGCCGGAACCCAACGTTACACTAAGTCTAAGACTCTAGTCTAACAACTCAACGGTTAAACACATGTCGGAGTAAGAACATAATACTTTAACTAACAATGTAACATGCTAAACATAATCACCAATTAACCAAGCGCGACTAAAACAAGTCGGCTACCAACAACATAAGTACTAATAATTATAAGTACTAACAACAAGAAAACATATGGAGATATAACCATAAATATACACCAAGCACGACTACTACTTGTCGGCTACCAAAAGAATAGACTAAACAACAATTATAAATATCACAATTCACATTTAGGTTTGCTACCCAACATGAAGTTTACATAACTTCATCTTTCCCAACGACCTCACCAAAAGCAAATAAACTATATAAGTAGCAACCTTGCCAAAAATAATACTTCGTCAATGCAATCTTCTTGATTTACTTGGATCCGCACGCTCGGCTTGGATCTAGGGAAAACACCAACAAATAAAAGTAAGTCACAAAGACTTAGTAAGTTACTAACCGTAACTTCCTATCATGGCATAATGCTCAATCATAAATTACATCATGCTATCGTCATGAAATAACCTTATATAAAATCATGTTATGGCATCCATGCTCAACATTAATAAAACATGTTATCATTGTAGTATAACATCTCACTAAAATCCATGTCAACGCATTTTATTCTTAACGATCATAATTCTTGTTATTTGTATAACATAGCCTTCCAATAATTTACATGTCAAGGCATATAAGCTTAACAACAATAATTCATGCTTCTGGCATAATACCACATTCCAATAATATTCATGTTAAAGCATATCAGATTAACAACAGTAATTCATGTTATTGATATAACAAAGCATTCTCATAATATTTATGTCAAGCATGTAAGCTTAACAATAATAACTCATGCTTTTGGCATAATACAACATTCAAATAATTTTCATGTTTAAGCATTCATGCTTAACAACCTTAAACAACATGTTATCTATAAAATATAACATTTATGAAACCAAATCAACCATCATATCATATCCAAACCACCAAGCACATTATTCACATAAGTACTTGTGAGACAATTCATATAAAAGGGATATGATACCATTACCAATTCTTCGCGTGTCGCTCCGCAAAAACACGCGCCAAAACCTTTATGTGCCCTCGATATCCCTCTCGTAGATATCGACGTCCCCGAGACAGTCTCCGCTCGAGTTCCATAGTTATCAAAGTCATGTGTATTACTACAACTGAGATAAACTACTTCCCCACCGTGGCCATCGATGGAGGGGTGTGTGCAAACCCGGCACGGCGATCCATCGCGATCACGAATCTCATAATTCGTGAAGACGATGTATCGTCCCACCAAAGACTCAACAAACCGACTCCAGGTGGACTCAAAACCCAAGCACAAGTAATATATACTCATATGCTCACCACAAGTAGGTAAACACTCTACCATCAAACTAGTCATGCTTTTCATCCACAACTAGCATAAATATCACAACAGAGAATCATATAAGCTCTCATAATCAAGTGTGCTTCACACACTTCAAAACTTCTTGGAGGCTCGACCCTCCATAATTTCTACCCAAAATTCCGTAGGACTTAAGATTATAGTTCCTAGGATTCATAATAACCCAAAGGTTGACTCCGTTGAGTCCAATCTAAACTTTCCGAAAGTTCAAGGAATAGAAGCATGGGCTTCAACATCCCCCTATGTTCATAACTATCGCCAATAATCATGCCCCCAAGTTCAATGAACTCATATAAACCAAATGAAACATTTAACAATGTAACATAGAATAATTTGCCATTATATGCATAAATTCATTCAAGTCCTCTTACCAATCATAATTTCCAAATCATGATTAAATCATACCACATAGTTTAATATACTCTATTAAACATGTATAACATAGTAATTAGGCTTACAATCATGTTTAACAAGCCAAAACATAATTTGGGGAAAAATCCCTTCCAAGCATCTCAACCAAATCAAGTTCAATATCCATGGGAAATTCACATAGCCAAGTTTAATAGATTGTTTAGCACATGAATTTCACCTAAATCAAGGTCTCACATAGGTTCAATCAAAATCTATCATCAATTGAAAACCTAGGGTTCATGCATTTCTCTGAGCCTAACAATGGCTTCCATTGACCTCACATAGCACAAATGGTTGTTTCCCAGGGTCAATGGAGCCCAAAAGAAAAGGAAGAGAGGTAGAAACTTACTCAAATCAGCCCACAAGCTGTCAAGCCCGAAACCTAGAGATGAGGTTGTCTTCTTCAACCTTCTCTCTTTCAATCTCATGCTTGTAGAATGGGGGAAGAAGATCCTAGCAATGGCTTCCAAGCTCAAGCCCTTTAAAACCCTAGAAATCGCACTCCCAAGCTCCCTCTCAAGTCTCCTTGATTGCTCGCAGAAAACACAAGGGCTGAAGTCGTATTCTGTTTGTCGACTGAATGAGAGAGTGCGTTGGTTTTGATTTTAGATGGGGGATTAATTCTCCTTAATCAATTCACTAATCAACCTCTAAACTCCTAATAGATGTTTAGGACAAGTTTAGGCTAAGTAGAAGGGTTTAGGTTAGGTTTAATTTGGGTTTAGGGGGGTAAAATTCGGACAGTGCGTAAACCAGAAAGAAAATGCCGTAATGCCTTGAGGACTTGAGGCGGCCGCATGGGCTCACATGAGGCGGGCGCCTCACTTCTGCATTCCCTTTCCCGGCCTTTGTTGCTTCCTTGCTCGATCCCGGACTCTCCCATATGCAACCTTGAGTCCTTCCAAGCCAAAAACGGTCTACATTCCAACCTTAATAACTTCCAAACAAAAACCAAAACAATCAAGTCTCAATCCTCAACAAAACAAGGCCATGAACTCAGACAAAACTCTCTCAAACGACAACCAAAAAAGTCAAACGGAGAAGGGTTAACGCTAGAATCAAACTAGCAACCAAACCGACAACGCAACAAGCATCTAACAAACATCCAAGGCATGTAAATGATATTATGAATGTCTTCTAACAATTATCCATGTGATTACAACATAAATCACAAACCCGAGACTCAACGCATCTCGCGAAAGAAAAATGCATACAAGCATCCCAAACGACGTCAACGAACATGCTATTGACTCCAAACATATGAGTGAGCTAAATGAACATATTTATGATGATTATAAGTGTATGAATCCATGCATAACATATGCAAGCCATAATTCAGGGTTTTACATTCTCCCCTAATTTAAGGAATTTAGCCCCTAAATTCTTACCGTGGTCATCAAACAAATGAGGATACTTCTCCCGCATCTCCAACTCGGTCTCCCAAGTTGCTTCCTCGATTTCATGATTCTTCTAAAGGACTTTCACCAATGGAATTTCCTCGCTCCTCAAAACTTGCTCTTTGGTGTCAAGTATCTTCACCGGCTGCTCAACATAAGACAAGTCCGGCTAAAAAGTGATGTCTTCATACTCAAGAACATGGGAATCATCCTTAAGATATTTCCGAAGCACGGACACATGAAACACATTATGGATCTCTGACAAAGACGGCGGTAAAGCCACCCTGTAAGCCAAACTCCCAACTCGCTCCAAAATCTCAAAAGGTCTAACGAATTTCGGTGACAATTTTGCCCTTCTTCCCAAACCTCTTAGTACCCCGTCTCGGCGATACTTTAAGAAATACAAAGTCTCCAACCTTAAATTCCAAATCTCTCCTTCTATCATTCAATCTCTCCCGAATTAATTTCACACTCTCAACTGACTGCTGAACAATCTCTGAACCCCACAATTTTGCTTCTCCAACCTCGTCCCAGCAAATAGGAGATCTACACTTCCTCCCATAAAGAGCCTCATACAGTGCCATCCCGATGCTCGATTGGTAACTATTGTTATACGCAAACTCCGCCAAAGGAAGGTGTGTATCCCAACTCCCTTTAAAAATCAATCGTACAAGCCCATACCATATCCCCAAGTGTCGGAATTGTTCTCTCGGACTGTCCGTCTGTCTGAGGGTAAAAAGCTGTGTTAAAATTTAACTTGGTCCCCATAGCTTCTTGCAAAGCCTGCCAAAACCTCGATGTAAATCTCAGATCCCGGTCTGAAACAATACTAACTGGAACCCCGTGCAATCTAACAATCTCCTACACATACAATGCCGCTAACTGACTCAATGAATAAGTCATCGCAATCGGAATAAAATGAGCCGACTTCGTGAGCCGATCAACAACAACTCCAAACAGTATCAAAACTTCTACGTGTACGCGGAAACCCCGAAACAAAATCCATCGTAACATGTTCCCATTTCCACTCCGGGATATCCAATGGCTATAACAACTCCGCAGGTCTTTGGTGTTCCGCCTTCACCTGCTGACAAGTGAGACACCTCGACACATAATCTGCTATTTGTCGCTTCATGCCATCCCACCAAAATTGTTTCTTCAAATCTCTAAACATTTTCGTACTCCCCGGATGGTTAGTGTACTTTGCCTTGTGAGATTCTTTCAACACAAGTCGCTTTACATCTTCAACTGAAGGAACACAACTCTACCCTTGAAAGTCAAAAACCCATCTTGGTTCATCGCGAACTCATACTCCTTATCCCCACTCGAACCACAAACCTAGACTCAGTCTCCGAGTCTACTATCTTAAAAAACCGACCAAGTAGGCAAAAATCAAACTACCATAAATCCCACATTCACAAGTTCGAAAATTTTCAATAACCATAATACCAGGCACTTTAGGTTGAAAATATCTTGACTCATACTTGAGTCGCATAGCACTCACAAATTCCATGACTAATTAATTAAGCATGTGAATTCTAAATATATCATCGGAGCGTATCCAAGGACTTTATAAACATAAGTCTCCCGAAACTATATGCTTCGGAGCTACAACATGAAATATAAATACAAGAATTCTAAATCATGAGAGGTAAAGATGGCCGATAGAGCAATTCACAACTTAAGGAGGAGTGTTCCACAACACACTTCTAAAACAAGTAAGTTAACATTCAGGATCATGCAAGTCATACTCAGACTTCAAATCATAGACAATGCACATAAGAGCACATAATAGCATCATGTGAAAATTTATTCCATTTATTTTCCTTTTCTTATGGTAAGAGGTTTAGTCAATTTCTAACCTGCTTACTACCAATCCTAGTCCACCAACGAACCTCTTTTGATCACCAATTTAGGGTACCGGCTAAATTTGATTTCAAAAGCTTTTACGTTACAGAAGGATCTGAAGGGCTATGAGAAAAATCTTAAGCATCCTTTACTACGGTCTCACATAATCATGCAACAGTGTAATCATGGTATATTCATAAGGCATGAGAATCAAGATTTTATCATGCTATACTCTAAACAAATTACATTGCTTACTAATGCATATAAGCATGTTCATGCTCAAATACAACTATTTCCGTTAGACATATTTATTACTCTTATAAACCATGTCTTTTCTTTTAACAAAATGCATCTACCATGCATGCTCACATATAAAGATCATATATTAATTCTCCTTTTAAAATAATACACGCACCGATTTACAAGTTATGTCTATACTTCATAATCTAAAATATATTTTACTCATAATTTAATCATCAATGAAATGATAAAATTCCTATCATTAGCGATGTCGCATGTACACATGTATATCATGCAAATGCGATATAAAATAACCAAGTATCATCATACATCATCTCATATACTCCATGTAATTCCCGATTCATTTAATGCATAAAACTCATGTTACTCATAACCATATCGGTTAATCAAACAACTATTATAGCACATGAGATTTCTAAACTATTCATACATGTTTATATCACAAAGCGAGAAGGCGTGCGCGTAAAAATTCCTGTGATAATTTTTCTAGACAATGGCAACTCCCAAACAAATAACAAGGTTCGTATATTCACTATACTCGCCTAACGATACTTAGTAGTAACTCCAAAGAAAAGAGGTAACATTCACTCTAGTACTACATAGCAGTTAAAACTACGTAAAGTCTTTCATTACCTTAGTCCAAAATCTCGTTCGTCCAAAACACACGACTCTCGATACTATTAGTCGCGATTTAACGGTATACTTGCTCATAATACTTGTAATCCATCTCGGAACCACCAAGTACCAATCGTGCGATTCAGCGCATCCTACTCGCATAAAAATCACACAATAATGTATAATTATTTTACTTTTACACACTCTATAGAGTATACAAATTTAATACACCACA
>CM028382.1:63471484-63502640 GCA_013146195.2 Codonopsis lanceolata | reverse complement strand
GCTTCAGACATTTGTCGCATGTTTTGTAAAACAGTTCACAATCTCTAAAACAGTAGGCCAATACAAACCTGATTGCAAAAATTTTCGAGCGGTTTTATTACCACTAAAATGACCACCACACGAATATCCATGGCAAAATTCCATGATACCTTGTTGGTCTTTTTTCCTGTATACATCTTCTTATTAAAGAATCGAGCAAATCTTGTATAAGTGAGGGGCTTCCTAAAAATAATTTTTCAGATCCGCCAAAAATTTCTTCTTTTCGTAATGATCAAAATCCGGATTAATTATATCTACACATAGTAGTTGACAAAGTCAACATACCAAGGGTCGAGTCTTTAATGGCTAGAGTTGTTCATCGGAAAATTATCATTAATGGGGACAGATCATCAAGAAATTGACGCCCAAAGGGTGAAAATTTAACCTAGACAGTGGTCGGCCACAACATTCTCGGTTCCTCTTTTATCCTTGATAGTTATGTCAAATTCTTGTAACAATAACATCCATCTAATTAATCTTGGTTTAGCATCCTTCTTACTTAAGAGATATTTTAATGCGAATGATCGAGTAAAAGATTATCACCTTTGATCCTAGCAAATATGATCTAAATTTTTCTAAAGCATATACTAATCGCTAAAATTCTTTTCAGTAGTGGTATAGTTCAATTGAGCATCATTCGAGTTCTACTAGCATAATGGATCACATGAGGCTTTCTATCTACCCTTTGTCCTAACACGGCTCCAATTGCAAAATCGATGCATCACACATGAATTCGGCGGAGTGACCAATCGTAGATAAGATTGGGGCAAGAGTCAACTTTTCTTTTAATAAATTAAAAGCTTCCAAACATTCTTTATCAAAAATAAACTCTGGTCTTTGGCTAACAAATTACATAGAAGTTTACGATTTTGGAAAAGTCTTTTATAAATCTACGATAAAAACCAAGATGACCTTCGAACTCCTTTAACGAAGTGGAGGGGTAGTTGCGAAATAACTTCAATTTTAGCTTTGTCAACTTCAATTCCTTTATTTGAAACAACATGCCCTAAGACAATTCCATGTTTTACCATGAAGTGACTTTTCTCCCAACTTAAAGTTAAATTAGTTTCGCAAGATCTTTTCAGACGATGTAAGGTTTTCTAAACAGTGATCAAAAGAATTTCAAAACCTAAAATCATCCATGAAAACTTCTACGCATCTTTCAACTAAGTCTGAAAATATAGAAATCATGCATCTTTGAAAAGTAGTGGTGCATTACACAACCCAAAAGGCATTCTCCTAAAGGCAAAAGTACCAAAACATATAAATGTTGTTTCTTGGTCTTCAGTGCAACAGGGATCCGATTATACCCGTAAAAACCATCAAGAAAACAATAGTATTCATGGCCTGCTAATCTTTCAAGAATTTGGTCAATAAATGGCAAAGGAAAGTGGTCTTTGTTGCCGCATTTAATTTACGCAAATCGATGACATTTCTATAACCAGCATAGTCCTCAGAGGACTAATTCATCTTTATCATTTTTGACAACGTAATTCGACTTTTTAGGAACTACTTGACAGACTAACCCATTTACTATCCGATATAGGGTAAATTATACCGCATCTAAAAGCTTAAGAACTTCTTTCCTAATGCCTTCTTCCATGGGTAAAGTCTTCTTTTCTAGAAGGTTTACTACCTTCCTCTAAATGAATTTTATGCATACACATAGAGGGACTCCTTTTAAGTCGCCTAAAGACCATCCTCTAGGCTTCTATGTGTCCATAAAACTTTTAACAAACTTTCTTCTTGTTTTTCTCGATAAGCCTACTGCTATAATAACAGTAAAGTGTTACCTTCCCTAAAATGCATATTTTAAGTGGGATGGTAATGGCTTTAATTTTCGACTTTGGGAGAATTAATAGAAGGCATAAATTCTAATTTCCTGCTTTTAATTGTTTTATTTTAGCCTCATTATTCTCTTCTTGTTTTTCTTCCTTAATATCTTCAATCTCAATTTCTCTCAAAGAGAGATTTTAGAATCTCTACTTCATCTTCTTTAATTTCATAACTTTCTTCAACTCTTTTCTTTGACTCATCGAATTAATTTCGATTCTACCTTTATTTCTTTTTCATCTTTCTTTTACTAGCTTCTAGCTTTTCTTTTTCTAATCTTTTTCTTCTTCCTCTATTTCTCTTTCAATTTCCTCAATGTCATTTTTATGGGAGGAATAGGGCTATCATCATAGACAATAAATCTATCTCTCTCATAATCTTGCTCTTCTTCAAAAGTTTCGTTGATAATTTCTCAATCTCATCAATTGAAAAACAAGCACTCATGTCACTAGGTCTATTCATAGCATCAAACACGAAATTTCAACTCTTTCACCTAGACCCGACATTGTGAGTTTACCATTTTTCACATTTATCATTGTATTAGCAGTTGCCATAAATGGTCCGCCTAACAATATTGGGACTTCATTATTAGTGCATATCTTCCTTTCCATCTCAAGAACCACAAAGTCATCGTATGATTAATTTATCAACCCGAACTAGGATATCTTCCACTATACCCAAGGATATTTAACCGAGCGATCACTAATTGTAATTGCATATTAGTGGGTTTTAGTTCTCCTAGACCTAATTGTTTATAGACCGAGAAAGGCATCAAGTTAATACTTGCTCCTAAATCTAGCATTGCTTTCATCTTTTAGAGTCTCCCAAGGAAACTTGAATATTAAAGCCGCCTGGGTCCTTCAACTTAGGTGGTAATTCGGGTTGTAAACGCAACCGACGCTTTAAACAACAATCTTTTCGTTGTTTTCAAACTTGTGTTTCTTAGAGTGAAGATCTTTGAAAAACTTTGCGTATGTCGGAATATTTTTAATAACATTAAGCAAAGGTAAATTTACATTTACTTTGGATAACATATTATAAATTTCCGTGAATTGTTTGTCCATTCGGTTTTTCATAAGTCTTCTTGAAACGGAATTGAGGAACGAGGTGGTGGAGCCACATAAGGTTCCTCTTCTTCTTGATCTAATCTCTTTATCTACTTCAACCGTGTTGTCTTTATTTTGAATTTCTTTTTCTTTTCTTGTTCCTTATTTGGAACTTCTACTTCTACTTTTTTCTTTTTTCTACCTCTTGATTACTTAAATCATCAATCACTTTATCACTAACACTATCTTTTCGATTTCTTTTTCTATTACTTTTTCAGAATTTTCTATCGGCATGCATATTAGAAGGAGGATCGAATCACTTACCTCTTCACCTATCACCTTACCACTTCGCAGACGGTGATTGACTTAGCTTGCTCACTTGACTAGGAACTTCCTTCTTCTCTTTTATTTGCTTCGAATTTTCGATATGTTTCTTCGTATTTTCAATTTCTTCAAGCATGTACTTCATCAACGATGCTTGACCTTTACTTGCTACTTCTTGCTTGGGAACTTCTTCAATTCTCAATTGATTTTGATTTTGATTTTGCAACTGTGGAGGTTGTGGTGGCTGAGGTTGGAATTGTTGAGGTTGCAAAGGCTTATTTCCTCCCCAAGAAAAGTTAGGATGATTCCTCCAACCAGGATTATATGTATTGGAATATGGATCATTCCTTGGCCTTTGAGGGTACATATTCATAGCATTAGCCTGTTCAGAATACATAGCACTTGACGGACAAAAATTAGTAGCATGAGAATATAATCCACATAGAGCACATGCTTCTTGAATTTGCCAATTTTCAAATTGAGCTTGTGTATTTGAATTATCTTGCAATTGATATAGGCTCCTATTTTTACCTCTAGCACTTTTCTGTTGGGAATTAATACTTAGCATCTCAAATAATTCTTCTAATGCTTCTGGTGTCATTCTATTAATAGAACCACCACCGCACTATCAACCATAGTTTGTAAACCCGGCGAAAGACCATGATATAGAATTGAAGCACTAACACATGTTGAGCCAAATTATGATGAGGACACATAATAAGCGTATTTTTAAATCTATCCCATGACTCATGGAATGTTTCACCGGTTCATTTTGGAATGACATGATTTGTTTTCTATACTGTAAGAGATGCATGTTTGTAAAATTTGCTCATAAACAAATCATATAATTGTGCCCAAGTAAAAACACTATTTGGTGTTAGGTTCATAAACCATCTCTTTGCCAATTCTTTTAATGCACTGGGAAAGTATTTCATTTTAATTTGATCTTCAGTTAACCCTCCTAAAGGAAAAGTACTCATCATGTATTCATAATCTCTTAAGAAACTGACAGGATCTTCATTAGGCATCCCATGAAAAGATGGTATGGCATTAAAGTAATGACCTTTTAGTTCGAAATTCCTAACAGCATCTGGCAATACTAAACATGATGTTACCACATTTAATGAAGGTCTACTAAAATCATTAATAGTTCTTTGATTTACAACTACTTCCATATTTCTTCTTGCATGCTCTTCTTGTCTTTGATTCCTATTGACTGGGTCAACTAGGTTTTCGTGATTACGATTATTGTTATTATCTTCCATTGTAGGATCAACCAGAGGATCCTCTCGATTCAAATTATCTTGATTATCAGGCTCGAAAACTAGATTTTCAAAATATCTTTGGTATCTTTTAACAATATTTATCTCTTGATCTAAGTCTACCAATTCAGGATTTAAAGATCTACGACCTTGCATAAAAATTAAAAGCAATTTAAAAACAACTAACTACTAAGGCAAAATAAAATAAAATCTTTTTGTATTTTTATTTTTATAAAAACAGAAAATTAAACTAAAAACTAAATTAAATTAAAAACTACGCTACCTACAAACTAACTACGTGAACTAGCTTGTAAGAACGGCGCCAAAAAACTTGATCGATGTTTTATTTTATCTATTTCCTTGCAAGTGTACAAGACTATTATAGAATAGACTCGAAGCAAGGGTCGAACCCACGAGACAAGTGATCACGAACAAAGGCGGTTATAGATAGCAAATTATTAACCTAAGGGGGTTTTTTTATGTTTAATTCTATTCTAATTTACTAGTTATAGATGTTAACTAATTAGACAAGAATAATGATATGAAGATCTTATGGTGAGTGGAAATCTAGGATTTCGGTTTCACTTATATCTCCTTTATGTTCAATTCATAATAATGTCATTCAATGTCTTGGGTTCGTTCACTAAAAATAGATATGGTCTGTTGAACAATTGGTTCAGTCTCCCTCCCCGCAAAATTCACCCATTCCATATCCTAAGCACAGGAACTGTAATCTAGCTGTCACCTAGATTTATGATCTATCTGTCACCTAGATCATGTAAGAACCTGGTCCTAACTTATCACTCTCGTGCTTCGATAGGTCCAATTTATTGTGTTGGTGAGCCAGTGTACGACATATGCACTTGGTCATGCAGGTATCCGCACCTCTAAGCCTTTATTATTTGCGATTACATTCATTTGTTCAAAGCGAAATAATAAAGGGATTGATAAACAACACAATCAACAAGCATTGAATAGACATAAATATGAGAATCAAAACATAAATTCGATACAAGTTACCTCCCACCTCCTAGATTAGGGATGATTTAGTTCATCATAGACGATGAACAAACACATGAAGATGATGGAAGACATGATTTGATCTTCAATACTTGAAATTACAAAACCTAATTATGTTATACAATCTAAAACTACCTAAAATCTATGTAGAGAGAGCTTCCAGCCGTCCTCCTTCTTTTAGGCTCGGCATCTGACTTCTATATATACTTGGGAGTTGTGATTGAATCGAATGACTGTGTGAAAACCCGAGATTCTCGCCTACCTTCGCAGGTGCTGAATACCTTGCGTCCGCAAGGTCTCCAAGTGTGTGCTTCTTGGCTCTTCGATTGCCGGCTTGAGGGACCGTATGCCTACCTTGCGTCGTCGCTCGAGGCACCTTGCGTCCGCAAGGTGTCCGATTGACACTTTGTTTTCTTCAATTTTTCTTTCTTTGTAATTTGCACTTACAACCCTGGAGTTTCGCGTATTTTCACGAACAATCCTGAAACTTACAAAACTCACCAAAAACATATATTAGTACTCAAAAGACTCATGAAATAGCCTAATTCAAGTCACAGAAGCATATAAAATCGACGTATAAAATACATCGATCAGTCTTCGAAGGTTTTACGAAGTCTCCTTCGTTTTGGTTTAGGAGTGGGTGTAGGAGAGGGTGAGGGTGGTTGACTGGTTTGGGTAGGTGGCTGTGAGGAAGTGGTTTGTTGAGATTGAGAGATTGGCTGGGCTAGTGAAGTTTGGGCTTGGGTAGAGGAAGGAGCTGGTCTAGCTGTAGGCTGGTTCTTTTGGACTTCCTTCATCTCCCTCCTAACCCATTTGGCCTGCCTCTTCCTTGGAGCTTCCTCTGGCCTCTTGGCCTCTTGTTCCGCTTTGCTTTGCCCTTGGCTGTCATCTTGGTTCTTAGTAGTTGTTCTGCCTCATCAGCCAGGTCTTTGGCCTTTTGATGGAGGGACGCGGCCACTTCATCGTCAAACTTTGCAGAGGCCTTTTTGAAGGTTCTGCTAGCCGCGTCATGTGCTTCCATGTTGAAGCGAGTAACCAAGATTGGTACAGGCTTGGCTACTTTGTCTATGGAGGCACTTTGGCAGCCTTTCGCTTGTTCTCATATTCAGAGTATTTGCTGAAGAACGAAGCGGTTAGCTGCTTCTCTTTGGCCACTGCAATCAGTTCATCATCCTTCAAGGAAGAGTTGACATCCGAGTCATCTCTAAGAAGGGCATTTATCAGCCTTACGAAGGGGCGCTTGCATGTACAGCCTCAGCAATGGTTGCTTCAAGAGGTCCACCAAAGTGCACGCCGATGATGGTGGAAATTGTCTTAGCGGTAATGGAGATGGACGGCCTCGAATCCACCCTCGTAGAGCGTTCTTGTTCATGAGCTCCATTCTCTGATAGAATTCTTCTGCCAGAAAGATGCTGTAATTTTTGTCGTTGAGGCAGAAGAGGGGTAGAATACCAGAGGCGTTCATGTCCTCGTATGCTTTGACGCCGGCAGCTATTGTGCATATTGACTGAAGGTCAATGCACATTCTTGGAATGTACAGCTTCGGGTCCAGAGCGACTATGATGTCATGAGAGGCGGGAAAGGTTGGATATCCCGGAAGGTTGACATCCTTACTAGGACGAATGTCGATTCTCGGGTTCGCTTCTTTTCCGTCACGCTTCGATTTTGAAGTTTTTGCCTGAAAGAAATACAAACAAAAATTAGGGCTTTTCACCTCAAGAACTAAACAAGCAGAAATTTCAAGGTTTTTTGAATTTTTTGGAATTTTTCGAAATGAAAACTTGAAACCCTAGAATGTTTAGAGTATCCACACCCGAGAAATGTATAACAGAAGTTTTCAATAAGAATAACCATTGAGAATACATAAACGACTGTTAGTATTCTAGGTTTGTAAGAACAACAATGGCGGAAACTGTATGAAACTCGAAAATGACCGTTTGTATTCCAAAATAATTTTTAGGTTATGAAATGAAATGCAGAACAGTACGTAGTAAGTTTCAAGTAGAGAAGAGAGGAACGTACCATTGTCGTTGATGAGAAGAAGAAACAAGAAAGATTTGGATTTGCAGAAGGCAGTTACACAGAGAGAGTATGAATAGAGAGAGAAATAATTTGACAAAGGGGTTTCGTAAAGTTTTGCAAAAGGCGGTTCAAGGTCTATTTAAAGGCGAGAAAATTTTAGCGCTGAACGCGGGAACTTGAGATATTTTCTTAAGTGCCAAATTTCATCCTTGACCCCCTTTATTGCTTTAGAAACCTCTTTAGCAAAGAAATAGACTAAGTAAGAGTACTGACCTTGAAGTCTTCCGGTAAAGGGAAACTTACGTCTTCCGATCAGTCTAACACTAAGTCTACCGGTATGAAAGAAACAAAAAAAAACTTTGAAATTAAGCAGTAGGATCAATCATACCAAGATTTCTCCTTAAATAAGCAAACCTGGTGGCATCCAGTGGTTTTATGAGTATGTTAGCCAATTGATGCTCAGTTGGAACATATTCCAAGCTGATGTTACCTTTCTCCACATGATCTTTGAGGAAGTGGTAACGGATATCAATGTGCTTTGTCTTGGAGTGCATCACTGGATTTTTGGAGACTGAGATTGCTGATGTGTTGTCACACATGATTGGACAATTTGCAGTCTTGATGTTGTAGTCCACTAGTTGTTGCTTCATCCATAGGAGTTGAGAGCAACAATGCTTGCAAAGAATGTATTAAGCTTCTGTGGTTGAGTTTGCAACTGATCCTTGTTTCTTGCAAGACCATGAGACAAGTCTATTTCCAAGGAATTGACAAGTCCCACTGGTGCTTCTTCTGCTCACTTTGCAAGCTGCATAATCTGCATCTGAGTATCCAACTAGATTGAAATTGTTGTTTTTGGAATACCAGATGCCTAGATTTGTTGTTTTTGAGACATATCTGATGATACGTTTGGCAAGAAGCAAATGTGACTTCCTTTGGATCTGCCTGAAATCTTGCACAAACACAAACAAACAAAGAAACATAATGTCGTCTACTAGCAAGAAGGTAAAGAAGTGAACCTATGATTCCTCGGTACTTGGTCATGTTCTCTTGCTTTCCCTTCTCATCTTTGTCAAGATGGCGTCGGTAGACATTGGAGTTTCGAATCCTTTAGTGAATCAAGACCGAACTTCTTGATTAGTTCCTTTGCATATTTGGTTTGGTGGCCGATGAAGATCCATCCAAGTCCGTTGTATCTCAGCCCTAGAAAGTAGGTAAGTTCACCCATCATGCTCATCTCGAACTTGCTTTGCATCGCCTTCTCGAATCTTTTACACGTGCTTTGGTTAGTTGATCCAAAGATGATATCGCCCACATAGATTTGTAAGAGAATGGCCTTTGTGCTTTAGGATGAATAAAGTGGTGTCTATCCTTCCTCTCACGAATCCTTGTTACATTAAGAACTTGGATAGAGTTTCATACCAAGCTCGGGAGCTTGCTTCAGCCATAGAGAGCTTTCTTGAGTCGGTAGACGTGATCCAGTTTGTCTGAATTGACAAATCCTGGAGGCTGTTCAACATATACCGTTTCTTGAAGATCACCATTCAGAAATGCACTCTTTACATCCATCTGATACACTTTGAAGTCCATGAACGATGCATAGGCTAGAAAGAGTCTGATTGCTTCTAGTCTAGCAACAGGAGCAAAAGTTTCATCAAAGTCAATTCCTTCTTCTGCGGTAGCCCTGCAACCAGCCTAGCTTTGTTTCGGTGACATTTCCATCTTCATCTCTTTTGTTTCGAAAACCCATTTAGTGCCGATGACCGGATGATCGATCGGCCTTTGAACTAAGCTCCACACCTTACATCTTTCAAACTGGTTCAACTCTTCTTGCATAGCTTCAATCCAGTTATGATCCACAATAGCTTCATCAATCTTCTTTGGCTCGAGTTCAGATACAAATGCGTAAGCAAACATAGTCTCTTCTCGAACTTTATTTCTCGTAAACTCGTGTTGAGATCACCAATGATTTGAGAAATGGGATGATCTCTTGCTTCAATAACGGTTGGAGGAAGATCACTTCTGGTGGGTTCTTCCCTTAAGAATTCCGGAGTAGGTTGAGAAGGAGATTCACCAAAATCTGGTTCAAAAGACTTAGGATCTTCAAAACTTTCATTTTCTGGTGAACAAGAAGGATGAGTGATCTGTAAAGGTGCTTGGGGTAATACAGAAGAGATGGGTTCGAGGTCAACGAAGAGTTGTAATCGGTACCGCAGAGTTCTCGTCTCACCTGGGTGAAGGGTTAGCGGTACTTGAGGGGTCTGCTGCCTTTTCGATGAGGAGTGGAAGTGGATCTTTGTATTAGTACTGTCTCATCATTATCGAGAATCATTAGCAACGTTCGAGCCTTTCTAGGCTCTAACAAGTCATATTCATCAAAAGAAACATGCCACGATTCTAAAATTTTTAAATGAGTTTTATTGAAAATGCGAAATGCTTTTGAATGTTTGGAATACCCCAGAAAAATTCCTTCGTCTGATTTTGCATCAAATTTTCCTCTATATTCTTTTCCATTATAAAGAATAAAACATTTACAGCCGAAGATTTTAAGAAATCCTATGTTGGGGGATCTTCCTCTCCATATTTCATATGGAGTTTTGTTATGAAACTTGTTTACCGAGGGGATCTGCTGCAGGTAAAACATGCGGTGTTGACGCCCGAAATACTCGGAAGTTTAGCTTACGCCATTGTTCTTGCTTGCTTCAATCGGTGTTATGTTCTTCCGTTCGGCTACACCGTTTTGTTGAGGAGTGCAGAGAAGTTGTGGCCGATCCGTGGTCATCGCGGTACTTTTCTACACCATTGTTCTTGAATTCGGTGCCATTGTCGATCTTATGTCGCTAATGTCTTCAAGCTTTTGAGTTTGAAGTCTTCTAAAAAAGTGACTAGATCATACGTTTCATCTTTAGATGTCATAGTTTCAATCCAAGTGAATCTAGAGTAGTCGTCAACTACTACAAGTGTGTACTTGTCTCTGAAATCTTGTTGTTGTGATTGGTCCAAAGAGATCCATATGCAGAAGTTGAAGAGGGTTGTTTGTTGATAAAACAGACTTTCTTTTGAAGGAAGACTTGGAGAGTTTTCCTAGTTGACAAGCTTTACAACTTCTGTCATGGTCGGCAAACACCGTAGGTAGACCTTTGACAAGCCCATTTTTGGAGAGCTTGGAGAGGTGCTTGAAGTTGAGGTGATTGAGGCAGCTTGTGCCATAGCCATGTTGTCACGAGCGTTGTTGGCTACTAGGCACAAGTTTGAGAATCTCCCTAGAAGATTTAAGTCCACGATATAGGCGTTTCCTTGTCTATTGCGGTCGGTATTGATTGTAGAGCAGATTCACTTGTCTTTGATGAGGCACTGGTTGGAGTTGAATTGGCATAGCAGTCCTTTGTCGCAAAATTGAGATATGCTCAGAAGATTGTGCTTTAAACCACTCACTAGAGAAACTTTGTTGATGGAGAGACTTCCTCTAGTAATTGAGCCATATCCAATTGTTTTTCCTCTTGCATTGTCTCCGAAAATAACAGTGGGTCCTTTAGCTTGGCTATATACGTAAGAAGACTTGTTCCCGATCATGTGTCTTGGCGACCCGTTGTGTACCGATGTCTTTGTTTTCTGATTCTATAGCCATGAAGCATTCCTGAAAAGAAATTAAAGCAACAAGGTACCCTTTATTTTCTTTCGGGTCCTAAGGATTAGCAACCTTTTGGAACCCATACCTGCTTGACCTTGAGAGAACTAGGTCTCTCAGATCTTGGAGTGAACCTTAGCAGACATTGTAGGGCCAGATGGCCTAGGCAATTGCAAGAATGACATAAATGGAAAGTCCACAGAGAACTGTTAGTGTCTTCAACTGAAGAGTGCTTATGATCATTCCTTTTCTTGACATCCATTCTTGGTTCAGCTTGCTTGTTGATGGTAGACTTAATTGGTTTCTTTTGAATCTTCCCAGGTAAGTTGCCAACAGACTTAGCTTTAGCTTTTCTGTTGATTACCCTTTTAGGAGGACTTGGTAGAATACCTTTAAGTTTACCTTCAACCGGTAAAGGAGCCTTGCCTGTTTCATAGACAAACTTGATAGTTACCGGTAGAGGTTTAGTAGGTCTACCGCCAGCAGACTTTGCCTTAGCATAGTTGTTGTCGGCAGACTTAACTCTCTCTACCATTACCTTTTCAGGTTTCTCATTTGAGTCAGTCATTTTGGCTTTACCTTTCTGAACCTTGGGGTAAATATAAGGAACACTAGAATAGCCAAGGCCTTGTTTCCCTATATTTCCGAATGTCTGTTTAGAGAAAGATATATCATTAGCAGTCTCGGAGGATTCACCTTTCTCTATGACTGAAGAGATTGTCGAAAAAGGCACATCTGAATATCCTATGTCAGTTTTATCATTATTAGATTTTTGGCTAGAAAGGATTTCTTCGAATGCATCTTTGGAGCTGTTCCAGGAGTCAATTGTCTTTTGCAAGGCAATTTTCTCTAGGTCAAGTCCTTTGATGTGCTCAGATAGACAAAGGAATTTGTTTTCTTCCTTCAGTTTGATACTCTCTTGTTGACAACTATTGAGAGTTTGAATCTCAGCTGGCATCAGAGATTTCTCAGTTGTAAGTTTCTCACAGTTCTTGGCTAGTTTAACATAGGCTACTCTAAAGGAATTAAATTCTTCAAGCATATCTTGATTATCCTTGAGAAGTTCTTCCTTACTGAAGCTGTCACTGTTGGTTTCATTTTTGTCCAAAGGACTAGGTGAAACTTCGACTTCATTTTCAGAGTCATAGGTAGGGCCTGAATCATGAGCTATTAAGCATATGTTAGCTTGCTCACAATCATCTTCCTCCTCTTCTGAATCAGTCTCAAACCATGTAGCAACCTGTTTGTCTTCTATGTCTTGAGCCAACATACCCTTTTGTTTTTGAAATTTTCTAAAAGAGGGTTTTCGGTATGCTTCAAATTTTGGCTTAGGACATTTTGAGGCAAAATGACCAGGTTTTCTACAGTTATAACACACAAGCTCTTCCTTAGATGAGCTTTCACCATTCTTCCTAAAAGGTTGTTGGTGAGTGTTATTTCTTCCATATTTTGCGAATTTTTGAAAACGTTTTACAAACATGGCAAATTGTTCATCTGATAAAAAATCATTTTCACAGGAAGAGGTGGAAGGTTTGTTTTCAACAGTGATTTCTTCTTGGATTATGGCTGGCAAGGACACAGTTCTGAACTGTTTGTCTTGCTCTGGAGCTTGATTTACTTCAAGTTCATAAACCTTCAAACTTGCGTAGAGACTACGGAGAGTCATCTCGTTTAAGTTCTTGGATTCTTTCATAGCCGTGGTCTTAACATGCCATAAGCTACCTAGAGAGCCTAGAAACCTCATGTTCATTTCCTTTTTGTCATACGTTTTACCAAGAGAAAAGCAACTATTTATTACCTCACTGAAGCGATCGTATGCTTGTCTCAAGGTTTCCTTAGGATCCTTTTTGAAAGAATCAAACTAGTGGATGTATGTATATTTTCTGTTATCTCTTGTGTCTTGGTCTCCTTCCAAGTATTCCACAAGAGCTTCCCACATCTCTTTTGCAGTTGTACATCGAATCACTTGCTGGTATGTGCTTGTGTCTAGAGAGCTGGTGATTATGTTCATTGCTTTGCTGTCAAGTTCTACCAGCTTTCTATCATCCTCTGTCCATTCAGATTCTTCTTTAGGTATGATTCAGCGATGGAGGCTAGAAGATTTGGCTTCATTGGTATATGTTGACCTGCAGTAACGCATTTCCATAATCTGTTATCAATAGAGTTCATAAATCTCATTACTTTATCCTTCCATACATCAAAATGACCTTCGTCCAATATTGAAACGTGGTTAGCATTAGATGTAGGCAGCATGTAGTGTGTTTGTGCCATTTTATCGTATCTCTCAAGAGTTTAATCTCGGAAAAACTTGTTTTCAAAGAGTTTGGCTCTGATACCAATTGTGGGTCCCAATAGGCACAATAATAAGCTAGAAGGGGGGTGAATAGCTTATTAAACACTTAAAACCTTTAAGTAAATTCTTTGAAGGGTACTTGCAATCTATAGAAAAGATAGAAGTAGCGGAAGACCTTCATGGTAGTTGTTCTGGGTCTGCCGATAAGCACTACCGGTAGTCCTTTTACAAGTTACTTAAGTTCTGCTGTAAATGGATAAAGATAATCAAAGTAAAGAACAGATCAAATGACAGACAAATAGATAAGAAATAACACAAGTATTTTGGGATGGTTCACACTATAAAGAGTGCTACGTCCACCACCAAGGCAGTCAACCTTGGATTTAAATAGTGCACTATGTTTTCCACTAGATCAATTACAAAGAATATCCCTAATGGATCGTGTACAAAATATTTACTTGTGTTTGGGGTCTAGGGAATTAAATATCTGTAAATAGAAGATATTTAATTCGTGCAGAAGTATAGTTAATGAAAGTAAACAACAAGAAGTTAAAACAATAAGTGTTGATGAGCAGCTTCTTGTTGTTGACGAGGACTTCTAGATCTGTTGAGGATCTCTTGATTGCACTGAGCTGTAAGACTTGGAGTTGTGAAGTTTCAAAGCAATCCTTTAAGTGTTCGATTAATTCTGTACAGTGTTGTGTCTCCAGTCTTTAATGACAGTATTTATAGCAGGTGCACTTCAAAAGATCCGTTGGAGAAGACGAATACTTCAACAGCTCTTTTATGAATGCATTAAATGCATGGGGCTGTCAGTCAAGGATTTTCGTCTCAACGGATATCTAGAGCAGGTTATGATTTCTGAGATCTTCAATAAGTGGGCGATTTAGGTGTCAGATCTGAGAGTTGTTGAAGACAGTAGGAGACAGTCTGCTTTTCCTGCTTTCACTGTTCAGGACGAAAAGTCTTCCTGCTTTTCGGAAAGTTGCTTTCGGTGGCTTGATATGTCAGGGAATGTCTTAGGTTAATTCAAACAATGATAAGGATAGGTTTGAATTAAGCCAATGAGTCATTACTAGACAGGACACGTCATAAGATACTAGGTGGACACAAGGTCTGCCGTTTGTGGCTTTGAGCAGGTCTTCCGGTGAAGCTTGAAGAGGTCTTCCGCTGAACCTGTAAAGTCCTATAAAAACTATACTAGGCAAAGTTCTATACACAGTTGCCACGCTAATCGATACGCAACCCGATTAGCCACTGAAGTATAAAACTAATGTAATGAACTGAACAAATATAAATCTAAACATGAGAATCAACATAAATGATATTTTTTATCAACCTGTAAAAGTATAAAATAACTGTCTATAACACTTATTTTACCTGACCAAATCTTATCTAACAACTCATTAATTATTTAAACCACAAATTAGATATTTGGAGTAATTAATTAAATACCTAAAATACATGGCATGTAGGCCACATATATCTTACATATCATAGAAAGATAGGCACCTAAAGGTAAGAACAAACAAGTTAAGTAAAAAATAATAGAAAAGAAAAGATGAATATAGTTCCAACATTAGCGTAAGGTTTTTGAGCAATGTTGGTGGTGCTAACAATATATATATATATATATATATATATATATATATATATATATATATATATATATATATATATATATATATAGGATAACCAATTAAATAAAATGAAACAATGACGTATACTACAATTCACTTCTACATTTATGTTACAGTTTATGCCTTTCCGGTGTGAGCTAGAATCTGGATGAGTAGTCTCCATTCTCCAACCATAGATTGAGTGAGTCGGACAACAATAATTCTAATTCATTCCAATAATACTATGAGGACCATTCAAGAAACCCTCGCCATAAATTTGATTAACTGAAAAAGGAGACCTCTTACCTCTAGCGTCTTAGGTCCAAAATGAGATGCCCCAGAAAGTTGTTCAAAACTTTCAACCAACAAAGCTAACTTGGCTAAAGATAAAGCCTACAAGAATAAACATATAACAAGCATGAACACTACAACAGAAAACGTAAAAGTGGATGAGATCAATATCAAGGGCAAGCATAACAATCCAGGAGGACTAGCACAAATATCTTAAAGAGATATATCATTTTCATATGCACCAAGATATAGTATTTCAATTTTCATCTAGACATGTGCTTTTACATGCAAAAAAAGGCGTGATTCAAGAAATCATATTATGCATTTAACATGAAAGACACAAAATTGATAAGTTGCAATACTACTAACCAAGTACTGAAAGATTTCATTTCTAGCAACAAAGTTAGTTTCACAATTGAGTTCAATAACAACAGCTTTGCTGTCATTCTGTGCCAGGGCAAGTAAATCCTCAACAGTGTGTGATGAATTTTTGGATGCAAGAGCTATGCCGCGTTTCCTGAGGTCCTTTTGGGTAGCATCAACATCATTTAGTTTTATCACGAGTAAGGGAAAGTTGGAAAATCTACAAAGGAAAGAGGCAAAAGGGCTAAAATGAAGCAAAGTAGGAAAAACAGGTAGATTTGCCTAAGTCCCAGTTGCATTCATCAAGGGAAGACTTGACATCTTTAATAGGAGCACTAGTTCTTTCCCTCAACTGCTTAATTTGCATTGGCATCTTTCCTAACAAACACCCTGAAGGAAAAATTTGCATTGGCATTACTAGAACCAACTAAACTTTTTATCTCTAATAAGTTCAGAAATGGTTCTTCCTCTACAAGTACTCGTAGAATACCCATGTCCAGAAAGCACGGGACTACTCAGCCTTTTGCATAAAATCTCAGCAGATCGTTTGGCACCTCGAGACAAAATCTTTTTTGTAAATGATTGCACACTTAACCTACAACATTACGCAATAATACTAAAAATGCCAAATTCCTCTTTCATTTCTTTTTTTAATTAATGAACCCGAACTAGACTAACGAATGACATAATTGACCAATAAATCAACACATTCTTACACCAAATAGGCCTGACCGCTTTACTATTAGCAGGTATATACTTCATAATCAACTGCTGGATTGAGAATCATGCAAAATAATTTCACAATTTCATAGAACAAATGAAAAACTTAGTTCAATAAGCATGCAATTTTTGTGTTGTATATTGACTGTAAGTTCAAAATATGTGTGGAAATTCTGAAATAACAGTGTTTAAATTAGTGGAGGCAAAAGAAGTATATTAAGGAAAGGGATGCAGAAAATTGAGATATGAGATACAGGAAAATGTGTTACTTGAGTTGGGTTGAGATGAGATTAGCTTCAAGTGAGAGGAGGACCAGCGCACCCCATTTAAGGAGAGGAGAAATTGGCAAATTACAGAAAGGGCGTTTCTAATGGGGGTGGGGAAGAAGATTGGAATTCCTGTATACTTAACTTAAATGGTTCCATGGCCCGACAAAAATGTTGGGTTATACTAGAGGTGGAAAATATGCGGGCCTAAATGGGCGGCGGGCTCAAATGAGCGTTTTTTTATCAGATTTAGTTGCTGATTTATACTATATTTTGGGTATCTTCTTTAGTCTATGATTAGCTTTATAGTTTTTGATCATTCTCAAACTAGTTGTGCATTCTATTGATCATTTAAGTATACTTCTAAATTTCTTGTTTCTTTTATTTTACACCGACTCATGGTTGAATATTTTGTTGTAAATCAGGGTTTATTTATAAAGCGAGACTGGTGCTTGTATTCATCCACTTTATAACTCATCAAAGAAAAGCGAGACGAATAATGTCACTTTAAGTTTCACAATGTCTGATTTTAGTATATTGTTAAGGTTGGGTACCATTGCAGCTTCTTATGGTAACATTCTCGGGGTCATTCGGTGTTTGTATGATTGAGGACAAAACATCTTTGGCTACCACTGATATTATAACTAATATATATTCAATACTCCCCAGATTTGTATACTTATAAGTAATTTTCTGGTTGCAATCATGAATATGTATGGTTAGTTGTAAGTTTTGAGTAATTTTTTGTAGATGGAAATGATTATTTTGTAATTTTTTGTAGCTTTTTGTTACGTTGCTTGGAAAGACAAATGATATGCCAAAGAAGGTAAATGAAGAGCAGAAGGAGTGTATCACAGGGCTGGAATGTTTACTAAGTAAGAAAGATGTGGAAATTGAAGAACTGAAAAAAGAACTCATCCAAGCCCATGAAACCATGGCTAAATGGAACTCTAGCCAACAAAAATGGATGATATGTTGAAATCTGGGAATTCTGGTATGTCTGGAATTAGTTTTATGCCAAAAGATGTTTGTTAGAGAAGGTGAAGATATTTCTGAACCAAAACATCACACTCAAGATTTTCAACATACAAACTTCTTTGAAAAACCCAAAACAAGAAAGAAAGATTTTGTGTGCCACTATTGTGACAAGCCTGGTCATATTCAACCATTCTGTTTTCTTAAAAAGGCTGTCTATGAGGAAGTGGTAAGGCAGGCTTATTTTGTTCGTAATCAGATGCAACATCGAATGCAGCAACATTGGAAGCTACATTCGAAGCTATATCAGAAGGTACATCCTAAGAAACATCAGCCAAAAGTTTTTTTAAAAATATGGGTTCCCAAAGGCGCATTCTGAATGATAAAGCCAAATACTGCGAGCCTTTTGACATATGCCCCGGTGTAAAGTGGTCTGATGATGAACAATACAATGTAACGTTCACATCTTTAAAGTCTCACATAGCTGGTTCATGGTACTTTGATAGTGGGTGTTCTAGACACATGACAGGTTCTATTGAGAATTTGAAGGACTATGTGAGTGTCAATGGTGGGTCTGTGACATATGGAGGAGGAGCCAAATGTAAGATAATTGATAAGGCAACTTTGAATATAGATGGTCTTCCTAAGCTCACCAATGTTTACCAAGTTGAAGGCCTTAAAACCAACCTCATTAGCATCAGTCAGATTTCCTGTGAAGTTTTTGATCAATCTAACAAGTGTCTGTTGACAGGTACTAGATCATCTGACAATTGTTATATGTTCAACAATGCTCAAACCTATCACAATGCTAGTCTTGATATCACAGATTTATGGCATCAAAAACTAGGGCACATGAGTTTTCGTAAGCTCCATGAGCTTGTGAAGCATGATGCAGTGAAAGGTTTGCCCAGTTTGGATAAGAACTTCACAAAGGTATGTGGACCATGTCAGAAAGGTAAGCAAACCAAGGCCTCTCACCTTCCCATATCTTAGTGCTCCACATCTAGATGCCTTGAGATGATTCACACAGATCTCATGGGTCCAATTGAAGTAGAGAGTCTAGGAAAGAAAAAAAATACACTTTCGTCTGTGTTGATGATATTTCTAGATACACATGGGTCGTTTTCTTGAGAGAAAAATCTGAAACTTTTGAGGCTTTTAAAATATGGTACACCCGTGTTATGAACTTGTATGATCTAAAGCTTACTAGAATTATATCAGATCATGGCACTGAATATGAAAATTTCTCCTTTCTAGCTATTGTGCCTCAAATGGGATAACCCATGAATTCTCAGCTCCTAAAACTCCACAACAGAATGGAGTGGCGAAAAGAAAGAATAGGACACTTCAAGAGATGGCTAGAGTCATGTTGAGTTCTAAGAATTTGGCTAAAAGATTTTGGGCAGAAACATTAAACACTACTTGTCATATAGGAAATAGGGTCTTCTTGAGACCAGGTAGCACCATGACACCCTATGAAATTTTACTAGGAAAAAAGCCTACTGAACTACCCGGCCCAACAGGCCCAAGTCAGAGGTCACGTGCCAGGCAGATGAGCATTGCCCGAACAAGCGGGCATGGTTGATAATTCCAACCAAGTAAGCGATCAGCGAGCTGGGGGCTTGACTAGCGAGTAAGATTGATATGGGAGCATGATTACTTATGCTTGCCAACATGAGCTGTCATCAGTTGAGGACATTCGTGTCCGAGAAAGGTCAATGTAACAGTTGAGGGCGGTCACGCCTGAGCAGAAATTCCAGTTAGCAGCAATGCCCGGGGAATTCCCTATTTAGACCATCGCTATTAGTGGGCTCGTTAATGTGCCTGCCATTAAAGGTCATGTCCATTTATGGGCAGTTAATGATGATCATGGGCAGTTAATGGCGATCATGGGCAGTTAATGTCAATTATGGGCGGTTATTAATGGTTATCGGCAGTTATGTCTTCCGGTGAGTATAAAAACCTTGGAAAATAAAGGAGAAAGGTACGCACAATCTAATTCTCTAGCCAAAACTCTGCCGAATTGCTTTCTTTTTATTGAATCTTGTATTGATTCTTGCGCCAGAGGGCTTTTGCAGGGAGTGCCCCTGCCCAGTTTACGATTGTTCCTTCTTACTGCAGAGTTGGGCTTTGAGGATAATAGGACACGTTGAAAGCCAGGTGTTCAGATTGGGCTTAGACAGCGCATCCTTGATTTCCGGGACGCATCAGTTGGTTCCATTGCCGGGAATGAAAGTTTTACGGTACTAGAGTTGGTAAACGTTTGATAAGTGTTTTTGGTTTCTGAAGCCTTGCCAATGGCGGAAAACAGAGTTAACGGTGGTAGTGGCAGTCGTAGGGAGGAGGTGCACCCGAATCCCAGCCTCAATCAAGTAGCTGGAAACAATGTTCCTCCGCCCCATGATGCACGTCACCAGCTTAATCAAAGGCGGGGAGTTGATTCGTTGGCTCGAAGCGCTGAAGCCGTAGTTGGTTTGGCCCATGAATTTCGTGAAGAGGCTTTGCGTCAACGAGCTATTTATTTGGGCCAGATGCATCAACTTAACTTACAGTTGATTACGATGGGTAAGCCACCATTGCCCATCGAAGCCGATCCTTTACCGCCTGCCGCCTCCCCCAGTGGCGTGTGTTTCCCCGGTGGTAACCTGTGAATCCCCGGTCCTTTATTCACCCGCACGTGGTTCTAAACGGCGCGAGCAACCAGAGGGTAGCAAGGCCAGTCACCGGGTTGTCCCTAGTGTTCATTCAAGGCTGGGTCCACGAGTTGGAGAAGATTCAGCTCAGTCACGTCGTCGTCGACGTTCGCCTTCACCACCAAGGTCGCATGCTCGCAAATTTCGTTCACCCTCGCCACGACGATCTCATGCTCATAGTCGTCGATCGCGATCACCAAGGGGTTTATATGTACATCGACGAAGAACGCCTTCACCTAGGCGTTCTTATGGGTGTTTATCTCACCATTCTCAAGTAGGAAAGGACCTGCATCAACCAGTCACACCAGTTGTACAGCTCGCTGGGGTACCATAGGCTCAGGTGGCGCAGGCCGTGGGGGTTCCTCAAGTCGTTGGAGCAATGGGACCCCCACAGGCCCCTCCTATACCTGTGATACAGCCTCAGCTCGGGGGTGGTTTGCCTACAACCATTAACATGCATGATTGTGAGGAGTTGAAGCGGCGAATGGAAGCTTGGGAACAAGGTAAGGCTCTGGATGGCAATTTCGCTCCTCCCCGGATTGAGAATGCTCCACCAGCACAGGGGCTTATATTTCCAAACATTAAGGAGTACACGGGCAAAACTAAGGCGAGAGATTGGTTGATGTCTTTTGAATCGCAAATCGGCCTGGTGACTTCAGATGAGGCTCTGAAGATTAGAGCTTTTATGGGCGCGCTGCAAGGGAAAGCTCTAGCTTGGATGGGGGCATTGCCACGGCGCTCGATTAACAACTGGGCTGATCTGCGGGCAAAGTTTTTGGCCAAACTTTGGAACGGCAGGTACATTGGCGAAGACAAGGGCCGACTTGTCCAAGGTTAAACAAGGGGCGCATGAGTCCACCGCAAGTTATCTGGAGAGGTTCACCAAGGTGTTAGAGCAAGTCCCGGGTTGACCGAGCAGGAGGTAACCTTATGCTTCGAAACGGGTTTGCTCGAAGGAGAAGGAGGTTTATGATCAGAGCTGAGCATGCGTGAGCCAAAGACTCAAGCGGAGATGCTCATGCGAGCTCAAAAGTGGTGTGCCGGGGAGACGACAAAAAAGGAGAAGAAAAAGGAGAGTGGTGAAGCTGCAGGAAATTCTAAAGGAAATGGCCAAGTGGGTGGAGGCTACAACAAAAGCAAGTCCCGGTATGACCGGCCAAAAGAGTTTCTTCGTGAATCAGATTTAACTCCACTCAACACGCTGCGTGAAGACATTATGTATGAGATAAGAAATGAGCTTCCCAACCCACCTCGCATGAATCCAGCGACTGCCGGTGAAAGGGATCAGACGAAGCGGTGTGCTTATCATGATGATTATGGGCACACTACGGAGGAATGCTGGCCATTGAAGAAGGCTATACAGAAGTTGATCAATGAGGGGCGGCTAGATCGATTCAAGCGAGATGGAGGTAATAGAGGGAATGCTCCTAGGCGAGAAGCCCCGCCGATCAGGGGGGTGATCAATGTGATAATGGATGAAGAGCCTACGCCGACTCAGCTCGGCAAACAAATATATTCTTTGTCCAAAACGGTTGATCGACCAAGATGGGGAACAGGCCATTCAGTTTACACGCATCGAGCTAGCGAGTAGTGTGGCAGGCGAGCATTCCTTGATAGTATCAGCGCTAGTAGATGGCTGGGTCGTGCACATAATTTTGGTGGACACAGGAGCGTGCCGAGATGTGATGTACTATTCTTGCTTCCAAGGGCTCGAATTGAGTGATGATCGGTTGAAGCCGTACGCTGGGACACTGGAAGGATTCACCAACCATAAGGTCCCGGTTAAAGGTACTGTTGAGCTAGAAGTGTTCATTGGCGAGGGGAGCAAAACGCGAGCAGAAAAGATCACTTTCATGGTGATTGATTTGAAGTCCCCGTATAACATAATCCTGGGTGTGCCGAGCATGGCAAAATTTCAAATGGTGGCATCGATCCCGCATCAGCGAGCTAAATTCTACACTGATCAGGGAGTTGGGACGTTACGAAGCCAACTAAGAGCAGTGCTCGAGTATGTACGTGATACCCAGAGGAAGAAGCATAAGTTGACCTTAGAGGACGGCGAGCAAAAGATAACTGTTAGCACTAAGGAAACTTCACATGTAACTGTAGGGCCGTCAGTAGTTGCAATGGTACAGGAAGATTTGGAGAAGGATGCAAGCTCTGTACCGACGTTGAAGTCGGGGGGGCAGAGCGAGAATGAAGCAGTTATGTATACGACCATGAGCCAGGATGACGCTGAGACTAGTTCATCCTTGCCGACACTGAAGTCGGGGGATCAAGTTGAACAACGAGATGAAGTGGTTGAACAAGGTGTTGATAATTCTTTGCCGACATTGACGTCGGGGGGATTTGAGAAATCGAATGAGGTCGTTGGGAATCTGGACGATCCTTTGCCGACATTAACGTCGAGGGGACCGGAAGAACAGGCTGAGGCCATGGAGTTAGATCAGCTTGATAAAGTTGAAGATCGAGCTAAGAAGGATGAAAAGGTGGAGTGTGACACACTCCAAATGCGAGATGAGCCAGAGTTTACGGCTCAAGATGAGCTTGAGGAGGTTATCATCAATTCTGCTTATCCCGAGCAGAAGATTAAAATTGGTAGAGCCTTGACGACAGAAGCCCGGGAAAATTTGATTAAGCAGTTACAAGATAGTTTGGATGTCTTTGCTTGGCGACCCGAGGACATGCAAGGGGTAAGCGAGACTGTGGCTTTGCACCAGTTGAATGTTGATCCCACTTTTCGACCAATCCAGCAGCGACCTCGAGTTTACTCGGTGGAAAAGGATCAAGCGATCAGGGAAGAGGTCGAGAAGTTGCTCAATGCTGACATAATTGAGGAGATACATTACCCAACTTGGTTGGCTAATGTAGTTATGGTGAAGAAGTCCAATGGAAAGTGGCGGATGTGTGTTGATTTCACTGATCTGAATAAAGCTTGCCCGAAGGACTGCTATCCTCTGCCGAGAATAGATAAGTTGGTGGATGCCATTGCGGGGTTCGAGCTCCTCAGTTTTATAGATGCCTATTCTGGGTATCACCAGGTGAAGATGAATGAACATGATAAGGCTCTAACAGCTTTCCGAGCAGCAGTGGGGTTATACTGTTACAAGATGATGCCTTTCGGCTTGAAGAACACTGGAGCCACCTATCAGAGGATGGTGAATAAGGTGTTTAGCTCACAGCTCGGGAGAAATGTGGAAGCCTATATTGACGACATGGTGGTCAAGACTAAAGGGCATGAGCACGCAGAAGACTTGGGCGAGACCTTTGCTAATCTCAGGAAGAATAGTATGAAGTTGAACCCGAGCAAGTGTGTGTTCGGGGTAAAGGCAGGCAAGTTCCTCGGTTTTATGGTGACTGAGAGGGGTATCGAGGCTAATCCTGAGAAAATCAAGGCATTGATCACTATGAAGCTTCCCCGCTGCATTAAGGATGTACAGAGGCTTAATGGTAGGGTGATTGCTCTTGGACGCTTTATCTCAAGATCGACAGAGCGGTGCTTGCCTTTCTTCAAAGTTCTCCGAGGAAACAAAGGATTTGAATGGACTCCTGAGTGCCAGAAAGCTTTCGAAGACTTGGTGAAATATTTGGGAAGTCCACCTTTGCTGAGCAGCCCGGTCTTTGGTGAAAAGTTGTTTGTTTATCTAGCAGCTACCGAGCAGGCGGTAGCCGCTGTTCTGGTTAGGGAGGAATGCAATGTACAAAAGCCTGTCTATTATGTCTCAAAAGCCCTCACTGATGTAGAGGGAAGATATTTTAATGCAGAAAAGTTGGCTTATTCGCTTGTTGTAGCTGCTCGGAAACTTCGAGCTTATTTTTCTGTGCACTCGATTGTTGTGTATACTGATTTGCCCTTGAGAAAAATCTTGCACAAGCCAGACACTTCTGGTCGTTTACTCACTTGGTCGATCGAGTTAACCGAATTTGATATTGACTATCAGCCTCGGCGAGCAATCAAGGCACAAGCTTTAGCAGATTTTGTGGCTGAAACAAGCTTTAAGGATTCTGGAAAGGAAGAAGTAGCGGGTAAAACAACAATGACGAGCAGTGTAAGTCCAAAGCCAAGACCAGAATATTGTTGGGAGCTTCATGTTGATGGCTCAGCTAGCCGGTTTGGGAGTGGAGCCGGGTTGGTGTTAGTCCCACCAGAACAAGACATAGAATTTGAGAAAGCATTGCGCTTCAAATTTCCAGCTTCCAACAATCAGGCCGAATATGAAGCTTTAATTGCTGGGCTCGAGCTCGCACAGGACATTGGAGTGTGTGCGTTGGTTGTATATTGCGATTCTCAGTTGGTTGTGAATCAAGTCAAGGGCGATTATGCGGTCCACCATCCGATCTTGGTTCGTTATTGTGCGATGGTGAAGGAAATTTTAAAGGACTTTGATTACTGGGAGCTGGTGAGAATTGCCCGGGAAGATAACATGCGAGCTGATTATTTGTCGAAGATGGCTGAGGATGAAATTCAGTCCTTGCATCCTGGAGTCATGATCGAGCATTTGGAGGTTCCTGTTATTGAAAAGGAAGCGATTATGGATATTGAGCCGGCTCCAAAATGTTGGATAGATGATCTTCGGGCCTACATCGAGCAGGGGGTGTTACCCGAAGACAAAAAGGAAGCTAGAACCATCCAGAAGCGATCATGTCGCTACATTGTTTTGGATAACATTTTATATCGAAGATCCTACACCCGACCTTTGTTGAGGTGCGTGTGACCAGAGATGACGGAAGGAATTTTAGGAGAAGTGCATGAAGGCAAATGTGGAGGTCACCCTAGTTAGCGGTCATTAGCCGAGAAAGTCTTGGCAGCGGGATTCTATTGGATAACACTGCAGCGAGATGCCGAGATGTATGTTCGCCGATGTGACAAATGTCAGCGTTACGCGGATATTCCATGTTTGCCATCTACTGAGCAGACTCCTGTTATAGCCTTATGGCCGTTCGATATGTGGGGATAGATTTAATTGGTCCTTTTCCCGTTGCTCGGTCAAAATTTAAGTATGCAGTGGTGGCCGTTGATTACTTTACTAAGTGGGTGGAGGCAAAGCCTTTGGCGACTATAAGTGAGGTTAATGTCATCGACTTTGTTCATGAACACATATGGTGCCGGTTTGGGGTCCCGCGAGCAATTGTGTCTGATCATGGGACTCAATTTTCTGAAAAGTTTACTAAAGCATGTGAGCAGATGCGGGTGAAGCATTGGCAATCATCTGTGGCATATCCTCAAGGCAATGGGCAGGCTGAAGCTGCAAATAAACAAATTCTGCACGTTTTGAAGAGGAATTTGGAAGAAAAAGCAGGAAGATGGGTAGACGAGCTGCCTTCAGCCTTGTGGGCGGTTAGAACGACAGTAAGGGGTCCAACAGGAGAAACATCTTTTTCTTTAGCTTATGGGTCTGATGCTATGGCTCCGGTGGAGATGTACTTGCCCACTCATAGGGTTTTAAATTATGACATTAAGTCTAATAACACGGCCCGAGCAGCTGATTTGGATTTATTGGAGGAAAAACGGTTGGAAGCTAAGATGAGAATGGCTAATTACAAGCAGCGAGCAAAAGCCCACCACGATAAAAGGGTTCATGGTAGGTTGTTTGCTGCGGGGGATTGGGTTCTCCGTAAGATTGAGGCAACAGGTCACCGAGCTGAATGGGGAAAGCTTTCACCAAATTGGGAAGGGCCCTTTCAGATTTCAAAGATCACTAAGGAGAGCACTTACATGTTGCGAACGGAGGATGGTGACGAGCTAAAGCATCCTTGGCACGCAGATCATCTAAAGAAATATTACTGGTAATTGACATTGGCAGTATGTAGTTCTTTGATTCTCCATTTTGTGAAAAAGGATTAAAGCAAAGTTCAGTTGTGCTTTCCTAATGTCATTTTGAAAGTTGATGATTTCATCAGTTTCATCTCGACTATTCTCTTTAGCGAGCATGAGATGATTTTTGCTCGTTTATTGAGTTGGTGTACGAGCTAAATGTGTCCTCAATTACTCTTCTCCTTCGAGCATAAAGGGCTTTATGCTCGAGAAAAGAGCTGGTTTGAGGGGTGGTGTTTTCCCGGTACTCGATTATTCTATTTTTACGAGCATAGAGAGCTTTATGCTAGTAAAAAGAGTTGGTGTTCGAGTGGGATAGTTTGGCTACTAGTGAATTCTTTTGTACGAGTAAAGGATATTTTTGTTCGGAAAAAAGGTTAGATATACAAAAGCAGTATTCTTCAGGTCACGACAGATAGTATAAATGGGGAAATGAAAGCATTCAGTCAGCATTCAAAGCAGTTAGTAGAATATTACAAACATTAAAAATAAATTGTTTTGGGATCAAGGCACGGAGGCCAGAAAGGCACGCAGGCCATAAGTGTTTTTAAGCGCTTGGAGCATCATTGCTGTTGTTAGTTGTGGGAGTTGGCTCGGTGGTAGCTTCCAGGATGGTTACCTCATCCTCAGCGGGGTCAGGAGCATTCTCATTTGTTGGTGGGGGAGCTTGAGAACCCCAGCTTTGGGTCATTAATTCGGTAACTGTGGGGCTGGTGACAGGAGGAGGATTCCACGGAGACAGGCCCTTATCAACGTCTGCTTCGGCTAAGGATTCCAGTTCATCTTCGTTGAAGGGCACGAGGGCATGACCAGGGCGGGCAGACGAGCTGAATAATGGATTGGCTCCCCACTCAGCAAGTTTCTCGGGTCGGATCTCCAGCCCGCTACAAGCAATTTGCCTCAGAATATGGTTCATGCCCAGCAAAAAGAACGGATAGGCCTCACCTTCAATGCAGCTGGCGAAGTCGTCAGAGCTCTTATAATCTTCGATCATCTTTTGTTTTTGCTCTTCGCTTGTCAAAGAGCTGGACTCCAACTTCTGCTCGAGATCAGTAACCATGGCATTAGCAGCCTCCAGGTCACTTTGACAAGACCGAAGTTCTCTGCGCACCCCATTTATGTTGTTCAGGGCCGCTTCTTCAGATTTCTTAGAAAAGGATAGTTGAGATTCCAAACTTTTATTTTCAGCTTCGAATCGAGAGACCTCGGTCACCTTGCTCGTCAAATTTTCCTCAGGAGCCTTAATCTCGGCCCGGACAGAGTTGACAGTTTCCTCCAGCTCATTTTTCTCCTTTTGCAAATTTTCAATATCACCGAGTTTTTCCATAAGACGCTCGTACATGAGAACTGTTTTGTTAGCGGCCTACAAGGGAAAATTTTGATTAGTTGCAGTGAAAGGGTAAAAGACGTCATATTCAATGAAAGGTGTTTACCTCGGTGAAGCACATTCCAACTTCTCCAACTAGGACAGAGTTTGCTTGCTCGCTGCTCTTCTTTTTGATCGCGATGTGGTGGAGCCTTTTCATCAAGCCCAGACCCGCAGTAGCTTGGAAGCCACTTCGCTTGAAAACATTTATGTTGTTGAGGTCGGGGACGTCAGAGAGTTCGGCGATAAGGGCAACTGCATCTTCCCGAGTCTCGGGCACGATGAATCCTTGTTGATGCCATGACGGTATGGCAGGGGTTGTTTCCTCGATTGAAGCCTTATCTTTTTGGCGCTTGTGTCTTCTTGGGCTTTCACTAGGATCGATGTTGATAACCGGTGGGGGAGATGTCTCAACCCTTTGAGTGGTGGGGGTCGGGATGGTTGTTGAAGTAGGCTGGCTGGTTTCTGGTTGCTGGCGCCTAGTCCCACGACCGGTGGTGCTCGCTGGGACAGTTGGGAGGTTGACTACGGGTTGAGTTGAAAGATGTTTAGCTCGTTTGTTTGAGCTTTTCTTGGCAGCTTGAAGGAACTTGTTGACGTCTGTAAGTTGCCTCATATCTGCATAAGGTCAATCGAGCATGAGAAATATGAAGAAAGCAAAAATTTATAAAGTTGTCAGAAATAAGTGTAGTTGAAGTGATAACCGGTTAGTGAGAAAGAAGGTCTGCAAATTGCTCCAGATCGAGCACACTCCTCGCATTCACTTGGGAACTTCTTTCCATGATACAAACCCCAATATGGGTGAGGAACTTCAGGCTCAATGGTAACTCGGGGTTCGATCCCTGTCACGGGCAGACTAGAGATTCCAGCTTGTCGAAGAAGGATTAGGTCAGAAGTCAAAACTCGCCAATCAAGCACAGAGTCCTGGACAGGCCGGCCATCTTTTTTATCCTTGGCTCCGAGCAAAACTCTGAAAGCTTTTGTTATTTTAGGCTCACCTGCTCGGTAAGCGTTTTTGTCGTGGTCTGGATGTGACGACCCGACCCAGACCCCAATGCGAGATCCCGAGTCGTGCCGTCCAAATAGACAAGATATACAAGCATGCACAAGTAGGATTATAAATTTCATGTGGCGCAACATCGCATACGAATAACAACTCGGCTACACTTGGCCGGAAAACAACTTAAAATAAACAAGTCTTCGGCGACGTTACAGCCGGAACCCAACAACTACTCCTACAATATTAACACATGCTTATAATAACCTCAACGGCCACAACATGCCGGAGACAACAACAACAATAATAAGTAAAAGAGCTTTAGCGGAAGAAACTGTAGCGAACCAACAACATATAAACAGGCTCGACATATAGTCGGCATACAAAAGATTACAAGTGTCAAATCATTAAGTTGCTACAACAACAAAACCCCAAGCCAAGTCTATATGACTTGCTTCCCAACGTCCTTTCCAAAATAAAAGTCAAAGCAACAAGGTCCAAAAGAGCAACCTTGCTCACAAACGACCAAGCGTGAATAAAGCGAGTCTATCTCGGACCGTCTCCTCGGCTCGGATCTAAGGAAACAAAACAAACAAATAGGGTAAGTCGAAAGACTTAGTAAGTTACTACAATGCATGATCATGTTATAACATGGCATTTATCACAATTATAGTTCACGTTCATCATATAGCACTTAGCACATTATTCACGTAAGTGCAAGAAAATAAATCATACAAGTAGGATATGATATAGGCACGGCCGCTTCGTAGCTCCTGCAATAAACTTTATTATACTTTATCGTGCAACATCGATGCTCGGTGATTACATCGACTTTTATCGAGAACCTACTCGATCTAGATAGCAAGCCAATGCGGCACGTATTGATACGGCAAAGGGCTACTTCCCATTGCGACCAACAATGGAGGTGTGTGTGAGGTCAGTGCGGCGATCCATAGCGAGCACGAATCCCATAATTCGTGAAGGCGTGCATCGTCCCACGACTTAGAAACAAACCAAATAATGCCGGTGGACTCAATGTGATGCACAAGTAGATATTTACTTGACTTAAACCAATTAAGGACCGAATTCGACAAGAGCGAACTCGATTAACCAAGTAGGGTATTAATCCCTATCATAAAAACGTATCAAGGCAATTAATTGCTCAAAACCAATCTTTCATAACAACTTGTTGTAACCAACTAAACCAAGCTCATATTTGAGTAAACCAAATCAAACGGTGTTCAAACTTCGTAGGGATTGAAACTAGAGTTCAACATGTTCATATATTCCCTAGAGTCGACTCCGTTGAGTCTTTTCTCTAATTTCCCAATTTTGGAGAAATTGAAGCTATGTGCTTCATAACCCAACCTAGGTCATTTCTAGGTTCAACAAGGTTGTAAATTCACCAAGGCATTATAATGTGATTCATGTTCATCATAGAGTCCAATATTGAGGATATAACACATAACAATTTCACAACATCTCATATAGGCTTAAACTAGGGCATTCACATATATCAACACTTCCATCACAAATATAATACATGTCTCTAACATGTTCAAAACCTTAAATAGACAAGATGAAAGAGTATTATAAACACTCATAGGCAAGAAATCATCCTATTCATGCTCCTAGCAAGCTCATAATTTCAAAATACAAGAAGATAGCATAGGAAGCATATAAGTGTCCTCATTGACCTCAATCACCATAGGCTTTGTTTCCTTAGGGTCAATGAGAACTAAAAGAAGAAGAAGAAGAAGAGTAACTTACTAGTTCTACACCAAAGAAAGCAAATGAGAAGTTTGATCGGATGGAAATGCTCTACTCTTTGAGCTCTACACTTTTGATGAAGGAGTCTTGAGCAAATGGAGAATGGATGAGGGAAGACCAAGGGCAAATCTTCAAGAAGCCATGGGAGAACTCTCAAGAACTCTCTCTCACGTTTTTGGAAATGCTCTCAGCAAATGAGAAGTCAAATGGCTGATTTGTGGCTTATAAGAGGTGAAATGTTGAGTGGGACATGTGTCAAGCCAATGTGGTCTCTTTCTAATCTGATTTTGTGGCTTAATGACTCACTAATGCACTCTTAATCCACTCTAAAAACAAGTTAGATATGTTAGGACACAAGTGAGGAGGGTTAGGAGGTTTAAGAAAGGTTTAGATAGGAGGTTTGGGTATAGAAATCGTTCAACTTCAAAACAGGGGAAAAATCCGAGTGAACCAGATGTTGAGGCGGGCGCCTCAACATCTTCCCAGCGGGCGCCTCAACTCCAGAGGCCTTCTCCCGATTCTCTCTCGCATTTTGCAATTGCTCTGCAACTTGAGGCGGGCGCTCATTGTGCGGCGCTGGCTTCGAACCTTCAAAACTTGGTCTAAACTTGTCCTAAATGGTCCCAAACTTATGGGCAACCATTCTAAGGTCTAACCCAACTCAAAACAAGTCGGAACGCACCCGAACAAAGAACCGTAGAACAAGGCTCGAATCACGCGACGAATGATTAACGAATCAAACTACAATCAAACACCAAACAAACTAGGATAACTTGGACATGAAAGAGGTTTGTTTCAACATGGTTAAGACCTAAAT
>CM028382.1:63433641-63471384 GCA_013146195.2 Codonopsis lanceolata | reverse complement strand
GAGAGCTTTCTTGAGTCGGTGAGCGTGGTCTGGTTTGTCGAGAGATGACAAATCACGGAGGATTGTTCCACGTATACGGTTTCTTGAAGATCACCATTGAGAAAGGCACTCTTAACATCCATCGATACACTTTGAAGTCCATGAGCGAGGCATAAGCTAGAAAGATTCGATTGCTTCTAGTCTAGCAGCAGGGCAAAAGTTTCATCAAAGTCAATTCCTTCTTCACGGTATAATACGAGCAACCAATCTAGCTTTGTTTACGGTGACATTTCCATCTTCATCTCTATTTACGAATACCCACTTGGTGCCGATGGTGGATGATCGATCGGTCTTTGAACTAAACTCCACACCCATCTTTCAAAGCTGGTTCGGCTCTTCTTGCATAGCTTCAATCAGTTATGATCTTCGATAGCTTCATCAATCTTCTTTGGTTCGAGTTCCGATACAAATGCATAAGTAAGCAAACAGCGTTCTTCGAACCTTATTTCTCGTCACGAACTCCGTATTGAGATCACCAATGATTTGAGAATTGGATGATCTCTTGCTTCGATACTTGATTGGAGGAAGATCACTTTGAATCTTCCCTTAAGAATGCAGGTTGGTTGAGAAGGAGATTCACAAAATACAGTTCGAGAAGAAATAGAGTCTTCAAAACTTTCATTTTCGGTGAACAAGAAGGATGAATATCACAGTAAAGGTGCTTGGGGTAAAAGCAGAAGAGATGGGTTCGAGGGTCAGCAGAGAGTTGTTATCGGTATCGGTAGATGTATCGTCTAGGTGAAGGGTTATCGGTATACATGGGTTACGTTGCCGTTTTCGATAGGAAGTAGATCTTTGAATTTGTACTGTCTCATCATTATCGGAATCATTAGCGTTCGAACCTTTCTAGGCTCTAACAAGTCATATTCATCAAAAGAAACATGCCTGATTCTAAGATTTTTAAATTAGATTCTTGAAAATCGAAATGCTTTTGAATGTTTGGAATATCGAAAAATTCCTTCGTCGATTTTGCATCAAATTTTCCTCTATACTCTTTCCATTGTAAAGAATAAAACATTTACTGCCAGAAGATTTTAAGAAATCAATGTTTGGGGATCTTCCTCTCCATATTTCATATGGAGTTTTATTATGAAACTTGTTTACCGGGGATCTATTTTGGGTAAAGCAAGCGGTGTTGGCCTACGCCCGAAATACTTCGGAAGTTTAGCACGCGGCATTGTTCTAAACTGCTTCAATCGGTGTTACGTTCTTAGTTCGGCTACACCATTTTGTTGAGAATGCCGGCGGCGAAAGTTGTGGCCGATCCCATGGTCATCAGCGGTACTTTTCTACACCATTGTTTTTGAATTCGGTGCCATTGTCGATCTTATGTCACGAGATGTCTTCAAGCTTTTGAGTTTGAAGTCTTCTAAAAGTGCGATGACTAGATCATACGTTTCATCTTTAGATGTCATAGTTTCAATCCAGTGTCTAGAGAGATAGTCATCACTACTACAAGTGTGTACTTGTCTAAATCTTTGTTGTTATAGGTCCAAAGAGATCCATATCACGAAGTTGAAGAGGTCTATTGTTGATAAAGCAGACTTTCTTTTGAAGGAAGACTTGGAAAGTTTTCCTAGTTGACAAGCTTTCAACTTACGTCATGATCGGCGGAACAAGTAGAACCTTTGACAAGCCCATTTTTGGAGAGCTTGGAGAGGTGCTTGAAGTTGAGGTGGCGAGGCAGCTTGTGCCATAGCCGGTGTTGTCACGAACATTGTTGGCTACTAGACACGAGGTTTGAGAATCTCCCTAGAAGATTTAAGTCCACGACATAGGCGTTTCCTTGTCTATTGCCGGTCGTATTGTGAAACGATTCACTGTCTTTGATGAAGCGGTTGGAATTGAATTGGCATAGAAGTCCTTTGTCGCTTGATTGCGATATGCTCGAGAAGATTGTGCTTTAAACGCTTACTAGAGAAACTTTGTTGATGGAGAGACTTCCTCTAGTAATTGAGCCATATCCATTGTCTTTCCTCTTGCATTGTCTCAGAAGATAGCGTGGGTCCTTTTGCTTGACTATATCGGTAAGAAGACTTACGTTCAGTCATATGCCTTGAGCGACCCTCTAGGTACCGGATGTCTTTGTTTTCGACTCTATAGCCATGAAGCATTCTGTACAATAGTTAAAGCAAAACAAGGTACCCTTATATGGGTCTAAGGATTAGCAACCTTTTGCAACCCATACACCTTGACAGAGAACTAGGTCTCTCGGATCTTGGGAATGAACCTTAGCGAGGCATTACGGTGCCGAATGGCTAGCAATGGCAAGAATGACATAAATGAAAAGTCCGTAGAGAGCATTAGATTCTTCATCGAAGAGTGCTTATGATCATTCCTTTTCTTAGCATCCATTTTTGGTTCGGTTTGTTTGTTGACAATAGACTTAATTTGTTTCTTTGAGATCTTCCTAGGTAGGTTATTAACGGACTTAGCTTTGGCTTTTATTTGAGAACTTTCGGGAGGATTCGGTAGAATCTTTAAGTTTACCTTCAGCAGGTAAAAGAAACTTATGCATTTCATTGACAAACTTGATAGTTCGGTAGAGGTTTAGCGGTCTGGTCGGCGGACTTTGCCTTGACATAGTCGTTGGGTGACTTCACTTTCTCTACCGTTACCTTCTCAATTTCTCATTTGAATCATTCATTTTGGCTTTTCCTTTGTGAACTTTAGGGTAAACATAAGGAACACTTGAGTAACCAAGGCCTTGCTTCCTGTATTTCCAAATGTACGTTTGAGAAAGATATATCATTAGTTCGGTTTGATTCACCTTTCTCTTTGTGAAGAGATTGTCGGAAGAGACACATCGAATATCCTATGCCGTTTATCATAGCTAGATTTTTGGCTTGAAAGGATTTCTTGAATGCATCCTTGGAGCTATTCAGAGTCAATTGTCTTTTGCAAGGCAACTTTCTCTAGGTCTAGTCCTTTGATGTGCTCAGTCAGACAGCCAATTTTGTCATGAAGAAATTTGTTTTCTTCCTTCAGTTTGATACTCTCTTGTTGACAGCTATTGAGAGTTTGAATCTCAGTGCCATCAAAAGATTTCTCGGTTGTAAGTTTCTCGGTTCTTGGCCAGTTTAACATAGGCTACTCTAAAGGAATTAAATTCTTCAAGCATATCGATTATCCTTGAGAAGTTCTTCCTTCTTGAAGCTATCCTTCTTGGTTTCATTTTTGTCCAAGGACTTGGTGAAACTACAACTTCATTTAGTCATAGGTAGGATATGAATCATGAGCTATTAAGCATATGTTAGCTTGCTCACAATCCTCTTCCTCCTCTTACGAATCGGGTTCAAACCATGTAGCAACCTTTGTTTATCTTCTATGTCTTGACCAACATACCTTTTTGTTTTGAAATTTTCTAAACGAGGGTTTTCGGTATGCTTCAAATTTTGGCTTTGGACACTTTGAGGCAAAATGACCGAGGTTTTCTACTTATAACACACAAGCTCTTCCTTGGGATGAGCTTTCACCAATCTTCTGAAAGGTTGTTGGTGGGTGTTCTTTTCTTCCATATTTTGCAAATTTTTGAAATCGTTTAACAAACATAGCAAATTGTTCATCGGATAAAAAATCATTTTCACGGGGAAGAAGTAGAGGGTTTGTTTTCAACAATGATTTCTTCTTGGACCATGGTGGCAAAGACACAGTTACGAGCTGTTTGTCTTGCTCTAGAGCTTGATTAACTTCAAGTTCATAAACCTTTAAACTTGCGTAGAGACTACGAAGAGTCATCTCGTTTAAGTTTTTAGATTCTTTCATAGCCGTGGTCTTCACGTGCCATAAGCTACCTAGAGAGCCTAGAAACCTCATGTTCATTTCCTTTTGTCATACGTTTTACCAAGAGAAAAGCAACTATTTATTACCTCATTTGAATCGATCGTATGCTTGTCTCAAGGTTTCATAGGATCCTTTTGAAAGAATCAAAGCTGGCTGGATGTATGTATATTTTACATTGTCTCTTGTGTCTTGGTCTCCTCCAAGTATTCTACAAGAGCTTCCCACATCTCTTCGCGGTTGTACATCGAATCACTTGGTATGTGCTTGTGTCTACTAGAGTGGTGATTATGTTGATTGCTTTCTTGTCAAAGTTCAACCAGACTTTCTATCGTCCTCTGTCCATTCGATTCTTCTTTAGGAACTTGCGGGGTTCAGCGATGGAGGCGAAGATTTGCCTTCATTGGTATATGTTGACTGCGGTGACACATTTCCATAATCTCATTGTCAATAGAGTTCATGAATCTCATTACTTTATCCTTCCATACATCAAAATGACCTTCGTCCAATATTGGGACGTGGTTAGCATTAGATGTAGGCACATATAGTGTGTTTGTGCCATTATGTCGTATCTCTCTAAGAGTTTAATCTAGGAAAAACTTGTTTTCAAAGAGTATGGCTCGATACCAATTGTGGGTCCCAATGAGCACAATAATAAGCTAGAAGGGGGGTTGAATAGCTTATTAACACTTTAAAACTTTTAAGTAAGTTCCTTGAAAGTTACTTGAAGTTTATGAAGAGTTTCAAGTAGCGGAAGACCTTCAAGAAAATTGTTCAGTGCTTAGATAAGGACTACCGGTAGACCTTTCACATTACTTAAGTTACTGTGAAATGGATATAATGAACAAGGAAACTATGCAGTTCAAGTAATAGACAAGCAGAAGGAAATAACACAAGTATTTTGAGATGGTTCACACTTGTAAATAGTGCTACGTCCACCACCAAGGCGGTCAACCTTGGATTTAAATTGTGCACTATGTTTTCCACTTAGATCAATTACAAAGAATATCCCTAATGGATCGTGTACAAAATATTGACTTGTGTTTGGGTCTATGGAATTAAATATACAGTAAATACAAGATATTTAATTAGATGCTGAAACTATAGTTAATGGAAGTAAACAACAAGAAGAATAAAACAATAAATGTTGAAGAAGCGACTTCTTGTTGTTGAGGGACTTCTAGATCTGCATTGAGGATCTATTGAATGCTTGGTGAAAGACTTGGAGTTGTATAGATTCGAGCAATTCTTTAAGTGTTCGATTGATTACATGCGGTTGTCTTCTTGTTCCGATCTTCAATGGCGGTATTTAAAGCAGAGTGCACTTCAAAAGAATCCGTTGGAGAAGGGCGAAGGCTTCAACTCTATTCATAAATGCATTAAATGCATGGGGGCATCGATCAAGAATTTCGTCTTCACAGATATCGAGGCAGAAAATCATTTACGAGATCTTCAAAAGGTGGGCGATTTGGTGTCGGAGATCGAGAGATGAAGCGAAAGTAGGGGCGATGCAGCTGCTTGCTTTTGTTCCGAAAAGTCTTCTGCTTTTCGGAAAAGTTGCTTTCGGCGGCTTGACATGTCGAGAGAATGACTTGGATTAATTCAAATAATATATGGAAATAAGTTTGAATTAATCCGACTAGCTATCTTTGAAGAGGACACGTAGAAAGCGGTCATTTGGACACGAGGTCTACCGATCTTAAGCTTCGGCGAGGTCTTCGGTGAAGGCGAGAAAGGGTCTTCATTGAACACGAAAGAGTCCTACAAAAACTATACAAGGCAAAGTTCTATACACGGTTGCCACGCTAATCGTCATCTGGCCCGATTAGCCAGGTGAAGTATAAAACTAATGTAATGTCTTGATCGGATATAAATTTAACATAAGAATCAACAAGTGGGTGTGGGAGAAAATATCGGGAGATTGAGTCATATGAGATGTAGCACGGAGTCAAGAGCGAGCAGGGGCCATGGATGATGCGGGTGGTCTTGGGTTTGGGTAGGGATAAGGCTGGGGAAAGGGGCGTGTGTGGAGGCGTGTATTGGCTTTGGTTGAGGCGGTTGGGGCATGTAGGGCATGGGCCAAGTGATCGCAGTCGGTGGCATATTTGGCGGTTGGCGGTTGGATTGGTTACCATGAAAGGATTAGGTACGGAGTAAGGATTTGGGGGGTGAGGGGTATAAGGTCGAGATGGTTGCGAGGAGAAATATAATTAGGTGTGGGTAGTATTCCGGCCATTGCTACCCCCACGACCATTACGGTTTTCCACCATTGCTTACACGACCACGCCCACGATTTTGTTGTGGCGGGTGATATTGGAGCGACCATGATCAATATTATAATGGGCGGAGCGGAGGAGGAGAAGGGGTTGGGCAATGAGTTAGGCTCGGCTTGATGGGAAACAAGGGCGGTTGTGGGATTGAGAGTTAGGTTAGAAAACTTGTCTTTGGAGGGTTTCTTCTTGAATAAGAAGGTCTGAAGGTCGTTTAGAGACATGGCGGGCGTGAGTTTTGATTATGAACTCTTTAAAGGATGGCCCTAGACCTCCAAGAAGACGGCGCGGAGGTCTTCATTCGTGACAGCAACTCCAGCAGTAAGGAGAGAATTTTGGATGGTTTTGGCTCTAAGGATGTAGGTTCGAAGGGGCATATCTGGACCGCGTTTCAGATCGTGAAGATCGTCTTGCTGCTTTTGGATATGAATTTGGGAGGATACACCAAATTCATTTGCTAGCATTCCAAGCCTCAGTGGTTTTACATGGGTTAACGTCACGGTTGAATATCGCCAGACAGCTTGCTTTGATCCAACCGAGGACAAGTCCCGAGGCTTGATGAAATCGACTATAAAATTTGGATTTGGTTTTACTCCATCTCGCTAGGAATTCGGGTGGAGGAGTGGTTTGTGTGATAGTGTCGGTGATGTTGTGGGTTTGAAGGACGGAGTTAAAAAGTGAGCTCCAATTGAGATAGTTTTCACTTGTGAGATGGGTGTGGGACATAGAGGACTGAATATTTAGGAACAGAGGAAGGGGAGAAGGTGTTGGCAAGGCATTAGTAGTGGAAGAGGTTGCATCATCCATGACCACTATTGGCTCTGATACCATGAAAGACTTAAACAAAGACAAGAAGGAAAAAAGTAAAAGAAGAAGATACAGAAAGAAAGAGAATGGAAGAGAAGACACAAAAAGAGAAAAGATGCAGAAAAAAACCCAATCAGCCTTGATGATTGGTATATCTTTTGTATAGTATATATACTATATGGGAAGATTACAATTTAGGAAAGTTTGACCAATCTCTTAACAGATTGGCTGTTACAAATTATGTACAGAAATTTTGCTTTCCTAAATACAATTATAACACATGGGAAATTAAGTGCTGACAAATGAGAGGACTTTGATCTTTGGAAGTGTACGACAATAGTTCTTCATCACGCTCAAATATAGCCATTTCTTCTCGACTCAAGCTCACTGTGACTTCCATTCCATCAGCTTTTACTGTATCAACTAGAACAGCTATACGAGATGCTCCTGGATTGATATACGAGAACCATATAGATTTTCCCCACCCAAAATCAATATCATAAAGACCAGATTTGCAAAAACTAGTGATGACAAGACAATCACCTTCATCAAGAGGCTCAAATAAATCAGTACAGAGTTTAAGAAATTCATCAACATGGAGGTACCCTTTGATGCCTTTAAACTTTGAAATAAGATCATAGTTGATGTTCGCAATAGATTCTTTTACTTTTCCCATCAAGCTTGCTAATTCTATGTCGACCTTGGGAAATGAGACCGCAATCGCACCTAGAACGAGGTTTCCAATAGATTGAGGCGGTAGTTGTGGTGAAGCCCTTTTCCTAAGATTCACAAATGAAATCAAAATGTGAGGCGATTGTTCACTAAATGATCTCACTTGGGATGCTGCCTTTGCAGCACATTTCCATGAGTGATGATGCAGCCTTAACACGAGTAGGCCCTTGCAACGATGATGATGATGATGATGGCGAAGCTTTAGCCTTGAGGGATGCAAGTGCAGTATCACTAAATACAAATCTCCTCGTGATAGTATTTTTATCGCTTATTAGTTTTAAAGGAAGCGCCGCTTCTTAAGGTAACGACTTTGTGGGAAGAGAGATCTTTAATGAAACTCGGATGTATTACCTCGATGAGCCTCTCATTGTGGCTGCCCAAGCTTTCAAAAACGTGATATAGGAGCTTCCATTGACGAGCTTATGTGAAACACATGTACTGAGGGCGATTCCACCACAATCAAATATATTCACTTGAACACTGATCACATAATTTCTTAAAATAGACTTTCTCGCACTATGATCTTGGGGAAGCAATCGTCGTATCAACTGATCATCTGGTTGACTTAAAAAATCGAGGAGATTATAGTTTACCCTAGCCTCTGCAAAATAGACTCCTTCATCATTACAGTCGATTTCAAACTCATCCTTGATTCTACCGGCAAAAGGGTAGAAGGAGGTTAAAAGTTTTGACAGTGAGGTTTTCAAATCTCTTGATATGTTGGATACAACATCAGTGAGGCTGGTGTTTGCGGCGTTATGGAAGTACAAGACAAAAGGTGTATGAACTGGGAAAAAGGTTTGGTCAAAAATTGAAAATTTGAAAGTTCTTAAATGGTTAGGGGTTGGAGTAGCCGGTTTTATATTTTCTTCAGAAATGATCTCCATCTCCATCGTCTTAGTTTGTTTGGTCTGCTTGAGCCTGTAGGCAAAAATGAAAAACATGCAAGGTTTAGTAACAAGCCGGGGACTATAGATGATTTGATCTAGGTTGCACGGATACACCTTCAACCTAGAGTATCCGGAAGTATCTGTGTCCCGGATACGTTAGATTGAAGAAGTGTCCGTGCAACCTGATCTCATTAATTAAAATGTTAAAACAAGGGAATGAGCATATATACTTGGCATTACTATGGGAAAAATGACGTGAAATGAGATCAAATTTTTTGTTCTGTAGAAGAGATGCATGATCCCGAGGGAGTATATATATACAGCTAAATACTTACCACTGTCAGTGACCTTGTTATGATTTTGGTTGACGCTATGTAAAAACGGGCCTCGACTCTCATCATGCCATTTTCACCAAATAATATTTGATATCCTCCGTCCTAAAATTATCGTTAGGTTTGATTCAGCACACGAATTAAGAAAAAAATAATTGAGATGATTATAATTATTGATATAATGTGTAGTTTATTTTAAAGTTTAATAACATATAAGTCATAATTAAAGTATGATGAAAAATTAAGGGTAAAATTGTAAATGCGATATCAGAGAAAGGAAACTTTTAAGCACGAATTTTTTTTTATAGATTGTTGGAAATTGATTTCAAAATTGGTGTTTGACCAAGTTTCTAACTAAGTTTCATTTGTTAAAAATGGAAATTAATTGCAATTATGAAATCTACATTTCAAGTAGATTAATTTAATATAGTTATTATCTCAAAACTAATTTCGGATGAATGAGATATTATTATTCATAATGTGCAAATTAATTCTTGTTGTTTGAAGATATAGTAGGCATATGGGAAGTCATATCCCGCATTGGTAAAATAAAGAGTTTTAAAACACTCTATTAATAGGTTCACTTAAAGGAGATTTCATCAAGTACAACCTAATGTGTCATATGTATTAGTCTTTGGCTAACACAAGCTACTACGAGGATGGTGCTGGTGGTTATAGGACGGTTGGATTCTGAAAGGGTGCATGGATTCGGCTATGAACTGGTTCGGTTCGTTGAACCTAGTTGCAGCCCACCAGACCCAAGGTTGCAACTATTCCCCAAAGGACACCACAACTCTTCAGTATATATAAATAGCCCCCTAGTTTGACAATTCATTGCACCAGAATCTGAAAATCATATTGCAGCATTATCCTGTTCAAAGTCTTGAAAATTCTGAAATACCAAAATTCGTTGTTTTTTTTTTTTTTTTAACCAGGTTGAATCTTGGGGTAGTAGTTCCGGTCCCTCATTACTACTACCAGGAAAATCGCGGGATGTGCCCGAATGATACAGGGTTTGAGAACATGTCAACTAATAACACATACAAGGTCCAACATCAGAAGAAAGCAAATTACTTTCACCAAGTATCGAACCCACGCTGCATGCCTCCAAAATCTTATGTCACCTTCCTTTTACCACTCGGCTATGTCTCGGAGGACACCAAAATTCGTTGTGATCTCGTATTAAAGTGTTGCTTACGAAGATTGGAAAAGTCGTTGCATCTTAAAGACGATTGCCGAGAAACTGTGAAGCACAATATCGTGTCCAACACGAGCCTCAACTTCAAAGTTGCTGTTTAAAATTAAATTTCTCTTCATCTCCTTTTCTATTTAAAACATTGTCTTTTACTATTCCAAAAAAACTATACCAAATAAATTACAGAGATGGACAAAAAGAAAACAAGACAATAATTTTGAGACGGAGAGAGCAAGTAATATGTGCAATACGATCTTTGCAATATTCATTGAAGCAAATTCAAGTATTGCAAATTTACATGTTAAAACTACAACCACTATTGTATTTTGACACCAATTCAAGTATTGCAAATTGGCATTTGACCTTATATAATATGTTTTTAAATATATAGACAACTAAATATATCTTTAAAAAATATTTTAAATTGACTAATAATATTACGAGCTAGAGCTTATGGTATTACTACGAACTTTACTGTTAGAGTCGTTGGATGCTTAATTTAATAATGATTTGGAATGTCTATCTAATAACTTAGAAAATAACATATTTGATATAATTGTGTAGAGATCTAATTAAGTAGATTTGATCTTACAACACTAACATTAAACCTTATAATAATAACAGAGTTAAACGTACATAATAACATATTAGATATAATGAGCAAAAAAATTGGTATTAAGAAAGCGCAGGGGGGGCGGTTGAATCTCAAGCCAGAGGGCAAATACAAGATTTTGGTACCACCTGAACTAGGTATTTAAATAATATTGTAAACAATAAAAACTGTGCAAAATAACTTCATTAATCATAATTGAAAACAGAAGTTACATACATTTGGTGACTTAATGAGTCTTACTCATTACATATATAATTATAAAAGAGCTTAAAATTAATAACCGCTTTTAACGAAATAATACTCCCTCTGACCCCAAATTATTGTCATGCTTTCCTTTTTCGTCCGTCTCAAAATAATTGTCTTGTTTGAAACTTTCCTTTTTAGGAAAACACTTTTACCACTTAACTCTTACTTTTTCATCATACTTTAATTATGAGCCACATACACATGAGTTTTAAAGTAAACTACATATCAAACTAATATTAATAATCTAGTCAAACATGTTTTCTTAAACTGTGCGTCAAGTCCACCAAGACGATAATTTAGGGACGGAGATAGTAATTTTTTGGGGGGATAATTTCACTATTGATACCCCAAGTAATGCCCAATTTTACACTTGATACCCATGTTACCTTGTTTATCAAAATTCATAAAAAAAATGTTTGTGATTTTCATCATTTTTTGTACTTTCCATCACTTGACTGTCAAAGTCTAACGGTCAAGATGCTATCACAAGTTAGCAACCGGCTGATCTTGGTAACATGAGTATCAAATGTGAAATTGGGTTATACTTGGGATACCAAAAGTAAAATTATCTCAAAGGCTAGTCGGTTTCCAACCTGCTATAGCAGGTTACACGTTAGTATTTCACGGATAATTGACAGAAAGTATGAAAACTGATTAAAATGAGTAACGTTGCTGATGAACATTGATGATCTCGGTACCAGGGGTACCAAATGTGAAATTAGTTTATACTTGGGGTACCAAAAGTGATTTTTTTTTGACAAAATGCCTACTCAACTATGCCTTAGATCTGCCTAGCCTAGTATTGCGGACAGCTCCAATCTGATTCGTATAGTCTGATTCTCAAGCGGAATAACTTTGTTATTGGCCGGTCTTGGGCGGGAAATAACTTTATTTATTTGGGAAAAATTGCAGGCGGTCATATATATTTTTTATTTTTTAACCGCTTAAATACCTCATTTTTTAAAGGTTTAATTGCGAGCCGATACACTTTCCTGAAATTGTAGCCGCTCCACTACCATCTTTTTTTTAAAACCGCTTAAGTCCACTTTTTAAAAAAAAATCCAATATTGTCGGTCCTTCTTCACATTCGGCTGAGCTCATCACTTTTACAAACCATTCGAAACATGCTCACTTCTCCAGGATCCTTCATTTCTCTCTAACCAACCAACTCCCAATCTCACTCGATTAAAATTTGTAAATTCCGCGCAACCAGTTGCAATTCAAATCAAATCAATGTGTTCAATTTCAAAATTTTCTTCCTAATTTGTGCAATTCTTTCTATATCTTGTGTTCCCCTATTGCTGGTGTAATTTCAGAATTCTTTTTTGGGGTGTGATAAAGGGGGTTTTGCTGAGACAGAGCATAGAGAGATGACATTTCCAGACATAAGCCCAGTCATAGATGGGGTTTTGTTCTTTTTTTTTTCTCTTTCTAGCATTGTACCTTTCGAAATGTGGGTATTGTTTAAAATTTTGGGCATCGTTCAAAATTTTTTGCGTCGTTCAAAATTTTTGAGTAGTGGCTTTTGCATAGCGATGGCCAAAATTTTAAACGACGCCCAAAATTTTGAATGATTCCCAATTTTTTTCTTGCGATGCCCAAATTTGGGCAGCAAACTTTTGCATTGCGACGTCCCAAATTTTGAACGATGCCCAAATTTGGGCAGTGGCTTTGTCCGTACGCCTTTCCTTCATTAAGAGATTCTTCGTCATTTTCCTCCAAAAGTGTACTGTAGAGGTTTAAAAAAATTATCGTGAACTTTTGGGGTTATATTTTCTCCACAGGGAACCGGCCTGAATTTCTCCATTAAAAAAAATAAATAAATTGTGGGCCGGTCCACTTTTTGAAGTTTCTAATTGATAAAGTACAATTTTTTTTTCAATCAGAAAAAGTCAATTTTGGGAGCAAAATGACTGCGATACCCTTAATGAACCGTAGGTGCGCTAGATATGTCATTATTTTTGAACCGCGATAAAACTATTTTTAAACCGCGATGAAACAATTTTTGAACCGCGATACGGAGGTCATTATTTTTGCACCGTGATGAAACTATTTTTTAACTGTGATGAAACTATTTTAAAACCGCGATACGGAGGTCTTTTTTTTTTTTTTGCACCACGATGCAACTATTTTTGAACCGTGTTACATAAAATATTATCTAATCCATTTTTGCACCATGTCCTTCCATCTCCTCCGTTGTAAACCTTCTTCTTCCCCCTCATCCTTCGCCTTTGTCCTACTGAAAAACCCTTCAACCCATCACAGATCTATTACAGTTTCGTACTTAATGAATCAAAAAAATTGTTTAACTTTCGAGGGCGATACCCCCTCGATCTCCATTTCGTTACGCAACAATGGTGATTTTCGAATCCAATGTGTTTGTCGGAGTTGTTAAAGGAAACAATGACATTTTCGGAACAATATTTCGAAAAATGGACTTTTGAGTTTGAAAAAAAGAACAGTGGACTTTTGGGGTTGTGAACTTTAGAAAAGAGATCAACCATAATTTTACCTTTTTTTAAGTGCTAAAGTCCACTTTCATTAAATTGTTCCTAATTTGTCCGAAGAAGAGAAAGAACGTCACCAAATTTGCAGGGATGAAGAGTAAAAATTGTGGAAAGGTAGGGTAGTGAAGAAGAACACATGTTTCTTCACCTTGAATTTGGCTCCCCTGTATTTTCTTCCCCTACATTTGGCTCCCCTGTATTTAATTTGTGTCCATCTACTTGTTCTATAAGTCTAAATCAACAAAATCTATATCTATGTCTAGATCAATTCCTGATACATTAGGTTGGATAAAGTATAAACACAAGATATTGTTCTTAGGATTCAAACTGAGCAAGTCCTTATCATCTATTATCTGACCAAATTCATACCCATTGTTAATTTGATACCACCATTTTTGTAGTAATATTCTAAAGACTCTTGATCATAACCTAAGGTTTCAATTTTATCTTTGACATCAAGTACTGACCATTCATCTTTGTCACAACCATAAAAAAAATTCACCTTTCCCTCAACATAATGACCACCGTTGAATTGACCTCTATAATGCACTTCAGCAGTAAAAAGTGAGCTATTCCACAAAACTACAACATGACCAAACCCTACATTAACTATCTAATGTGGACCACAAAACACATGACAATAAATTCTTTTACTAATGAAGTGGAGAAAGAGCACCACACAGATATTTTTTAAAAAAGTAGAAGGACCACATAATCATTAAATAAATAAACATAACATCAAAATAAAAATCATTAAACATATACACATAACACCAAAACAAAGAATCAGAACAATTGACAATAAAGGGTAGAACACATCTCACAACCCAATAAAAGGGGATCAGAACATGTCTATAAAGAAAACCCTCCCCCTCACAAAATACAAAGCACACCAATTTGCCGACAATGGACCACAAAAGATGAAACACAAGCAGCAAAATAAATTAAATACAGAATCACAAAAAAATATCAATAAAGTGTTAGAAATATATCACAAAAAATTGTATACAAATTACAAAAAAAAAAAAAGTAAACAAATGAAATCATTATTGCTTTGATGGAAGTCTACTGGTGATTTCCAAGTCTGTAGGTAGACTTCAATTCTGCTGGTGGTCTTCAAGCCTATAGGTAGACATCAAGCTTGCTTGTGATCTTCAAGCCTATCAGTAGACTTCAAGCTTCCTTGTGAAGGTAGAGATCTAAAGTGTACCTATGAATCAAAAATCGGCTTGTTCGAGGCCTGTGTCGAACACAGTTTCTTTAAAACAGATTCGTCTCTTCTCCGTAAGTGCTTGGAAGTTTCTTAGGACGTCTGTCTCCCAGGATACAATGGAGACACCGAAAAGACCTTTAGCACGAAGGTTTCTGACGAATTGAATCTGTGTTTGGACTAAATCACCAAGCGAGATACAGGAGGCCAAGGAATACGCCAGCAAGATGCGATGCAAAGAGTGTTTGTGGTGATTGTTCTAAATTGTGTGTCAACCTATGGAAATGAGACTATTTATATAGGTCTGAATCAAGAACGTTATGATTTCCCTATTAAACACGACATTAAGACTGCGGTTATCAATAATGTATTGATTTTCTTATTGATTCTGCAATCAATCACAATATTAAAAGCTGGAGTTACATAAACTAAATGAAAAAAAATAGCAAAACGTGGGTTAATCTGAGTAGGAAAATTTGGTTTGACATTCGTGTTTGCGAGACGCACATGAGTACGGTATCCCGAAGGCTAAATTGGACCATCATTTTCACCCCCCTACGGGCACACACGCGAGAGAGAGCCTCTATTCTACACAAGCTTACCCTTAACACATAAGACACTTGTATATAAACCACTCAAGCTTTTGTTATTTTCACAATGTTGGATAAGCCAATTTCCAACACTACACTTTAATCAATCATAATTTATTCATCCAAACACCAAATTGGAAAAATAAATATATGATTTCGATGTTCTCACGAAGTAAAACATATTTCCACAATTACGTTTGTCATTACAAAAATGATTCGTAAAGAAATCCGTGCCACAAGAATGAACAATTTCGTTCACATTACACAATTTTTCCAACAATCCCCCACATGAAGGAAATTGATGAATTTTGTGATAAAGTCCAGCGGTTAAAACCTACATAAGATAGGTAGGTGTTACCCTTTGAACCTTCCCTCATAAAAGTATATTTACTTTACTGGCTGACAGTAGACATGATGTCTTTGAATTGTTCTGTTGTTTGTGTAAACGATCATATACTTCACACATGAATTCAGTGGTGGTGTAGACACCTCAATTTCGTACCATATGATATAATGTCCTATAATAATGATAACATATATTTTATAAATTTATAGGACTTACAAATGTTGCTTTCCGTTAGTGTTTCAGTTAACTGGACTTAACATGAGTTAAATGATACATATGAAACATATTAGGAGCCTTAATAAAATAACTCATTTGCCCATAAAACAAGCAGATGGAGCCGCTCCCCATGCATGGGAGCTGCTCCATCCCTTTCTCTTTTCCAGGCACACTGAAACGCTGCCATTTCCTCAGCCGCCTCGTGCTTTCATGTGCTATTTCGTTCCCAGGCTTCCACCTGGCACGCCTTGCGCTGATTGTGAGAGAACGCCGTTGTTTAATCGACCATTCTTCTTCTATAAATAGAGGCTTCGAGCTCTCATTCTGAACACACACGATCAAGACCAGAAAAGACAATCAAAGAGACGATACATACAATCAATACACATATTGCCTTCTCGAAGTCTCCTCTGCCGAAGAAGCCAAAGAAGAAGAAAGCCTCCTCACTATGCACCCCACAGCGAGCCATAATCCAGTCTTTTCCCCCCGACAAGTCAATCACATACCCATACCCATACTCATACCCATACTCATACTCATACTCATACTCATACTCATACTCATATTCATATTTATACTCATACTCATACTCATAAAAAAAACTCCCTCTCTCGGAAGGACATGGGAAGGACACTTGAAGTTTTTGAGCGCCTAGTAGGCTAAAGCCTAGGCGTATATACCAGGTCAGACATTCACGCTTCAATAGGTATGTAATAATTTACCGTCTTTTCTCATTAATATAAATAATGTAACATATCAATATTATGCATGCTATAAATATACAATGTAAATATACTAGTACTCTTTTCCGTGTCGATGACACGCTACCAGTTTGAGAATTTATCAATAAATGAAGCATATATTGTGAAAATGAATTAATATTTACTTATAATTTGTATGAGTTTAATATATGTACACTACACAACGAAAAAGGGAGAAAACTCAAATACCTAACAAAATAAAATATTTTACTTCGATATTTATTTAATAAGAAAACCAAGAAATAAATATTTTAATTGTAACTACTGTTAAAATACGAAAAGAAAATTTTATTGTTTTTCTCAATAACGAAAACTTAGTCTTCTTCTTCTGGGGGTTCTTACTTGACAACAATGGTTGGTTTGGAAACATGAGATGCAATAAATTTGTCCATTATTTCTATATACACATGACACAAAGAAAATTCAAACACATTCATTTAACCAAATTTTCTGCTTCATCTGCAAAACTCGAATCCTCCCACATATTGTCATATAAAATCTAACAGACAAACGGAGTTGCATTTTTATGAAAAGTAATCAATCCTAAAAGCTAAAAAAAATGGCAATTAAATCATTAGAAACCAATACATATGCTCCAACAAACGAAACCACAACAATAAGAAGATGTGTTGTATTCTATAAAAATAAACGTGTGCCCGTGCCGATGGCACGGTGCTAGTATGAGCATGATCAATGTATGAACCGAACATGATGAAAATAAATTAATATATCTTTAATGTAAATTACACACCAACATCCCGAAAATTAAAGAAATAACATATTTTATTGGTCGTAAAAGTTTATAACTCATCTTAAAAGAAAATTTATAACTTATCTTAAAAAAGTGTAACTAAGCATCAAAAATCATCCTCTTTCTCACACACACACACACACCAACCCAACACCTGTTAATTGAAATAAACTTAAAAATAAAAATCTCCGTAAACAAAAACCACAAAATAAATTGAATAAGACAGAGTGAACTAACAAAATACTATTTTGAAATCGAAATCACAAAGATTTCAGACCAATAAGGGAAACTAAACACAACTTTTAAGAAAATAAAGAAATTAAAATACAAATATTCAAAATTAAAAAAGTTGATTACAAAACTTAGAAACAATTTTTTTCGGACAAAAATTAAAATGATTCAGTTAATTACGATAACAATAAAAAAATTAAAATTAAAATATGAACTGCCCGGCCCAGTTGGACCAAGTCAGGGGTCACGTGCCAGGCAGATGAACATTGACCGAACAAGCGGGCAAGCCGATAACTCCAACCAAGTAAGTGATCAGCGAGCTGGGGGCTCGATTAGCGAGCAAGACAGATATGCGAGCAGGATTACCTATGCTCGTCAATACGAGCCGCCATCAGTTGAGGACATTCGTGTCCGGGAAAGATCAATGTAACGGTTGAGGGCGATCACGTCCGAGCAGGAGTTCCAGTTAGCAGTAATGATCGGGAAATTCCTTATTTAAAACATCGTTATTAGTGGGCTCGTTAATGTGCTTGTCATTAAAGGCCACGTCCATTTATGGGTAGTTAATGACGGTCATGGGCAGTTAATGACGACCATGGGAAGTTAATGTCAATTATGGGCAGTTATTAACGGTTACCGGCAGTTATACCTTCCGGTAAGTATAAAACCTTGGAAAATGAAGAAGAAAGGTATGCGCAATCTAATTCTCTAGCCGAAACTCTGTCAAATTGTTTATTCACTTGTTGAATCTGATACTGATTCTCACGCCGGAGGGCCTTTGCAGGGAGTGCCCCTGCCCAGTTCACATTTATTTTTTCTCATTGCAGAGTTGGGCTACGAGGATCTAAGGACACATTGAAAGCCAGGTGTCCAGATTGGGCTTATAACAGTGCATCCTAATTTCTTGGACGCATTAGTTGGTTCCGTTGCCGGGAAAGAAAGTTTTACGGTAGAAGAGTTGGTAAACTTTTTGATAAGTGCTTTTTGTTTCTGAAGCTTTGTCAATGGCGGAAAACGGAGTTAACGGTGGTAGTGGCAGTCGTAGGGAGGAGGTGCACCCGAATCCCAGCCTCAATCAAGTAGCTGGAAACAATGTTCCTCCGCCCCATGATGCACGTCACCAGCTTAATCAGAGGCGGGGAGTCGATTCGTTGGCTCGAAGTGCTGAAGCTGCAGTTGGTTTAGCCCATGAATTTCGTGAAGAGGCTCTGCGTCAACGAGCTATTTATTTGGGCCAGATGCACCAACTTAACTTACAGTGTTTCTCGCACTGGTGGTAACCTGATGAATCCCCTGGTCGTTTATTCTCAGCCACAAGCACAGGGTTCTAAACGGCGCGAGCAACCAGAGGGTAGCAAGGCCAGTCACAGGGTTGCCCCTAGTGTTCATTCAAGGCTGGGTCCACGAGTTGGAGAAGATTCGGCTCAGTCACGTCGTCGTCGACGTTCGCCTTCACCACCAAGGTCGCATGCTCGCAAATTTCGTTCACCCTCGCCACGACGATCTCGTGCTCATAGTCGTCGATCGCGATCACCAAGGGGTTCATATGTACATCGACGAAGAACACCTTCGCCTAGACGCTCTCATGGGCGTTTATCTCATCATTCTCAAGGAGGAAAGGACCTGCATCAACCAGTCACACCAGTTGTACAGCTCGCTGGGGCACCACAGGTTCAGGTGGCGCAGGCCGGGGGGTTGCTCAAGCCGCTGGAGCGATGGGACCCCCACAGGCCCCTCCTATGCCTGTGATACAGCCTCAGCTCGGGGGTGGTTTGCCTACAACCATTAACATGCATGATTTTGAGGAGTTGAAGCGTCGAATGGAAGCCTGGGAACAAGGCAAGGCTCTGGATGGCAATTTCTTGGGCACGTCAGCCAGCCCGCTCGCTCCCTGGATTGAGAATGCTCCGCCAGCACAGGGGCTTATATTTCCAAACATAAAGGAGTATACGGGGAAAACTAAGGCGAGAGATTGGCTGATGTCTTTTGAATCGCAAATCGGCTTGGTGACTTCAGATGAAGCTCTGAAGATTAGGGCTTTTGTTGGAGCACTGCAGGGGAAAGCTCTAGCTTGGATGGGGGCATTGCCACGGCGCTCGATTAACAATTGGGCTGATCTGCGGGCAAAGTTTTTGGCCGATTTTGGAACGGCAGGTACATTGGCGAAGACAAGGGCCGACTTGTCCAAGGTTAAACAAGGCGCACATGAGTCAACAACGAGCTACCTTGAGAGGTTTACCAAGGTCTTAGAGCAAGTTCCTGGTCTGACCGAGCAGGAGGTAACCTTATGCTTCGAAACTGGTTTGCTCGAAGGCGAAGGGGGCTTACGATCAGAGCTGAGCATGCGTGAGCCAAAAACCCAAGCGGAGATGCTCATGCGAGCACAAAAGTGGTGTGCCGGGGAGACGGCAAAAAAGGAGAAGAAAAAGGAGAGTGGTGAAGCTGTAGGAAATTCTAAAGGAAATGGCCAGGTGGGCAGTGGAGGCTACAATAAAAGCAAGTCCCGGTATGACCGGCCAAAAGAATTTCTTCGTGAATCAGATTTAACTCCACTCAACACGCTGCGCGAAGACATTATGTATGAGATAAGAAATGAGCTTCCCAACCCACCTCGCATGAATCCAGCGACTGCTGGTGAAAGGGATCAGACGAAGCGGTGTGCTTATCATGATGATTATGGGCACACTACGGAGGAATGCTGGCCATTGAAGAAGGCTATACAGAAGTTGATCAATGAGGGGCGGCTAGATCGATTCAAGCGAGATGGAGGCAATAGAGGGAATACTCCTAGGCGAGAAGCCACACCGATCAGGGGGTGATCAATGTGATAATGGACGAAGAGCCTACACCGACTCAGCTCGGCAAACAAATATATTCTTTGTCCAAAGCGGTTGATCGACCTGCTACTTTACAAGATGGGGAACAAGCCATTCAGTTTACACGCAGCGAGCTAGCAAGTAGTGTGGCAGGCGAGCATTCCTTGATAGTATCAGCGTTAGTGGATGGCTGGGTTGTGCACAGAATTTTGGTGGACACAGGAGCATGCCGAGATGTGATGTACTATTCTTGCTTCCAGGGGCTCGAATTGAGTGATGATCGGTTGAAGCCGTATGCTGGGACACTGGAAGGATTCACCAACCATAAGGTCCCGGTTAAAGGTACTGTTGAGCTAGAAGTGTTCATCGGCGAGGGGAGCAAAACGCGAGCAGAAAAGATCACTTTCATGGTGATTGATTTGAAGTCCCCGTATAACATAATCCTGGGTGTGCCGAGCATGGCAAAATTTCAGATGGTGGCATCAATCCCGCATCAGCGAGCTAAGTTCTACACTGATCAGGGAGTTGGGACGCTACGAAGCCAGCCTAGAGCAGTGCTCGAATATGTGCGTGATACTCAGAGGAAAAAGCAGAAGTTGACCTTAGAGGACGGCGAGCAAAAGATAACCGTTAGTACTAAGGAAACTTCACATGTGACTGTGGGACCATCAGTAGTTGCGATGGTACAAGAAGATTTAGAGATGGTTGCAAGCTCTATGCCGACATTGAAGTCGGGGGAGCAGAGTGAGAATGAAGTAGATATGGATTTGACCATGAGCCAAGTTACTGCTGAGTCCGAGTCATCCTTGCCGACATTGAAGTCGGGGGAGCGAGTTGAACAACAGGATGAGGTTGAAGAAGCTGTGGACGATCCTTTGCCAGTGTTGACATCGGAGGGATTGGAAGAGCAAGCTGAGGCCATGGAAGTAGATCAGCTTGATAAGGTTGAGGATCGAGCTGAGGAAGATGAAAAGGTGGAGTGTGACACGCTCCAAATGCGGGATGAGCCAGAGTTCACAGCTCAGGACGAGCTTGAGGAGGTGATCATCAATTCTGCCTATCCCGAGCAGAAGATAAAAATCGGCAGGGCCTTGACAGCGGAAGCGAGAGCAAATTTGATTAAGCAATTACAAGACAGTCTGGATGTTTTTGCTTGGCGACCCGAGGACATGCAGGGGGTAAGCGAGACTGTGGCTTTGCACCAGTTGAATGTCGATCCAGCTTTTCGACCAATCCAGCAGCGACCTCGAGTTTACTCGGTGGAAAAGGATCAGGCGATCAGGGAAGAGGTCGAGAAGCTGCTCAATGCTGACATAATTGAGGAGATACATTACCCGACCTGGTTGGCTAATGTAGTTATGGTAAAGAAGTCTAATGGAAAGTGGCGGATGTGTGTTGATTTCACGGATCTGAATAAAGCTTGCCCGAAGGATTGCTATCCTCTGCCGAGAATCGACAAGTTGGTGGACGCCATTGCAGGGTTCGAGCTCCTCAGTTTTATAGATGCCTATTCTGGGTATCACCAGGTGAAGATGAATGAGCAGGATAAGGCTCTGACAGCTTTCCGAGCAGCAGGGGGGTTATACTGTTACAAGATGATGCCTTTCGGCTTGAAGAATGCTGGAGCCACCTACCAAAGGATGGTGAATAAGGTGTTTAGCTCGCAGCTCGGGAGAAATGTGGAAGCCTATATCGATGATATGGTGGTCAAGACTAAAGGGCGTGAGCACACAGAAGACCTGGGCGAGACCTTTGCCAATCTCAGGAAGAATAGTATGAAGTTGAACCCGAGCAAATGTGTGTTCGGGGTAAAGGCAGGCAAGTTCCTCGGTTTTATGGTGACTGAGAGGGGCATCGAGGCTAATCCTGAGAAAATCAAGGCATTGGTCACTATGAAGCTTCCCCGCTGCATTAAGGATGTACAGAGGCTTAATGGTAGGGTGATTGCTCTTGGACGGTTTATCTCAAGATCGGCAGAGCGGTGCTTGCCTTTCTTCAAAGTTCTTCGAGGTAACAAGGGGTTTGAATGGACTTCGGAGTGCCAGAAAGCTTTCGAAGACTTGGTGAAATATTTGGGAAGTCCACCTTTGCTGAGCAGCCCGGTCTTCGGTGAAAAGTTGTTTGTTTATCTAGCAGCTACCGAGCAAAGTAGCGTTAGGGAGGAATGCAATGTACAAAAGCCTGTCTATTATGTTTCAAAAGCCCTCACTGATGTAGAGGGAAGATATTTTAATGCAGAAAAGTTGGCTTATTCGCTTGTTGTCGCTGCTCGGAAACTTCGAGCTTATTTTTCTGCGCACTCGATTGTTGTGTACACTGATTTGCCTTTGAGAAAGATTTTGCACAAGCCAGACACTTCTGGTCGTTTACTCACTTGGTCGATCGAGTTAACCGAGTTTGATATTGACTATCAGCCTCGGCGAGCAATCAAGGCACAAGCTTTAGCAGATTTTGTGGCTGAAACAAGCTTCAAGGATTCTGGCGAGGAAGAAATAGCGGGTAAAACAACAACGACGAGCAGTGTAAGTCCAAAGCCAAGACCAGAATATTGTTGGGAGCTTCATGTTGATGGCTCAGCTAGCCGATTTGGAAGTGGCGCCGGGTTGGTGTTAGTCCCACCAGAACAAGATGTAGAATTTGAGAAAGCATTGCGCTTCAAATTTCCGACTTCAACAATCGAGAATATGAAGCTTTAATTGCTGGGCTCGAGCTCGCACAGGACATTGGAGTGCGTGCGTTGGTTGTATATTGTGATTCTCAGTTGGTGGTGAATCAAGTCAAGGGCGATTATGCGGTTCACCATCCGATCTTGGTTCGTTATTGTGCGATGGTGAAGGAAATTTTAAAGGACTTTGATTACTGGGAGCTGGTGAGAATTGCCCGGGAAGATAACATGCGAGCTGATTATTTGTCGAAGATGGCTGAGGATGAAATTCAGTCCTTGCATCCTGGAGTCATGATCGAGCATTTGGAAGTTCCTGTTATTGAAAAGGAAGCGATTATGGATATTGAGCCGGCTCCAAAATGTTGGATAGATGATCTTCGGGCCTACATCGAGCAGGGGGTGTTACCCGAGGACAAAAAGGAAGCTAGAACCATCCAGAAGCGATCATGTCGCTACATTGTTTTGGATAACATTTTATACCGGAGATCCTACACCCGACCTCTGTTGAGGTGCGTGCGACCAGAGATGACGGAAGGAATTTTAGGAGAAGTGCATGAAGGCAGATGTGGAGGTCACCCTGGTCAGCGGTCATTAGCGGAGAAAGTCTTGGCAGCTGGATTCTATTGGATAACACTACGGCGAGATGCCGAGATGTATGTTCGCCGATGTGACAAATGTCAGCGTTACGCGGATATTCCACGCTTGCCATCTACCGAGCAGACTCCTGTTATAGCCTCATGGCCGTTCGATATGTGGGGGATAGACTTAATTGGTCCTTTTCCCGTGGCTCGGTCAAAATTTAAGTATGCAGTGGTGGCTGTTGATTATTTTACAAAGTGGGTGGAGGCAAAGCCCTTGGCGACCATAAGTGAGGTTAATGTCATCGACTTTGTTCATGAACACATATGGTGCCGGTTTGGGGTCCCGCGAGCAATTGTGTCTGATCATGGGACTCAGTTTTCTGAAAAGTTTACTAAAGCATGCGAGCAGATGCGGGTGAAGCATTGGCAATCGTCAGTAGCGTATCCCCAAGGCAATGGGCAAGCTGAAGCTGCGAATAAACAAATCCTGCATGTTCTAAAACGAAATTTGGAGGATAAGGCGGGAAGATGGGTAGACGAGCTGCCTTCAGCCTTGTGGGCGGTTAGAACAACAGTTAGGGGTCCAACAGGAGAGACAACTTTCTCTTTAGCATATGGTTCTGATGCTATGGCTCCGGTGGAAATGTATTTACCTACTCATAGGGTTTTGCATTATGACATCGAGTCCAATGAGGCAGCTCGGGCAGCTGATTTGGATTTGTTGGAGGAAAAACGACTGGAAGCTAAGATGAGAATGGCAAATTATAAGCAGCGAGCAAAAGCCCACCACGATAAAAGGGTTCGTGGTCGATCGTTTGCTGCGGGGGATTGGGTCCTCCGTAAGATTGAGGCAACGGGTCATCGAGCTGAGTGGGGAAAGCTGTCACCAAATTGGGAAGGGCCTTTTCAGATTTCAAGGATCATTAAGGAAGGCACTTACATGTTGCGAACAGAGGATGGTGACGAGTTGAGACATCCATGGCATGCCGATCATTTAAAGAAATATTACTGGTAATTGACATTGGCAGTATGTAACCCTTTGATTCTTTATCCTGTGAAAAATGAGTATAGCTAAGTTGTGCTTTCTCAATTTTGTTTTGAAAATTGATGGTTTTATCTCGATTATTCTCTTTATCGAGCATGAGGTGATTTTTGCTCGTTTAATGAGTTGGTGTTCGAGTTAAGTGTTTCCTCGATCATTTTTCTTCTTTGAGCATAAAGGGCTTTATGCTCGAGAAGAGAGTTGGTTTGAGGGGTGAGGTTTTCCCGGTCCTCGATTATTCTCTTTTTACGAGCATAGAGAGCTCTATGCTCGTAAAAGGAGTTGGTGTTCGAGCGGGATAGTTTGGCTACTAGTGATCGCTCTTGTTCGAGTAAAGGATATCTTTGCTCGGGAAAAATTAGATATATAAAAGCAGTCATCCAAAAAGAAAAGTGAGTTGCAGAAATATTACAACTTGAAAATTAAATTGTTTGTGGAACAAGGCACGGAGGCCAGAAAGGCACGCAGGCCCTAATAGTGTTTTCACGCACAAGGAGCAGCATTGTTGTTCTCGCTTGTTGGAGTTGGCTCGTTTGTTGCTTCGGTTGTAGCTTCCAAGATGGTTACGTCATCCTCAGCAGGGTCAGGGGCATTTTCATTTGTTGATGGGGGAGCTTGAGACCCCCAGATTTGGGTCATTAGCTCGGTAACAGTAGGGTTGGTGACAGGAGGTGGATTCCATGGAGACAGGCCCTTCTCGATATCTGCTTCGGCCAGTGATTCCAATTCATCTTCGTTGAAGGGCACGAGGGCATGACCAGGGCGGGCAGACGAGCTGAATAATGGATTGGCACCCCATTCAGCGAGTTGCTCGGGTCGGATCTCCAGCCCGCTGCAAGCAATTTGCCTTAGGATATGGTTCATGCCCTGCAGAAAGAACGAATAGGCCTCACCTTCGACACAGTTAGCGAAGTCGTCAGAGCTCTTGTAATTTTCGATGATCTTCTGCTTTTGCTCTTCGCTTGTCAAAGAGCTGGTCTCCATCAACTTCTGCTCGAGATCAAGAACCATGGCATTAGCAGCCTCCAGGTCACTCTGGCAAGAGCGCAGTTCCTTGCGTACCCCGGCTATGTTGTTCAAGGCTGTTTCTTCGGATTTCTTGGAAAGGTTCAGCTGGGACTCCAGGGATTTCTTCTCAGCCTCGATTTTGGAAAGCTCGGTCACCTTGCTTGTAAGGGATTCTTCGGTGCTCTTTAGATCAGCCCGGATGGAGTTGATTTTTTCCTCCAAATCATTCTTCTCAGCGGTGAGGGTATTGTTGTTGTTGAGGTTGGTTATTAAGCGCTCATACATCAGTATTGACTTATTGGCAATCTGCAAGAAGAGATGTTGATTAAAAGAGGGGGAATGCAAGGGAAATAAGGTTATAGGAAGAAAGCATTACCTCAGTCATGCACATTCCCATTTCCCCGATCAGGACGGAACTCGCTTGGTCGACATACTTCTTTTGGACTCCACTATGATGAAGTCGTTTCATCAGACCAAGGCCGGTAGTGGCTTGAAAACCACTCTGTTTGTTGATGTTGATGTTATCGAGGTCGGGCACATTCGCCAGTTCTCTGATGAGGGTAGCAGCTTTTGGTTGGTCATCGGGCATGACAAAATTTTCCTTCTGCCAGGATGGGATGTTCTCCTCGACTACAGCTTTTTCTGCTCGGCGTCTTGTCCTTCTCAGGCTGTCACTTGGTTCAACATTAATGACAGGAGGAGGGATGCCTACAGCTTCTCGCACAGTAGGTACCGGGATAGTAGTTGTTGCAGGTTGGCTGGACTCAGGTTGATTGCGTTTTGTCCCACGGCTGGAAGTATTGGCGGGGACAGTGGGAAGACTGACAGCAGGCTGGCTTGAAAGATGCTTAGCTCGTTTGTTTGAGCTTTTCTTAGCGGCTTGCATAAACTTGCTAACGTCAGTTAATTGCCTCATATCTGCATAAGATAAAACGAGTATTAAAGAGAATAAAACATGGATTTGCAAGGATAATAAGGAAAGATGCAGTCGAAGTGGTAATCAGCTAGCGAGAAAGAAGGTCGGCAGAGAGTTCCGGTGCGAGCACATTCCTCGCACTCATTAGGGAATTTTTTCCCGTGACAAGAGCCCCAATATGGATGAGGAGTCTCAGGATCAAGGACAATTCGAGGTTCAATTCCTTCGATGGGCAGGAAGGAGATTCCAGCTAATCGTAGAAGACCGAGGTCAGAAGTAAGAATTCGCCAGTCAAGCACGAAATCCTGTCCAGCTCGCCCTTCTTTCGCTCCCAATAGAGCCCTAAAAGCTTTGGCTATTCGAGGTTCACCAGCTCGGTAAGCGTGTTTGTCGTGCTCGGGAAGTCCATAGTCGGAGATGTAAGGAGCAAAGGGCCAGCCGACGCTCGATTCAACGAGCAAAGCTTTTGAATCCCAACCATCGACTTTGTTGGGTCCTTCATTGAGGAGTTTGAAGTAACCGTGGTTCGACCGACTACTGATGCGACCGGACTTCTTGTCAAGGGAGAGGAGGAAGAATTTTCGAAACAAGGTCATGTCGGGTTCAAACCCGAGCGACCTGCAAGCAACGGTGAAAGATACTAGAAATCTAACGGTTGTTAGGGTCAAGTCGCAGGGGAGAGTATTGGAGGCATTTAATAATTCTACAATAAATGGGTCAAGAGGGAGGCGAAGTCCGACCAGAAAGAAGTCAAAATAGAATACCATCTTGTCCCCTTGGAAATTGTGGCCTTCGGTGTCTATGTCCAAGTCGAAAGCACGAACTCGGTAAAGCTTGGGGTCAATTCCTAGAGAGTAGAACCAGGTGCTGACCTCTTCCTCGGAATTCAAATCTTCCCACCTGATTGAAGGGGAAGAATATGAGGAGGCAGGAACAAACAAAGTTTGGCTTGGCCCAGGTGGTTGACTGTTTAAACAGGGAGGATTTTCTGCTCGCACGGTTTCATAAGGAATTTGGGAGCTACTATTTACTTCTTGCCCGCTTGATTGTAAGGGTTTTCGTCGGCGAGTGATGAGGGGAATCTCTTCTTGCTCGCTCTCTTCAGAGGATGAAATCGGGGACGGAGGGATTTCTTCTGGTGCTCCATGGTCGTAACTCTGGCCTTCAATTTCCGATACAGTTTCTTCGCTAGACATCCTACAGGAAGAGGAATCGAGAAGTGCAGGTTAGACATTGATCGGGTGAGGTACGACAAAAGTGAAATTGACTGTGGTAAACAAGTTGTGAGATCAGTAAACAGGGTACTGATCATAGATTCCTTGATTCCCTTGGTTTGGCTTGGAACAGTTGACAGACAGTGAAAAGCAAAACGGATTGGACATGGGTTTGTTACATCCATGGGTTTGAGTAATTCGTTGAGAATTGACGAGGGTTTAAACAGCATAAACCCTAATTTGAAATTCAAAAGAAAAAGATACAATTGGACATTGAAGAGGGAAGAGTGAAGTACCTGGTAGCTTCTAAGGATCTTGATTTCGGTTTCGGAGGTTTCGTGAGAAATTGAATCCGAAAACTGGTTCGTGGTGAGAGTCTGCAGAATTCTTTGATGGGTTTTTCTCTCAAGGTTTTCTTCTGGAATTCGTAAGGCGTAAAATTTGGAAAGGGGATAAATTTTGCCCTTTATACTCACCAAAACCGCCGGATTGAGGGAATGAATCATTAGGCTCGAATGACGAGGCGCTGTGAACGAGGCAGCATTTAATGTGGTGTGGAAAATCGCGCGTGTCTTGTCAGGGCTGGCGGCTGACGGCTGACGGCTTAACTTTCAAGAGACGTTTCTTTAAAGTGTTTTTTGGGGAGCCATTCATTCAGGTTTTGGTTCCAAAGTTGTTTGAATCATGCATTTGAGAAATTTGATTATTTCGGAAGATATTTCTTGGATTTTTGAATTCCTCCCCGTCACGAGCATGAATACTCGGTGAACGTGGAGTAAGGGGCTACTGAATTGCCCGGCCCAGTTGGCCCAAGTCAGGGGTCACGTGCCAGGCAGATGAACATTGACCGAACAAGCGGGCAAGCCGATAACTCCAACCAAGTAAGTGATCAGCGAGCTGGGGGCTCGATTAGCGAGCAAGACAGATATGCGAGCAGGATTACCTATGCTCGTCAATACGAGCCGCCATCAGTTGAGGACATTCGTGTCCGGGAAAGATCAATGTAACGGTTGAGGGCGATCATGTCCGAGCAGGAGTTCCAGTTAGCAGTAATGACCGGGAAATTGCTTATTTAAAACATCGTTATTAGTGGGCTCGTTAATGTGCTTGTCATTAAAGGCCACGTCCATTTATGGGTAGTTAATGACGGTCATGGGCAGTTAATGAAGATCATGGAAAGTTAATGTCAATTATGGGCAGTTATTAACGGTTACCGGCAGTTATACCTTCCGGTAAGTACAAAACCTTGGAAAATGAAGAAGAAAGGTACGCGCAATCTAATTCTCTAGCCGAAACTCTGTCAAATTGTTTATTCACTTGTTGAATCTGATACTGATTCTCACGCCGGAGGGCCTTTGCAGGGAGTGCCCCTGCCCAGTTCACATTTATTTTTTCTCATTGCTGAGTTCGGCTACGAGGATCTAAGGACACGTTGAAAGCCAGGTGCTCAGATTGGGCTTATAACAGTGCATCCTAATTTCTTGGACGCATCAAAATATTTAAAATTACAAAATTTACAAACAATTTTTTTAATAAAAAAAATAAATCTAATCCAGACGTAAATTAAATTGAAATTTAGTTGATTACGATAGCAATCATTTAAGAAACTAAAACTAAATATTTGTAAAACCGTAAATGTCATTTTATTATTAATGAACTACTAAAAATATTATTTTCCTAAAAAAATTGATTTTCAAATGGGGCTTCTTTGCCCGGAACGGAGTGATTAATTAATAATTTGTATACGAAATTACGGGCCAGAAAAACGAACCGAACAAAAATTAAATTGATTAAGTTAATTACAATAACAATTGAAAAGAAAAAAATATTTCAAATTATAAAACTTACGATTTTTTAAAAAAATTTATTTGTATACGAAATTACGGTCGGCAAAAAATTAAATTGATTAAGTTAATTACGATAACAATTAAAAAGAAAAAAATACAAATACAAATTTTCGCAACCATACTATAAAACCTTAAAATATAAACTGTAAAACTGTAATATCTAATTTTTGCAGTAAAAGAGTGAATCCCATAAAAACTGATGAATAGGCAGAATGGAGGAGAGAGAAAGAGATAGAGAAGGATTGAGAGATAAAAGGATTGTGGAGATAAAATATGAATGGAAAAAAAACGTGATAAAAACGGTTGAGATTGTGAGAATTAAATCCTGGCCAGTAATTGTGTTCGGTAAAAACTAATCCTGATCGATAATTAGCTTTTTGTAACCGACTGACATGTTTTATATTATAGATAAGGAAACCCAGAAGAGGAGGTTACCCAAATAAATGACAGCCTTAGGATGATAGTAGGAAAAAGAGTTTGAGTATAAAAGGGAATCCAAACCTAATTCTAATGGTATAAGGAAACCCAGAAAAGGAAGTTACCCAAATAAATGACAGCCATAGGATGATAGTAAAAAAAATCATGACCTCTGAATAGCCATAGTCAATTACCTAGCTTCTTTATAATATAGATAATTATGCATGCTATATATATATGTTGCTAATATTTAGGCATAAACACACACATAGCCATTACTATACCCAAATAACATTAAACAAAGTAATGTTATTTTCAACATATATATAATAAATACTTTGCTGGACTATCTACATTTAAAAGTATGATAATTTATTTAAACCCTAAAATGAGATCGAAAGGGCGAGTTGGGTGTCTAACCCCTTTCCAACTCGTAACCTAGCCTCTGAACCTACACATTTTCTAGAATAACTGATTTTTCTCTGTTTAACCTTAAAATAGAGGTGGCGACTCTGTATACACACAATTTATAGTCCATGACGAGACCGAGTGCATTCCACGTGCTCTGATTGTTTCAAAGCAATCCGTTTCTCAAGCGCAAAGGGGTCGCAAAACGGGGTTCTCGCAGTGGCGACTCTGTTGGGGACATTGTCTGTAATTGTTACTGTTTGCATTGGCAACCAACATTTTTAATTTACATTTCTATTGGCGAAAAGCCCCTTATGTAAATATTCTTTTGTTCTGTCAATTTTATTTTGGGGATTAGGACAAACATGTAATAATAGGAATAAATAGTTTCCCCGTTTTTCTTTCTATTTATTGTTGGAATAGCCGTCTCGTGCGATCACTCTGCCCCTCATGGAATTTAAACTAATCAGCCGAGAAAATCCACACAAAACAAAAAGATAGACATTTTACTACTTTATATTACTATAAAAAGTTTCCAGCTTTCCTAGCTGACTCACACACGTGCACTCACGTAGGAATATTCCGAACTGCTACCCTACACCAAAGCTAGCCTACCCCCTGCATCAGCCATGTTAGATTGCATGTATATCTTCTAGGACACTTCATTGCCCGGTCGGTTTTTACACCCCAAAGTTAATGACCAATCTCAGTAGCAAGAAGATATTATCTTCTTGATTAAAATACATTAGGGCTGATCAATAAATTTGACAGTATCTCATTAGAACGATTCGGATGGTGGATCCCGGAAAGAATATAAGCCCTTCACCCATGATTTGTCCGATCTTGGGAAGTCGAAAGACAGGTGGAATACAAAGGTCTTATACTCTGGAGAAGGAATCCACTGTTCCAAGACATAATAAAGAGATTCAAAGCAAAGCTATGCTTGTCCGATCAACTCTAAGACAAACAAACAAAAAAATGTCTATTTAATAAAAATGCACACTGTACCTTTCAACCCAAGCCTTTGAGCCATACCTCCTTCAATCCTTTTTCCTAGAAATCTGGCCCGTACCTGGAAGGGAAGAGACAGTTTTGGTCGTTTGATAAGAAAGTTAGGCTCGAATAAAGAAGACAGTTCAGACAGTACATATTTGGTTTGGTACAGTTCATACAGTTCAGATTTGGGTTTGAATATAGAGGCCAGTTCAACACAAACATATTTTATTAGAATGACAGCTGAAAATGAACAGACTCCAATAGATACAGACACAAGGGCTCCCGGTTATGCTCCTACCCCTGCCATGCAGCAATGGATGGAACAAAATTTAAATGAACATACCGATCGCCTAATGGGTTAGATGGAAACCCTCATACAAGGCTTGAAGCTAAACCCAGAAAATAATCCTTCCTCTGTGGGACCCCATGAAGCATCAACCTCAGCTGTTCCCCCATACACCAACACCTTCTTCCAAATACAAACTAGTTTAACCCTCAAACTTAGAATACCAACTTGCCACCTCAGTACCTAAACATTGGCCTCCTTTTCCCAAACACTTACCCTCCATATCAGTATACTAACCCTCCTCAAAACACTAATACCCCGCAACAGTATTCGGGAAACCTCTCTTTCTCCACAACCAACCCACTACAAAACAACCCACATGCAGATCCCAGAAGCTACAACCCGCAGGGATAAGTTACCAACTATCTCCCAACCAATAATTTTGGTCATTAGACTGGGGCTTCAAACATAGCACCTCCTCCTAATGTTTACCCCACATCCCAGTTAGCCAGCGAAATGAACAATGCCACAACGAATCTCTCAAATACACCTCCTCCCATAAAGGTCGAGACAGATATTGAGAATCTTAAAGAAACGGTCCTCAAAGTCCTAAGCAAAGGAGATTTCTTCGTGTGATCATTGACTCTGCAACCACCTGCCATCCTACCATTAAAATTCGAAATGCTAGACATAGAAAAGTTTGATGGGACCGGTTGCCCTATTTCTCACCTTAAGTCCTACTCCACTGCAATGTAATCAAGAGGAGCTAGCTTTGAAGCTATGCCCTCTAACTTTCATTTGACTTTGGTGGGAGCAGCAAAATAATGGTTAATGCTAGCAGATAATATGGGCACTTGGGATCAGATTGCCGAAGAATTTTAAAAGAGATACAAAGACAATAGCAGCTCTGAAAACAAAAGAGAACTCGAGTCATGCACCCAAAGGGAGAAAGAGACATGTGTTGAATTTACAGCCAGGTAGAAAAAGAAAATTTCCCAAACCTTCGATAGGCCAGAACCAGTCGAGTCGGCAAGAAAGTTTATAAAAAACCTCCAGCCCATCTACCTGTAATGTATGAGATACCTTCCTTATGGCAACTTCAGTGCCATTGTCGAAGTTGGAATGCACATTGATGAAGACATTCACATAGGGCACCTGAAAAATGACACGCCCCAGAGCTTATTCTGTTATTCTAAAGGAAAAGCAGCAGCATCAGGGACTGGAGTTAATGTTGTTGCAGCTGCACCACTGATCAACTTTCCCAATCACACTTATGGTAGTGTACCATAGTCATATGAGATCGATAGGAATATCAATATTGTTGAAAGGAACAATGAAAACAACAGGAACTCCAGAAGGTTGTTCAAAATAGACAACATACATTATGATGAATTGCATGCTCCTATGTCACTGATACTGCAAGGTCTGAAAAAACAAGGGGTCTTGAAACCAATGGAAAACTACAGACCTCCAAACCCATTACCCAACACTTGGAAACATTCTCAATACTGTGAATATCATCAGTATAGTGGCCATCTCACCGACAATTGCTACCCACTCAAGGCTACCACACAAAATCTGATTGACGACAAGGTCATTGAAAAGTCGTACCCATTGCCAAACATAGTGGACAACCCCTTGCCTAAGATTAACACCATCGAGGATGCTTTAGTATTGCTTGGAAGTGACTTCAGGGGAGATAGCTTCTTGGGAATGATCTACAGAAACACTGATTACATTGAACCACCAGCAGAATTTGTGGCTATCATAGATAGTCCACTGTAGAATTGGTACACCACCACAAGGCCTCTCTTGACTATTGCAGACCTGATTGATCAATTTGGATACACCATACCCCCTCATATCCCTTATGCCACAGACTGCTCACCTACTAGCACGCTTCCTGATACCAATATCAAGGATCTTACCCCGAAGACCTTAATGAAATAGCCAACTATGTAATCTTCCCTTTTAATGAAAGTCTCAGTGTTTGCATGTACTCCACGGTTGCAAATTTGTTAAAAGATGAATTAACTGAACATAATAAAAACACAATTGAACTAGTTAATAATGAATTACTTAACAAAGTGGACCAAAACACAAAGAATATTTAATCGAGCTCGCCCAGTTGGTCAAATGACAAGGAAATCGCATATCAACAGCAACATAATAATCTACCGTAAATCTGGGGCTGAACAATGAGATCAAAGAAGTCTGAATAGGTAGCTATCTGCAAGGGAATGACAGAAAAACTTTAATTAGTTTGCTGATAGAGTTTACATATATGTTTACATGGTCATATGAAGACATGCCTGGATTGGATCCAGCCGTGGATGAACACAAAATTCCGACATACCCTGATGTTTAGCCAGTGAAATAGAAGCTGTGCAGAATCAAGCCTAAATGGTCTTTCCAAATGAAAGAAGGGATCATGAAATATCTACATGTCCAGTTTATCCGAGTAGTTGAATACCCAATCTGATTATCCAACATTATGACAGTACCGAAACCGAATGGAAAGGTTTGGATCTGTGTCGTCTTTCTCGACTAGTCAAAGCTATCTCCAGAATTGACCCAATAAAATACATCTTTGAGAAACCATCACTATCCAGCAGGCTAGCCAAATGGTCCTTCTTGCTCAAAGAATTTGATATCACATATGCTACCCTTAAGTCTATCAAGGGGAGCATAATTGCAGATCACCTGGAAGATTTTCCATTAGAGACAGAAAATGTTGAAGAACCAGATTTTCTAGATGAAGGCATTTTTGAAATTACAGATCATAACACAAAGTGGCAACTATTCTTTGATGGGGCTGCCAACGAACGAGGCATCGGCATAGGGATACTGCTCATTGATCCAGCAGACTTTCATACACATCTAGCCATCAGATTAGAGTTTGAATGCCCTAACAACACTAGGGGTAGCTTGGTCCGGTTCGGTCCACTTTTTTGGAAAAACTGAGAGAACCAGGACCAGACCAATAGTCTGGATCTTAAAAAATATAAAACCAGGACTAACCCAATATGTCTGAGAACCAATACATTGGTCCAGTCCAGAACCAATTGAAGGCGTACGAGAACCAGGACCAGACCAATACGATGTGTATCTTAGATCAAGAGGATAACTAGATTTTCTAAACAACAATGATCAATAATCAAATCATGTTCTTCCTTTATACAACATTTTGTTGAGTTCGTTGTTCTTGTGAAAATAAACTAAAGGTAAAAATTATTACTTCCAAATTAATAAAGAGAAATGAAAAAGAAAGTTGTAAGGAAATTTATTGCAAGTCATCTTCCTCTCCGATCCCCTTATGGTTAATTTTTATTAATTTACAGGTAATAATCCTTCAAACTAATAATGTTTGGAATCACAAAAATAGGCAGAAAATTAATTAATAGGGAAGAACAATGTTTTCCCTCCTATTTTCTCTTTAATCAAATAAGGAAACTTGGTTGAATATTGAATCAAATTATCAAATTATTATATATTTTCTTTAGGTTGTAAGTTGTATCCATTTTATTATCTTCTTATCAATAAATAAATAAATAAATATATATATATATATATTAATTATACTATATTAGTATATTATATATAATAAAATAATAATAAATACACATTGGTCCGATTCGGTCCGGTTTTGCGTTTTTGGTTTCTGGAACCGGGGACCGACTCAATTGTCCGGTTCTGTAAAAATTCAGATCTAGGACCAATCCAAAGTATTGGTCCGGTCCATTTTTGACTGGTCTGGTCCGGTTCCATTGGTCCAGTCCGGTTTCGGAAAACTTCTGCCCACCCCTAAACAACACCACAAAATATGAGGCATGCATCGTTGGTCTAGAAGAAGCCCTTCGCAGAGGGCCAAAGAGTTAAAAGTTTTTGGTGACTCGGCTCTAATCATAAATCAGGTCAAAAGGAAATGGAAAACCCAAGACCCCGGCCTACAGCTATATCATGCCCAACTGACCACTTTGGCCTAAGGGCTTGATGACATATCATTTCACTATCTGCCACGAGACATAAACAAATTTGTAGATGCATTAGCAACTTTGGCTTCATTGGTCAAAGTTCCATTAGACATAATAGTACAACCTTTTGTAGTAGGGAAAAAGGTCACACCTGCCTACTGCTTCATAGTCAGCACAGCTTCAAAAACAGATACTGAGCCGTGGTATTTGGACATTTGGAATTTGCTTAAAGATGGCAAATATCCAGACAGCTTAAACAAGAAAGGAAGAATTGCTCTTCGACAATGGATTGCACAGTTTGTCATCAGCAGAGACAAACTTTACAAAAGACATTACCAGGGTCTAAACCTTTTGTGTATTGACCAAGTAAAAGCAAAAAGAGTCATAGATCAGTTGCATGGTGGAACTTGTGGACCATACATGAACGGACATATGCTTTCTAGGAAAGCAATCGGACAAGGATACTACTGGAGTACGCTCGAAACCGATTGCATTCGATGGGTACGCCATTGCGACAAATGCTAACATTTCACCAACCAACAACATGTGCCTCCACATATACTTTATAACTCTATCATTCATTGGCCCTTTTCAACCTAGGGAATCGACATCATAGGAGAAATCCACCTCAAAGGATCAAACGGTCATGAATATGCTTTAGTGGCCATTGACCACTTCACCAAATGGGTAGAAGCAACCTCCTACAAAATATTGAACGCAAAGAAAGTGGTAGAGTTCATTAGAACCAACATCATATACAAATGATCTCGGATAATGGTACACACTTTGAAGGAGAAGTTAATCACTTGCTAGATGAATTCAAAGTACAGCGACACAAGTGTTCACCTTACCGACCACAAGCCAATGTGACAGTCGAAGCAGTCAACAAAACACTTTAAAATATAAAAATGACTGAAATACGAAGGGACTGGCCAAATAAATTACCATTATCCCTTTGGGGATATCGTACATCGATTCGCACACCTACTGGGGCTACACCATAAATTCTCTAGCCTACTTAAATGAAAACCGTATTACCGATTGAGATTGAAATTCCTTCATTACGAGTAATGATGGAAGCAAACATAACCGAGATTGATTGGCTCAGACAACGACATGATGAGTTGGCTCTCCTAGATGAATCATTTATCTCGAAGTTTTAGAATACACTCGTAAGTTATTATTATAGAAGAAGTCGCCGAGCATTCAACAAAAAAAAGGTCAAAGGTCGGGAAACATTCAAGCGGTACCTTTGTACTTCGAAAACCCCCAAGTTATATAAGGCACGACAAGAAAGGAAAATGGAAATTCCATGGATGGGTCCCTACCAAGGATACACATACAAGTATTCCTGGGAAACCAAGATGGAAGATTTAAGCCATTTAACATGGATAAACTCAAACGATACTATGCATAAGCCAAGGTAGTGCTAATATCTCTAAAATGGCTCCCATACTTTTATCTCTTCTTTCTCTTCACCGGCTTAGGTTGAAAACCCCGAAAAGTGCATGCTTCAAAGTAAAAAAGTTTGAGCAAACAATAATAATAATAACAATAATAATAACAATAATAATAACAATAATAATAACAATAATAATAACAATAATAATAACAATAATAATAACAATAATAATAACAATAATAACAATAATAATAATAACAATAATAATAACAATAATAATAACAATAATAATAATAATAATAATAATAATAATAATAACAATAATAATAATAATAATAATAATAACAATAATAACAATAATAACAATAATAATAATAATAATAATAACAATAATAACAATAATAATAATAATAATAACAATAATAATAACAATAATAATAATAATATATAACAATAATAATAACAATACAATAATAATAATAACAATAATAATAATAATAATAATAATAATAATAATAATAACAATAATAATAACAATAATAATAATAATAATAATAATAATAACAATAATAATAACAATAATAATAACAATAATAATAATAATAATAATAATAATAATAATAATAATAATAATAATAATAATAATAATAATAAT